>WOXC01003673.1:0-84431 GCA_011680675.1 Gymnobelideus leadbeateri | reverse complement strand
TCATTTGCAGTTGTGTGTGACTTTTCATGACCTCATTTCGGGTTTTCTTGGCAAAGATACTATAGTGGTTTGCTTTTCTCCATCTCATTTTACAGGTGAGGAAAGAGAGGCAAACAAGATTAAGAGAATTAACGAAAGTCACACAGCTACCAAGTGTCTGTAGTCAGATTTGAACACAGAAAGATGAGTCTTCCTGACAACAAGAATGGCACACTATCCACTGTAACACTTAGTCACCCTCAAATAGTTGCATTTGTCTTTAACTCTTTATACTGTATTTTAAGAATCAGCCTGGTGACCCTCTTACTCTTTCAGAGAGTAATTGTAGAAATGCAGTTAACAGAATAAATAGTGAAAAGTCAAAATAAGGATAGGAAGTATTGCTCATGTAGAAAGGTAAATATGGGTGAATTATTAAATCGTATTACTATTTTTATCACATTGCGAGTAGTAGGACAACCAGCAATGCATTGAAAAAAATAGAATACTTCAAATACTGTCCCAGAATTCAGTTTATAAATGCTACCATCAGACTGGGAGTAGCCTATGGTTGAAAATTGAATCTTTACTTAAAAGCTCTAAGAATAATGTGACCTAGAAAGTTAAGATTAAACTAGGTACCACAGTCAAAAGACACATAATAGCAAAGTACAGGCAGAAGGAATGGTTGCATCAGAAAATTGCTGGAGGCTTTCTATGTCATAGGAAGTCTAGACTGAGGAAAACGTGAGTTATCTTAATCAGAATATCATATCACCATCAAGATTACATTGGTTGGAAAAGCAACCAATCCATCTATTTGAATGAAAGGAAGGAAGGAAGAGGATGAAGAGAGGGAGGAATAGATAAGAGAATGTTACTGTCCTGGAATAGACAGATCTTGGGAGGACTGGTAATAAGCCTTCTTTTGCCCTATCAGGTCACTTTCTTCACATAAGAAAAACCACCTGATAAAGTAACATGAGATACAAATATTATGCTTCTAATATAAAACATCTACTGCTATGTTTAGCCAAGAAATTCTATTCTGCACTGAATCTATGATTTTCTTTTCTTGGCCCAGGCATCTAAAAAGTCATTAAATGCGTTCATAGTCATGAATTTGAATGTTTTAAGCATGACTATGCCCTCTTGCAACTCATGTATAATAGGTCAGAGCATAATACTATACTAGCAATACATTTTTGTTACTCTAATACTTTCTGTGGTAGAGATACAACTTCTTCAATAACCTCAAAAGTAGGGAATCTTCCTTCCTTTTCTTCTTTCTTTCCTTCCTTCCTTCTTTCCTTGTCTTTCTTTCTTTTCAAGTCTGAGAGGGTGAAAAGGAAGAAAGACACAGAGACATGAAGACAGAGATAAAAAGAGAGGGTTATGAATACAGAGACAGAGAGTGAAGAAGAATGAGAAAAAGAGGAACAAGAAGAAAAAGGAAAGGAAGGAAGAAAGCAAGGAAGGAAGGAAGAAAAAGGAAGGAAGAGGATGAAGAGAGGGAGGAAAAGATAAGAGAATGTTACTGAAGTATCTCTTTTAATGCAGAAATGAAACAAAAAGAAGATAGAAAGCTTTACAAACAAGGGAGAGAGCTTTAATAGCTATTGAACTTATATGCTTATACATGTGTAGTCATGCAAAACATATATCTTTATAAGTCACGTCATGAAAGAAAAAAAAACATAAAAAAGAAAGTGAAAATAGTATGCTTTGATCTGTATTCAGACTTGATCTGTTCTTTCTCTGGGGGTAGTTAGCATTTTTCATCATGTGTCCTTTGGAACTGTTGTTGGATCATTGTATTGCTGACATATCATTGAGAATAGCTAAGTCATTCACAGTTAGTCATCATGCAGTACTGCTTTTACTGTGTGCAATGTTCTACTGATTCTGTTCACTTCACTTTTCATCAGTTCATATAGGTCTATCCAGTTGTTTTGTTCTGTTTTGTTTTTTTCTGAAATCATATTTCTCATTATTTCTTATATCGTGCTAGTATCCCATTATCATCATTGGCATAAAAATTTATAAGTAACTTCTGGTGGAACTGAAAACTCTAGGAAAACATCTACCATGCTCATGAAATGATGTGGTTCTTGGAGTTATCTGTGGTTAGGAATGTCACATCAATAAATAAATCAATAAACATTTATCAAGCACTTACTATGTGCTTAGCACTGTGCTAAACACTAAAGATGAAAAAAGAATGAAAAGATGTACCCCACCCTCAAAGAGCTTACAATCTTATGGGGAAGACAATATCCAAATAAATATATGCTAAGCAATCTGTATTCTGTGTACATAGGAAATAATTAGCCAAGGGAAAACAGTTGAATTAAGTACAGTTGAGAAATGCTTCCTATAGAAGATAGGATTTAAGTTGAGACTTAAAGGAAGCCAGGGAAGTCATCAATCAGAGTGGAGGGGAAAGCATGTTCTGGACATGAGGAAGAGCCAGAAAAAATTCCTGGATCTGAGAGATGAATTGTTTTGTTCATGGAATAGCCAGGAGACATAACTGTTTTCAAACATTGATCAGCAATCATTGTTTGAGGACATAGTTTTCTTCCCCCACAGTAACAAAGATTTCTTCTAGCATGGCCAGTTTATCAGAGTACCTTCTCATGTATCACAATAGTTCCATGTACCTTGAAGTCTCATTTTAGGGGTAAGACAAATGAGTAGGAAAATGTCTTTGCTATTTTCAGCAAAAGACAATCTATTTATTATCATGAAATACTTCCTAGGTGAGAGTCAACATATGCCAGTGATTATGCAGTACAACAGGATGTGGAGAAAGAGATTCTTGTGGGGAAAAGCCTGGGATCCAAACTGAAATCTAAGCCAAACCTAGGTAAATATAAGGTTTTTGTTGCTGTTGATGTTGTTCATTTGTTTATTTGTTTCATTTTGTTTTGGTGAAAGGCTGAAACAAGTTGGAAGAAAGTCATTGCAGGAATAGAGAATCATTCACTAACACAGTTTGCAAAAATTACCCCTCTAGGATATGTGGCTCCAAACTTTAAGAGGGGCGGCTAGGTGGGGCAGTGAGTAAAGCAATGGCCCTAGAGTCAGAAGGACCTGAGTTTGGATCTGGCCTCAGACACTTAAAACGCACAAACAAAACCCTAACTGTGTGACCTTGGACAAGTTACTTAACCCCAATTGCCCTCCAAAAAGAAAAAAAAATGTTACTTAAGAGAAAAAGTTGTATTCTCTGATATTTAAGAGTAGCAATCCTTACTTTGGTCTCTTTAATGATGTTAGCACTCAAATGAGAAAATGTGTTTTTACGGAAATTTCTTAAACCTTGAAGCTTCCCTAAGTAGTTAGAACTCTGTGGTTCTAACTACTGAAACATTTTTTAATGCAAACCCCACACACACATGCACACAAACTTGATTATTCAATTCAAAACATTAGTCCATGCAGTAATCAATTTAATTTTTAAAAATTGCCATATTTGGTGGGGCTGATTGTGCCAGCTGGTTATGTGTATTTTTTATCATTTCTGGATAAATATTTATTATGGGAATATGACATCCCTTATCTATGGGTAGAGGCTTGAAGGGAGTGGGAGTCTATAATTTTCAAAATGGCAAAATAAAACATTCAAAGGCCAGACCATAATATGTCTGAAAAAGAAGATCAGCGTCCTTTCACCATTAGAAGTTCTCTATCATCATCACTAGTAAGTGGTAGGAACTCTTTCACATTAAATACACAACTTTGTCTCTAGAGTCTGAATTTAAGTGTTCGTGAGAAAAAGTAGAAATTTTTTTACAAAAAGGCTGGGCCTATTCAGATGACCAAAATATTTTACCTCCTCCATAGTCAGGAAGCATAAAAAAGCCCTGCTATGCTTATTTAAATGAAGCAACTTTTAAAAGAGCTTTTATAGGCACAACTCAGCCTCCTGTGAGAGATTTTGGTTATTACTCTCACATCTGGCAAATCTTTCATCTTTTTTCTTTTCTTTCTTTGTTCCTCCAATTCTGATCTACTGCACTCACTATTCTCCTGCCTAAGAGCTTCTATTTCTCCCTCTCATCTTCTTGATCTTCTTACTTTACTAAGCTCACTGTTAAGGCACTGTTAAGGGCCTTAGCTAGTTCTCATTTTCCTTATGGCTTACGTTAAATGCACCTTCATTTCACAGAAATGACCTTTTACCTCAACTCATCAAGGGGCTACCTGAGTCGCTAAAGTAGTTTTCCAGGGGAAACTCCTGTGTCAGCTCTTTCACATTGGCTTTATTTCCACATAACTACCTGACCACACCTTCCCTTGCCCTTCTAAGTTATCCTCAGCACTTACAAGAGTCAAACTCAGTCAATTTGAAGTGCATAAATATTCAGGTACCCAAAAGAGGAGGGAGGAAGAAAAATAAAGTAAGCAGAAAAAGAACTAATTGTTAATGGCTAACTTGCACAAATAAGGCCAAGGAGAGGATCATTATAAACTCACAGAGCACCTTCAATAAAGTTTAACAAATAAAATTTATAAATAATTTGCAAATTAAAGAGGAGACCAATAGGAATGAGTTCTTTGATATTTCTAGGTCAATTCAGAGAAATGTTCCAAATTATTTCCTTTCAGTCGTTGTCTCTGTGGCATTTAATGTGCAACATAAAGAAAGTTGTGGCAAAATTATATACAATATCTATGTTTATGTCTCCAGATAATTCTGGTTGGGAATCTTTGATTAAAGAAAGTAATCAAGGGGCCATTAATGTTGCTTGCTGATAGAAGTTTTTGAAGGAACCTCACTATGGGGTTAATTTAATTGGACCTCATTTATTTCATAATAGAAAATTGCATACTCAAACAAACATGTTATAAACAAATATTGCACAGTCATAGATGCACAGAGTAAGAATATAGCCAACATTTTCTAATGTATTACCTTTATAAATAATTAAATTATATTTATACTCCCCTAATTACACAAATACAATGTGTTTTATAAACCAGAATCCTTATTTTTTAACCATAGAGTTTATTGTTAGTTGTCCAATTATATAATCTGAGTTTGGTCTTCCAGACATTGGTACATATATTCAAGGATCCCAAAGTAGATGAAGCTCTCTTTAAAGAAATGTATAGAAACATGAATGGTAACTTCATATGACACAGTTACACTAATATAGATATGACAATGGGACAGGGTTGGCTTGTGGGAAAAGAGAGAATATTTTGTAATTAGATAACATGAGACTCTAGCTAAGACATTTGGCAGATAAAATAGGCCTAGGTAGAGAAGGGAGCAAGTCCAGGGAAGTCAGCTAAGATAGGGAAGAAGAGTCAGAAAGTGAAAAAGGATTAATATAATTGTAACAATAAGTGACAATGGAAGTATTTGCAAAGTGCTTCTCATACATTTTCTGTTATTCCTCACAAAACCTTGCATTGCAGCGCAACCCTGCAAGGGAATGCAGGTAGCTTCTCTTTTAGATTAAGAAACTTAGATTGAGTAACCTTAAGTGACGTGATCATATGTATCTGAAACAAGATAATGAACAAAGGAGATGCTAAGAAAGAAAGTTGAGGATTTCTGGACTTCTGGGCAGAGTGTTTTGTCTCTGTCTGTTTTTTATGTTGACTGATATATGTGGGAGCTAAAAGCCCTACATGATTCCTATAGCTGGAAGATCAGTAGACTACAAGTTAATCACACTTTTGATTGTGTTATGTATTCTGAATTACCTCTATAGACATCCAGTCCCTAATAAATTCATAGCATCATAAGATCATGAATTTAGTACTGAAAGGGACCTCAAAAGTCAATCCAGCCATTTTACAAATGGGAAAATTGATACTCAGAAGAGTTCAAGCACTTGTCCATGGTTGTATAGTTAACACATGATGGAGTCAAGGCTTGATTTCAGATCCTCAAACTCTGAATTCACACTAAGGTGTGAATGTTATAAACCTTTCCAGATATAGTTGCTTTTCAAAAGAAGGGCTTATTAACCCCAATGTATTTATAACATGTAGAATATATAGGTGAATATTTTTGAGAAGGATATTTAGGTTTTCTTTGTCTACTCTAGTCCCTCCCCTTCCTTCAGTAGGCTGCAAAGGAACATAAAATTCAGGTATATGATCATCATTCTTGTCACACATATTCAAACCTCCTCACTTTAATAAATAACCTAGATTGGATGATCTATAGAACAAAGAGAGATTGGTGTAGAAGTTTTTTTTTTTTTTAATATGATGAATAAAAACTTTGTTCAAATCTCCAAACTAGAATCTCTGGCTGCAAAATATCAGTGAACTCTTGTGTTGTTCTCAAATTACTATATGTTTAATTTTGCATGTGGGAAGCAATTTGGAATTTTGCAAATAAAATTACTAAAATCACTTTATCCTCTTTATCCAGAGATTCTATTGCTAGTCATAGAACAATGAGATCAATAATAAAAAGAAAGGTCAATATTAACTCATAACACTCATAACACTTTTTTGTGTTACTTGTAGTAACACTGTTTGGTAGCAAACAACTGAAAAAAAGTACATAATCATTGACTGGAGGATGGCTAACAAAATGTGTTATTTTATAAATTGTTTTAGGAAAGATGGTTATGTCAGCCATCTCCTTTTTAACTATATAGATAGAGTCATTCAATGTTCAAGGTATATGGAACATGTTCAGTGAAAGATTAGGCTGGTTTTATATTATAAATATAAAGAAAAATATTAATGATAATAATAGCTAGGATTTAGATAGTGCTTTGAGGGACTTACAAATACAAGGGATTTACAAATATTATCTCATTTAATCCTAAGAAACAACCCTGGGATGTATGTTATATTATTATATTCTTTTAAATATTAGGCATTAAGGATGGATTGAATCAAAACCAGAATGATCAACAGTACTTTATAAACTCCCAAATCCTCTTCTTAAAGATAATCTCACAATTAGTACAACCTATGTTTGAAACTAATTGCATTTCTAAATTATAAAACCACATTCAACTTAGATTATCAAAAGATTCTGCAAACTAAAGGTGAAATTTTCAGCACTGAATTTTCTTAAAATCACTGATTCCTAGCATTCACAAAATGGACTCCTATACTATGACACAGAAAGCCTGGGAAATATGGAAAAGGTCTTGCAGTGTCTTAAAGATAATCAATATTCTGCTGTATCCCTTCATCCTATACTTTGGTCTTTTGACTTTCTCTCATTAAGAATTCACTGAATGACAATAGGAACAAGGAAAACTTTTTCTTCTTGCAACTAAGGAGATAGGAGCTTCATTTAACCTTCAGTAAAACATTCTCTCGGAATATATCTTTGAATGGTATAATAAAGCATTCAAAATAAATAGTTCACGAGATTATGTATTTCTGGTATACTGTAAACTTTAAAAGATAGCAATATTTACAAAATAAAGCTTCAAATTATTTTTGTGCAGCTATAATTGGCACTACATCTGCATAGGAAAAAAACTCAACTATGAAAGTGGAAATGCTGGGAAAAAGCCCTCATTAAAACTGTTCACTTCCTTTTTATCAATGAACCTTTGAAAATGCAGAAACTCTTTTTAGATTCTTCTCAGCTAACATTTATATGGGAAACATAATGGTATTTTCTGAAGTAAACATAAGCAAAAAAGGAAGTTGTAAGAAATTTTACTTGGATGGTTGAGAAAAGAGGTAGGTAATACAGAGAATCACGATCCTGAAGAAAAAAAAAAAAATATATATATATATATATAGGTTTAACTTTCCAGTGACAGTAGCCTGTACATGGTTAGTTTTAAGGAGGAAAGTTACACTCTAATTTGGAATTCATTAAACTATAAAACAAAAGAACACAAAGCAATCATGAAAGGAAATAAAACCTCTATATGAAATATCTTAAGAACTAAAAGCTTATAAGGAATGGAAATCACTAACAAAGATTAGTGTCAGACCTTAAGGTTATTTGGGCAAATGTTCAGGAGACTGCTGGTCTCCAGCTCCAACCACAACTCTTCTTCAGCTTTCTCAATTTATTTTTTTTTTTAATCTCATGCCCTAGTAGCATTGGCAAAAGTCACAGAACCTGTTACCACCAATAAAATACCTCTTATTCCAGAGGGAGGTTAGGTGTGCTGATTGAGAATTAACAAATGAATGGATGGAGATGAAAAGAGGGTGAATGAAGGTATGTTTTTCCTTCCAGAAGTCACATGCCTTGGCCTAAAAATGTCAAAATTTGCCTGTAATACATTTAATAAGTTTTTTTTAACCTCCCCCTGCTATTTGGTAATATTCTCCAAGGTTGACAAAATAGATATCAAATATGCTTTAGTAACTAAGACATTAAATTGTGTAGATGGAAACTCTTAGAGGCAAAATTATAATCACAACAAAATTTATCTTGATTCTCTTCCTCAAAAGAGTCATGTCTAGATTTAACTTTGTAAGACAACATGGCTTTCTATAATTATAATGATAATTAAAGCATTACTGAATAAAAGAAGCCCAAACTAATACATTAAATTATATATGCATTCTCTTCATTACAGGTAATTCTGAAGCAGAATGAACACTTTAAACATATTTTTCCCTTATCAAGTTGTTAAGTAAAATATACATAATAGCTTTGGCAAAATTAATTTCCTTATTAATTTCAAGTCATCTAATCAGTTTGATTTGTTCAGTATTTTAAAACACATGCCCTAATCATTTGGATGTTCCTAAACTGTTTTGAAGAATAAATTAAAAAAGAGAAGAATCAAAAAATGTTTAAAGGGTATCTCAGTGAATTAATGCAATATTAGTGAATTAAGAATGATTTGAAAACATAATTGGAAAATAATCAACAGAAGTTCCATACTGAATCACTTAATATAAATACATTTCCAATAAGAACACTCTTCACTGTGATTACCAACCAGTTATATTTCATATGTTTTTAATATTTTACACATGAAGGATGTGTGTTCTATGAACTGGAGTTATACCAACTATTATTTTTAGGTCACAGGTTAGACAACCAAAGAATTACAAAATACTTAATTCCTAGTATCCCTAGTGCCTAAATGAAAGTGAGAATTGATGGGGAGTTTATCTGCATATATAGAGAGAAGCACAAGGAGAAGCTGGATGGACTTAGAAGGGAAGTGGTATGTCAAATCAATGAGCATTCATAAAACTTCTAGTATCAGCCAAGACCTGGGCAAATTACTGGAAATTCAAAGGCAAAAAAATGAAGCAATCTCTCGACTCAAGGAGCAAAAATACATATAGGCATACACAGATACACATGCATACACATACACATATGCATACATACGGATGAAATCATTATATGAGATACAAAATAAGTCAATAAACATTGATTAGGTGTTTTCTATATGTCAAGCACTGTGCTAAGTGCTGGGAATATGAGTTCAAAGAAAAGTAGCACCTGCTCTCATAGAACATTGGAGGAAAGGTAATCCATAAAAGGAAGATGAAAATGGGAAAAGTGGGTATGGGAAAGGTACTAAAGTAGGGGCATGATAGAGAATGAAATTCATAGAGTCAGGAGTAGAACCTACAGAAAAATGAAACTGACATGACTGGCCTGGGAACTTTATTTGAAATGGAGTTTCCAGAAGAAACTGAACAACCAGAGGTCCTTTCTTTCTCTTGGTAGAGAGAGGTTTGGAGAATGAGGAGAAGAGACCAGAGAGGAATGAAGAAACAAGTATTCACATTACGAATTATAGTATATACAGCAATGCATGAGGAATATATAGGTTTGCAATTATTTTCTCCTACTCACCAATTTCTTGATTTTAGGAATATTGCTTAACTACTATTGGTAGGTAACCAAAATTTATTGGTTTTGAATTCCAATGATGTATTTTATTCTCTGGGTGATAATGGTCAAGTGAATCAATTTTACCAACTACAAAATGAGAAAAATGATACCTGATAGTTTTACTCCTTACATAGATAGCTTATAATAAGAAAAAAAGAAATTTGAAATATCTTTGTAAACCACACACAAACAAAATGAGAGGTACTTAGAAAGCGCGTGCCCGGTTCTTCTAGCATGCCTTATAAGAGCAACAGAAATTTCTCCCTTAAAAATTATTAAGGGAATGAGAGATTGTAGTCAATTGAATGTGTCTATAAATATCCATTATTTGTTGAGGTCTATCATATTTTAAAATATACCAAAAAATGATAGCTGATTATCTTCCCCATCAACTCCAAACCTTCCTCTTGTCTGAACTTTCATATTACTATCTAGTTCAGGGGGGAAAGATCAGGACTCCAAACTTCAAAATAAACAGACAGAACTTATAAGACAGAGAAACAAACAGATCAAGCATACAGACTTCCAAACTGTCCAACCATTATCGATACCAAATCACAGTTACCAGGGATGGAAGCATCAACATCTGGGTTTTCAAAGCCGGGGGCTCTCAACAGCTGCCCAGATTCTCATCTGGTCAAATCACACAGTACTTCTCAATGTGAGCCCCAAAGCAAAACCTCACTTCAGAGATTATATAGCCTTCTCCTGGGTCAGAGAATGTAACCACCCTCTTGACCCACTCCCCTATCACACAGCATCAAGGTATGGGCATTCCTCAAAACGAAGCCTCCTGCCACAGGCTCCATGTGACCACATTCAGCCTATTAGGAGGCAGAGTATATTTTCAAATCAAGGAAGGTTCTCAGAGCCTCTTAAGCCAATCAAATCTTAAGCCTAGGGGCAGGGAAGATGTTTAAATTTGCATTTCCAGTACACACACACACACACACACACACACACACACACACACACACACACACATTCCCTTCAACTATTTTCATTCTGAGAAAAGTTTCATAAGTTATAATTATCTTTTTTTTCCATATAGCAATGTGAATAGTTCAACTTTGATAAGTTTCTTATGATGTTTTATCCCTGTTTACCTTCTCGTGTTTCTCTTCTTTCTTGTATCTGAATGTCAAATTTTTGATTCAACTCTTTTTTTTATTGAGAATTCTTGAAAGTCCTCTATTTCATTGAATAACTTTATTTTCCCCTGAAACATGATACTGAATTTTGCTGGGTAGGTGATTCTTGGTTTTAATCCCAGCTCCTTTAACCCCCAGAATATCATATTCTAAGCCCTTCAGTCCTTCAGTGCAGAAGCTGCCAGGTCCTGTGTTATCCTGATTGTGTTTCCACAACATTCAAATTGTTACTTATTGGATGCTTGTAATATTTCTCTTTGATTGGGGAACTCTAGAACTTGGCTATAATCTTCCTATGACTTTTGTTTTTGGGATCTTTTTCAAGAGGTGATCAGGGGATGGATTCTTTCCGCCTCTATTTTGTCCTCTGCTTCTAAAACATCAGGGCAATTTTCCTTGAGTATTTCTTCAAGGCTGATTTCTAGGTTCTTTTTTTGATCATGGCTTGAAGGTAGTCAAATAAATTTTGTATATGGAATATAGGATTATAGAAAAATAATTGCAAAAATATGGGCTCCTTTTAATGCAAAGTTCCCGATACTAGGATAATATTTCCAGAAATTTCACAAAGCATTTCTCATGCCAATAGTACTTATAAAAACATAATAACAGGAAAAATGGAGGCAAAGTATACAATAATTGAGAAATGGCTGAACAAATTTTTGTATATAAAAGAATTTTGAGAAAAATGTTACCAAAAAAGAAACAATGAATATATTAAAAGTAAAAGACATCTAGGAAGGATCAAGAAGTGATAAAGAGTGAAAAAAATAAGGCAGATACAATGGAACAACGTAAATCCAGATTACACCTATCTAATTAAAGTCATAAAATCATGTTTATATTTGGGTCAAAATCGTTGTGAAATCAGGAATAGTGAAGGTAATAGCTCAAAGTATTCAGTGATAAGGCTATTTCTTGGGTCTGGCTTTGGCTGCTGCTCCTCAGCCACTTTTCCCTCTGAGGGCAGATGTCAGACCACACTACCAGACTCCCTTTTCCCAAAGTCTACACTAACTACACTTTGTCTTTGGCATTTATGGTTTGATAATTCTGGAAACTGCCACAGTTGCTGGTGATCTACTCTCCAGAAATTTCTCCAGCTGTGGCTGTTCAGGCAATCCTGTGGCTAAAAATGATGGCCTAACTTGGGGCTGAGCCCTGCTCACAGCAGGCTGCAATGAACCCTTCTTGTCCACCTGCTGGGCTGCCTTCAGTGGGAGATTTGTTTCTCTCTCTCACTTTGTGGGTTCTGTAGCCCTAATGTTTGTTTAGAGTCATTTTATAGGTAAGTGAGGTTGTGACGGGGGAGCGAAGGGAGTTTTCCTGCTTCTACACTGCCATCTTGGCTCTGCCCCATGAATTATTATTTTTTTTCATAAAGGATTAATAACTGCTTACTACAAGGAAAGCACAATGCTAAGCTTTCAGGATACTAACAGAAAGAAAAAAAAACAGTCCTAAATTTAGCTAATTAGAATTCTCCTTGAGAAGCTAATATATTAATTTATCTACCGTCTTTCCCTTGGAAAAGTGAGTCCCTTGAGGAAAGGGATAATGTGTCTATACTTTTTTGTGTTCCATACTAATTTAAAAAATAGCTGGAGAACTTCATGAATGTTAACTGCCTGTGTTTTGCCACAAACCAAGAAATAGCCTTCTCACTGTAAATACTTTAAGCTATCACCTTCACTATTTGTAATTTCACAACAAATTTCACCCAAATATAAACATGAATTTATGACTTTAAATGAATTTAATTGAATAGTTGTTGTCAGGATGTACATTGTTCTATTGTAGCTGTCTCTTTTTTTTTTCAATCTTCATCACTTCAGGATAATTCTTAGATTTCTTTTATTTTTACTATATTCATTGTTTCTTTTGTTGTAACATTTTTTCTCAGAATTCTTTTATATACAAAAATTTGTTTAGCCATTTCTCAATTATTGTGTACTTTGTCTCCATTTGTCCTGTTATTTTTTTCTATTATAAGTACTATTGGGTGGAGCCAAGATGGCAGAGTAGAAACAGCACATCCAAGCCACTCCCCCCACCCCACCATCACCTCCAAACTATGTGAAAGGGACTCTGAACAACTTCTGGAGCTCCAGCACCCACTGAACGACACAGAGAAGCTAACTTCCCACTGAGGACAGCCCAGCAGCCCTGCAGGGAGGGCATTCTTGGGGGGAGGGGAGGTTGGAAATACCACCTATAGAAGAGGGACAGGATCAAGTAGGGAATGGACCAGGTGGGGGGTGGGATGAGTGGGAGGGAATTATAAGCAGCCTTGTACAATATATCTACTATGGTAATGTTTTGCATAGCTAGATATGTACAACATATACTGAATTACTTATCTTCCCAGAGGGAATGGGTGACAAGGGAGGAAGGGAATGGATCTGAAACTCGAGGTCTTAAAATTAAATGTTTCAAATACATATAAATACTATTATTAATACTCTTTTTCTTGTAATTGGGAGATAAGATGTGCAGGCATTGGGACACAGAGATTCACCTTCCTCTAATGGAAAAGTCAAAGGGGGTATGGGAGAAGATATGGGAGAAAGCAGATTGGAGGAAGCGATATCTTGTGGGACTGCTATTCTGGGAGGGTGGGTAGGGGAAAAATGGGGGGAGGGAAAATTGTACCTCAAAATCTGCCGGAAATGAATGATGTGAAACAGAACTTAATAAAGCATTTGTTTAAAAAAAGGAATGAGAGGACGTTAAAGATGGAAACATTCATCATTACCCTGTATAAAGTCATTTCTGGCTCTAAAATTTAAAAAAAAGTACTATTGGTATGAGAAATTTTATATGGAATTCCTGGGCATATTATCCTATTTTCAGGAACTCTGGATTAAAAGGTGCCCACATTTTTGTCATTACTTTTCTACAATTCCATTTTCCTTTGGGGAAATAGTAATCCAATTTGTGGCTACACCAGGACGATAATAACATTTCTGCTTATATCCCAGCCCAGTCAATTTGAAATATTATCATCTTTTATTATCTTTGCTAATATGAAGATTTATTACATCAGATTTACTTTCTTATAATCAGCATCTCTCCAACTATTAGAAATTTAGGGCATTTTTATGAGGTGACTGCTGATTTGTTTCTTATTTTGAGATATACGTGTTTAATTTTCATTTCATTGGACAAAGAATCTTTAAATTTGTAACTTTTTATTAGTTATTTATATCAGAGTTTGATATCAAGATTTTTTTCACTTTGTTTCTTTTCAGCTAGTTGCTGATGGATTTCTTTTTTGTACTGAAACATTTTATTCTTATGTGAATGAAATCAATTTAAGTCATGATTTTCTCTAATTACCACTTGTTAATAATTTATTCTCTGCTTTGTGGAAGATATTGCAATATATATCTTCTAATTCATTTAGTTTTTTATAAATAATTATATTTTATCCATTTATTATGGCTAAATAATGTGCCTAGGTAACAGAACATTCTTGGTATTTTCTAGCTTTTTTGTAAAATTTGTCATATGTATGTTTATATGTGTGAAAACATGTATACATACATATACATAATATATACATAAATACATAAATATACATATATACCTATATTTGTATATATGTAAACATAACTAAAAGCATACTTATGTTTTACATTTGTATACATATTTCTTGTGGATAAGAAATCAAGATAAATGAGTTTACTTCACACAAAATCAACCACATAAATCTGCAATGTGTTTAACAAGCTCTAGACTTCACAGAGCATTTGTCTCCTATCTTTTCCTCCTCATATCCTGTTGCTCCTGAAACCCACTTTTCTCCTAAAGATTTAGAACAGATAAACCATATAATGATAGGATTATTAAGATGAATTATAACTGTGGGCAGTAATAGTGTATGTATTCACAATTACCTTTAATTGTCTTAGTAGGTCTCAAATAGTCATGCAGATTCTCGTTTTAACATGTATAATGCAATATATGTTGCAATATAAAACATAAAATGTTTCTATATGAGAAAGTAATAGATGCTGTCTATATTTTAATGTTTTAATCACTAATATAGTTAATAAATAACCAAATCATAAGATAGGGTTATATTTCAAATAAAAAACATTATTATGATATAATATGCAAATGTGTATAATTATTCAGAACAATAAAGTAACTTTTATACAATTCAAGCATTAAAATCTAACCCATTAATTTGTTTTTATTTTATCATGTAGTTAAAGGCAAAGATAAGGAAGAGGAACGAACAATCAAAGTAGCTCAAAGAGAAAAAAAAAGTATTGAACATAGGAGTGAGGCAGGGAGAAAAGACGTATTTTTCATTGGATAGGATGGAAGAGAAAACATTTCAGTTCTAGGCATGATGTGATCCTCTTTTCTCTGCATTCAGCCCTAGTCTCACTCATTTCACCTTCAAGCCAACTTTGTCCTGAGGGTTCTGTCAACTGTGACAAATTGGTGAGGACAGACTGGCTTCAGTGTTCTAGATATTTGTGCAGGTCCTTTCTTTTTGAAGTTCAAGTTATAAGTAGTTAAGCAAGAGGGAATAAGGAAAGAGATGGAAAAGACAATTCATTTTTATGACTGACTCCATGTTTTAATAATGGAATGTTCATGATATATGAAGGAAGGATAGGCTTTAGAAATGATGCAAGCAGCATAGCAATGCAGTCTAGATAGGACTGAGCAAGAGTGGATTTATGTGAGAAGGCTAGGCCTTTTGTCTTTGACACACTGATTTTCCAATGACATCAGAGCATCTAGTAGGAAAAGTCCTGTGAGGACTAAAATGATGCACAAAAGAAGAATATTCACTGTTGGTCAGGAAGAAAGGTGAAAAGAAAGGTGAAATAATGAAGACATAAGTTAGATAGAATGGTAAATTGAATGTGAATTAAGAAAATCTTTAATTTTATATACTTTCTTCTTATTCACATAAATCAAAGAAATAGATCTCATAGGGGATTTCAGTTTTTTCTTAGATGATGAATAGGTAAATATTGAGATAACTAAAATGGGGGAAGTTTCTATTAAAAATAATTTACTCTCAAAATAAGATAAATCCAAATGATTCTATCTAATTGAACCATTTTTCATTTGGAACACTGAAAGGAAGATAATTTAATTTCATGTTAGGTTTTGTAATTGAAATTTAAGTTCTTGGGTATTTAGTAAAAGAGTTATGCCAATCAATGGGAAACATACACATACACACACACACACACACACACACACACACACACACAGAGTAAATATCTTAGGTAACTGCTAAAAAAAATCCCTTAATCTTAGTATAGTTTATTAGATAAGTATGTCATCTTTCTCATAATAATAGAATTTTGTTACATTTTTGTGATCATTTAAAGATACACAGCCATCTGACATTTATATTTTATTAATGGAGACTGTCACATTGAATCTCTATAAAACATCTGACACTATTGGCTATTGCATCTTAATTGCAATATTCTCCTCCCTTAGCTTCCTTCTCTCACCACCACACTGATTCTTTTTACTTTTCTCTATTCTGCTTTCCTGAATTTGGATCATATTGAGGAAAATTCTTTTTTAAACCCTCTTCCCTTTTCTATATTCATTTGGACCCTCAGAGATACCATCTACTGCTCTCAATTTGCAGCAAAGTATCACAGTGGAGAGAATGCCAGACCTGGAGTCAGGAAGACCCAAGTTCAAATTCCACTTTAGATATTAGCTAGCTGTGTGATCCTGGGCAAGTCACTTAATCTCTATCTGCCTCTATTTCCTCATATGTAAAATGAAGAAAACATTAGCATTTCTTTCTCATCATTCTTGTAAGGCTAAAATGAGATAATATCATTAAAGCACCTTGCAAACTCTAAAGTTCTATATAAATGCTCATTGTGTTATCTTTATTCAAGTGTGCTCCACAAATCTGTAACCTCTGAATCTGACCTGAACTCTAGATCTACATTTCAAAATTCCTGTTGGATATTTCCATATTAATGACCTCCCTACCATTTGCTCATACTTAATATATCTAAAGCAAAATTCACCATTTCCCTACATCCCTTCCCAAACCTAGTTTACCTCTGAGCTTTCTTCCATTTCTTAATTTTATAGAAGACATTAAGATCTATCTCTATCACATCCACCCTTTCTGAAGCCAAAAGGTTGGGGATCTTAATGTTCAGTAAAAGGGAAGTGGGCACGGTCTGTAATGAAAGCATTTAGAGGGTAGAAAGAAGATGGGAATTTGTCTTTAATTGAACTAAAATTATTAATAAAAAAACAGAAGGCCAAGTGCATGCCCCTTCTTTAGTTGAAAACAGGCCAGTAAACATTCCTTAGTAAAGTAATACAGAGCAGTTGAAGGAGGAGAAAGGAAAAATTAGGAGTGTATCTTATTTTCTGTTTCGGTCCATGAGGAAAAAGTAAGATGAAATTTGTTGGGGGATTCTCCATGAAGGTTCTACTAACATCTCCTGCTGAACCATTTCCTTCCTAATCTCTGTACTTCAGAAGGAATGATTGTTAAACAAAGAAATGGAGAATTCATATTATATTTTGTAATGGAAATGCAAATATAAAGATCTTTCCTGCTCCTAGGCCCCCCTTTTTTTTTTGGCTTTTTTGGAGGCAATTGGGGTTAAGTAACTTACCCAAGGTCACACGGCTAGGTTTTTGTTTGTATGTGCTTTAAGTGTCTGAGGCCAGATCAGAACTCAGGTCCTTCCGACTCCAGGGCCAACTCTACTCACTGTGCCACCTAGCTGCCCCACCCCTAGGCCCTTTGATAGGCTTAAGAGACTCTGAGAACCTTCCCTTATTTGAAAATATACTCTTCCTCCTAATAGGCTGAATGTGGTCATATGGAACCTGTGGCAGGAGGCTTGGTTTTGAGGAATGCCCATACCTTGATGCTATGTGATTGGGGAGTGGGTCAAGAGGGTGGTTACATTCTCTGACCCAGGAGAAGGCTACATAATCCCTGAAGTGAGGCTTTGCTTTGGGGCTCACTTTGAGAAATATTGTGTGATTTGACCAGATGAGAATCTGGGCAGCTGTTGGGAGCCTCCCAGCTTTGAAAACCCAGATGTTGATGCTTCCCTCTCTGGTAATTGTGATTTGGTATGGATGTATGTAATGGTTGGACAGTTTGGAAGCCTTTCTGCTTGATCTGTTTGTTTCTGTTTTGAAACTTCTCTCTGTATACTCTGAAGTTCAGTGTGCTGACCTTTTTCCCCTGAACTAGATGAATAATCTATGTTTAATTGATTAAAGCAAGCTTGTTAACCCATTTTGAGTTGCCTTCCTTTAGAAAAGCAGATCTAAGAACCTGTGTTGGCAGCCACCCTGGGGATGTTGGGTTGCTTGCCCCTACAAATGTTGATGAGGATGGGATCTGCAGAGTAAAAGGAAAGTATGGGGGCTGGGATAATTGTTTGTTTCCCAGTTGTTGTAGCTGTGACTCTGTGGAGCCATGGAGCAGGAGAGAAGAATGGCCTTCATGCTGCCTTCACTGAGCTGAGAGCAGAAATGGTGAACTACCTGCATGGAGACCTGTGGAGAAGCCAGGAGCTGCTGTGTTCTGCTGGAGGAGAAGGAACCCAGGAGTTTGGAATTCAGCCACAGGACAAGATAAGGACTGTGTGGCAAAGCAGGGGCACTGAATGTGTTTCCTTGCTGCATCCCATAGTTTGGGACCCAGGGGGAGGATGGACTTGTGACTATGGTGGTTGGGGTGAAGTGCCATGGACCCCCAAGGACTCCACCTTGGTTTTGTTGCTCAGCCCCCTCTCTGGACTTGGAAGCAGGGGCTGGAGCAGAGGGAGGGGAAGGACAACCCCCTCCTCCCAAGAGAACTTCATTTGAACTCTTGTTTTGAATTGATGTGATAATACAATGTACTTTGTGTTTGTTTAAGGCCCAGTGGCCACTTTGGTAACTATAGTTGAGTACCTTGAAGATGTGACTTGGGAGATGTTTGGTGGAATTCAAATGTAAATTGTCTATGCTACTGGCATGAAAGATCTTGGGGCTAAGTGTAATGGAAATGCAAATTTAAAGATCTTCCATGCCTCTAGTTTAAGTTTACCTGGAGCTTGTGGTAGGAGGCTTGTTTTTGAGGAATGCCCAGAACTTGATACTTTGAATCACAAAGTGGTAGTGGGTCAAGAAGGTTGTTATATTCTCTGAGCCAGAAGGCTATATAAATCCTGATGGTAGGCTTTGCTCTGGGGCTCACTTTGAGAAGTGCTGTATGATTTGACCAGATGAGACTCTGGGCAACTGTTGAGTGCCCCCCAGCTTTGAAAACCCAGATATTGAAGCTTCCCTCTTTGGTAACTGTGATTGAGATTGATGTAATGATTGGGCAGTTTGGAAGCCTGTCTGCTTTATCTGTCTGTTTCTCTCTTTTGAAACTACTGTCTGTATACTCTGAAGTTCAGGGTGCTGACATTTTTTTCCCGGAACTAGGTAAAAGATGTTTGATTGATTAAAGTAAGCTTCTTAACCCATTTTGAGTTGCTTTCCTTTAGAAAAGCACATCTAAGAACCTATGTGGGCAGCCACCTTTGGGATGTTGGGGTGCTTGCTGCTATATATTTTTAAAATTTAGCATACTAATTGGCCTTCCTACCTACTAATTTCCCATGATATACACTTCCATTCTACCATGGCCACAAGGATCATCACATCCTTGATTGTGCTATCACTCATAAACATACCACTCCATGTTCAAGAATTCTAAAATCCCTTTATCTAATCATAATCTATTCCCTTTTCACTTTTCTCCCTGCTTTTCATTAGAAGACCTTGCTGTTCATCCTAACTACGAGCTCAAAAATCTTGACCCTACAATTTTCTCCAGGGCCCTCTCTCCTCCAATAACCAATATTTCCTTTTTTTCCCCATTTGACCTTATTGTGAATCAATTCCATTCTACATTTTCAACCTCTTTTGAATTACCCACTCCCTTATTTTCCTACTATGCCCTGCCAAGCCTTAGCCTTGGATCACTTCCATCATTCACCACCTTTGCTCCTAGATATGTGATACTAAAGAATGATATAGAAAACCATGCAAATATTCTGACTAGGTAAACTACAAATTTTTGTTACACAACTTCTACTGGGTTCTTACTACTGTTAGGCAGTTTTATGCCTTTCTAATCAACTCATTATCACACTCTCCACAATGGCATTTCCAGATATTTTCATCTCTTTTCAAATCTCATATAACTCCCCCTCCCCCATCCTCTTAGGTAAGAACTTTGTTTCATATTCTATAGAAAAAAGGTAATTTGCTTTGATCTACCTATGATCTTCCTTTGCCTCTTTCTTCCTTATCTCATATGACTCAAACGCTTTCTGCCATTATTAGAGTTAGGTAAAGTCTTGGGGGAAAGATGCTATTATTTTCTCCATTTTACAGATGAGGAAACAGAGGTAAGTAGAGAGCTTAGGCAGCTTTTCCAGGGTCACAGAAAGTCTTAACTGGAATTTGAACTCAGGTCTTCCTGACTCCAGATTCAGCACTGTCTACACAGTGACACTTAGCTACCCATGAATGATCTGAGATGAGTAGATGACTATCTCTCAGGGACAAAATAAGTATAAGAAAGGGCAGTGGGCTTATAAAAGAACTTAATTTAATATTAAAACAAATTCAGGGATAAGTAGAAAGTAGAGGACAAAGAGTAAAAGGAATCACTGTAATAGAAAGAAACAGAAGCTGAGGTAGAAAATAATTACAGCTCTTTACTACATCTCAGGAGATCAAGTGATATTGCTCCTTATTAAAGTTTATCCCACTACTTCTCAAGCAATTCCATTTCTTCACATCTTCTTCAAGATTTTCCCCTCACCCAAACTTGCTTAGTCACTCATTTTCAATTTTTCCCTGTCTGCTAGATCATTTCTTTTTTTCTTTTTTTTTTCTATTCAACAAATGCTTTATTAACTTCTGGTTTACATCATTCATTTCTGCCAGATTTGAGTTACAATTTTTTCCCCTACCCACCATCCCAGAGTAGCAGTTCTGCAAGATATCCCCCCATCCAGTCTGCTCTCTCCCATATCTTCTCCCATACCCCCTTTGACTTTTCCATTAGAGCAAGGTGGATCTCTGTGCCCCAATGTCTGCACATCTTATCTGCCAATTACATGTGAAATAATATTAATAATAGTATTTGTATATATTTGAAACATTTAATTTTAAGACCTCGAATTTCAGACCCATTCCCTTCCTCTCTTGTCACCCACTCCCTCTGGGAAGATAAGTAATTCAGTATGTGTTGTACATATAAAGCTATGCAAAACATTACCATAGTAGATATATTGTAAAAGGCTGCTTATAATTCCCTCCCACCCATCCCACCACCAACCTGGTCAATTCCCTACTTTGATCCTGTCCCTCTACGAAGATGGGTACTTCCAACCTCCCCTCCCCCCAGAATGTCCTCCCCTCCATCATCCCCCCTCTCATCCCCCTTCCCCCTACTCTGCTGCAGGTTGGGATATCCTATTTAGTATGTATGCCATTTTCTCCCTGAGCCAAATTTAATGAGAATATGGTTTTGCCTTTTTGCCTACCTATTCTTCCCCTCCCCTGTAGCCACTTCCGCTTGCTTTTTCTACATGAGATAGTTTACCCTACCCTGTCTTTGCCCATCTCCTCTTGCCACTTTCCTCTATCACCTCATAATTTTACCCCTTGAGTATCCTCCCTTCCCAACAAATTCAACCTATGCCGACTATCCATATATAACTGTAAACATATATACACACATACACATGTGTATGCATATGTCTATATACCCTTCTTCCATTATTTTCAGACTGAGAAAGGTTTCATCAGCCAAAGTTATTGTTTTTCAATGTAGGAATGTAAATATGTCCACTTTGATAAGTTCCTTTTAATTTCTTTTCCCTGATTACCTACTCAGGCATCTCTGCTTCCTGTGTCTAGATGTCAAATTTTCTATTCAGCTCTGGTTTTTTCCTCAAAAATGCTTGAAAGTCCTCTATTCCCATGAATGACCATATTTTCCCCTGAAACAAAATACTCAGTTTTGCTGGGTATGTAATTCTTGGTTTTAATCCCAGCTCTTTTGCCCTCTGGAATATCATATTCCATGCCCCTCAATCCCTCAGTGTAGAAGCTGCCAGGTACTGTGCTATTCTGATTATGTTTCCACAATATTGAAATTGTTTCTTCCTGGCTGCTTGGAGTATTTTCTCCTTGATCTGGGGATTCTGGAACCTCGCTATAATATTTCTTGGAGTTTTCTTTTTGGGATCTTTTTCAGGAGGTGATCTCTGGATTCTTTCAACCTCTATTTACCCCTCTGGGTCTAAAATATCAGGGCAATTTTCCTTGAGAATTTCTTGAAGGATGATTTCTAAGTTCTTTCTTTGATCATGGCTTTTAGGTAGTCCAATAATTTTTAAATGATCTCTCCTGGATCTATTTTCCAAGTCAGTGGTTTTTCCTTGAGATATATCACATTGCCTTCTATTTCATTGGTTTGGATCTGTTTAACAGCATCTTCATTTCTCATAAAGTCACTAACTTCCATTTGCCCCAGTCTAACTCTAAAGGAATGAATCTCCTCAGTGAGCTTTTGAGATTCTTTTTCCATCTGGCAAATTCAGCTTTTTAAGGCATTCTTCTCCTCTTTGCCCTTTTGAGCCTCCTTTGCCATTTGAGTTAGTCTTTTTTTTAAGGTGTTATTTTCCTCAGTCAGGCTGTTGACTCTTATTTCTTACTTTTCCTGAATCCTTCTCATTTCTCTTCCCAATTTTTCCTCCACTTCTCGTATTTGATTTTTAAAGTCCTTCTTAAGGTCCTCTATGGTCTGTAACATGCTCATATTTTCTTTTGGAGCTTTTGAAGCAGTATTTCTGATCTCACAGTCCTCCTCCTGTTCTATGCTTCGATCTTCTTTGCCCCGAAAATAGGAGTCTAATGTTTCATTTTTCTGTTTATTTTGTTTCCTTTGCCTTGGCATGTTGCCAGTTAATTACTTGACTTTTGGGCTTGTTGCCACAGTAGGACTCTGCCACCAGTCTGGGGAGCTTCCGTCCCAATGTTGGGGTCTTCACAACTTTCGGTTCTGGCAAGCTAGATACCCACCCCCACGACCTCCACCCCAGACCACAATCCAGATCCAGGGAGGTTAAAGGAAGAACCATTACCCCCCAAGACTGATTGCTAGAGGTGGCTAGGTGGCTCAGTGAGTAAAAGCACTGGCCTTGGAGTTGGGATGACCCGAGATCGAATCCAGCCTCAGAAAATGAGCACCCACACATAAATAATGACTAGCCATGTAACTTTGAGGAAGTTACTTAACCCCAATTGCTTTAAAAAAAGAAGAAGAAGAAGAAGAAGAAGAAGAAGAAGAAGAAGAAGAAGAAGAAGAAGAAGAAGAAGACTGATCGCTAGATCTCCCTAGAGTTCGCAGGCCAGGAGCTGTAGCTGCCACTTAAATTGAAAAATGGCGTGTCTCCTCAGCGGCTTCTAGCCCTTAGGTGAGGAACCCGATGTGTTCCCCAAATACTGGTCCCAAAGTCCATAGGGCACTGACCTCTCACTTTGTCCTAGGCAAATCTGTGTTGATAATTCTGGCATTGCCATAGTTGCTGGTGTTCTGGGCTCCCTCAGGCCGGCTGCTGGCCTGGCCATCCTGGGGCAAACAGCTTGGCTCATGCGGACCTGGGCTCGGCTCTCCAGTATGCTGAGCTGTCAGCTCCCAGAGCACTGCGCTGGCCCTTCCTGTAGGGCTGCTGGGCTGCCTCAGCAGGAGGTTAGCTTCTCTGTATTGTTCTGTGGGTTCTGGGGCTCCAGAAGTTGTTCAGAGTCCCCTTTTACATGGTTTGGAGGTAATCTGGGGGGAGAGCACCATGGAATTGCTGTTTCTACTCCGTCATCTTGGCTCTGCCCCCCTACTAGATCATTTCAGACTACTTATAAATGTGCCTATATATCCCCAATCTTAAAAACAAAATGATCTTTCCATCCATGTTAACTATCACATTATAAATCTTCTGTGCTTTTTGGTTAAACTCCTTGAAAATACTGTCTACAATAAAAGTCTCTACCTTCCTTCCTCTCACTATTTTCTTAACCCTTAAAATCCATCTTCCACCTTATTCTACTGAAATTGCTCTGTCTTTGATGCCAAATGCATTGACTTTTCTTTTATACTAAATCTTCACCTTTTGCATAGCCTTTGAAACTATTGTTCACTCTCTGCCATCATAATCTCTTATTTGTATGTTTTCAAGATATCACATTTTCCTGGATCTTCTCTTACCTGCCTGGCCACTCCTTCTTGGGTCTCTTTTGCTAGATCTTCATTCAGATCACATCTTCTCTCTGTAGTTGTCTCATAGGAATCTATACAGGGTTCTTTTTTTTCTTCTCCCTCTATACTCAACCATTTGATCCCATTAGCATCCATGGTTTTCATTATCATCTCTATGCTAATGATTCACAGACATACCCAGGCTGTCTCAACCTCCCTGATAAACACAATCTAAAATTTCCAACTACCTTTCCTAAATCTCGAATTGGATGCCAAGTTTACATCTCAAACTTAGTATGTCCAAATTGAAGGTATTCTCTTTCCCTCAAAAGTTTCACTCTGCCTCCTACCTTCACTTTTGTTATAGACTGCATAAACATCCTCTGAGTCCCCCAGGTTTACACCTCAGAAGTGATCTTCAACTTTATGCTATCTTTCACCACATGCATCTAATCTCTTGCCAGTGCCTGTAGACCTTGTTTTGGCAACATCTGTCTAATATGTCCCCTTTTCTCCTCTGTCACTACCACCATTCTGTTAAAGACCCTTATTGCCTCATACCTTTACTATTCATCTAACCTACTGGTGGACCTGTCTCTCTCAAATATCCCTCCACTCAACTCATCCTCCATTCAGTTATTAAAATGATTTTTTTCTAAAGTTGCTTTTCCACCATGCCCCTATAATCTCATTATTGGCATAAATTCAATATCTTTAAAGATCTCATCAGTCTTGGTACTCCACCCCAGCATTACCATCTTCTTCTTTGATTTGATAATGGGTCCATGAACTCCAAACTTTGAGACAGAGACAGAGAGAGACAGAAACAGAGAGAGAGAGAGACAGAGTTCACCTCAATCATCCCCTCATTTCTCACTTAGCTACACAAAGTTGGGGATTTCCTGAATAATTTCTTGATCATGCCTACTGAGTCAGTATTTCTTTACTACTCTGCTCTTTTAGCTTCCTTTTGTGTTTTGTTTACCCAATTAGATTCTAAATTCTTTGAAGACAGGGACTGTCTATTCTTGTATTTGTATTATCAGTGCTTAATACACTGCCCCTATTTCAAGGAGTTTTATTCTAATAGGAGAGAATATAATTAGGTGGATACAAGTGTCCTACAGAGAGTAGAAGGAAGATAATTGTAAAAGGAAAGCCTCTATTATCCATCTGGCAAAATATCCATTCACTATATTGTTAATTATTATTAATGTGTTCTTCATTTGCTCCAAAATGTGATCTGAGCAGAAAAAAAGTGATATTATGAAGAATAGTACAAAAGTAATAAAACAGATGGACAGGTTTACTAGGACACCAGAAACTTAAAGATTTTGTTTTTAATGAAAGAAGTCATCCAGCAAATTGAAATGATCCATTATGGAGGCATTATGCAAAGGCAAAAACAAGAATAGCCCAAGATAGCAAGACATGTAAGCGTTATTTTTTTTTTGCTTCAGTGGAAAGAATATACACAGTAAGAAAAGTGTAAATTCAACAATGCACCAAGCATCCTACATATTTGTTTCCTTAGTAAATAGGATAAATTTTTAATTTAGTAGGTAAAATAATTTTGGAATACTTATGGAAGTATAGGTAATAGATCATTTCTCTAATTTAAGGGGCAATGAATGTGCATCTAGGACTTCTGACTTAATATCACTTTTTTTTTACATAATGAGAGAGTAGAAATAATAATATCTACTTTCATTATTTTTCAAGCTGTTAACTAATACACACCAATACTGGTATGTATTAGATTTTTTTTAACAAATAACTTATTAACTTCTGGTTTACATCATTCATTTCCACCAGATTTTGAGTTACAATTTTTCCCCCATTTTTCCCTTACCCACCACCCCAGAATAGCAGTCCCACAAAGATATCCCCACATCCTATCTGCTCTCTCCCATATCTTCTCCCATACTTCTTTCGACTTTGCCATTAGGGTAAGGTGAATCTCTGTGCCCCAATGCCTGCACATCTTATCTCTCAATTACATGCAAAATAGCATTAATAATATTATGTATATACATTTGAAATATTTAATTTAAAATGTCAAATTTCAGATCCATTCCCTTCCTCCCTTGTCACCCACTCCCTATGGGAAGATAAGCAATTCAGTATGTGTTGTACATGTATAGCTATGCAAAGCATTACCATAGTAGATATATTGTAAAAGAATGCTTATATTTACCTCCCATGCATCCCACCCCCAACTTAGTCCATTACCTATTTTGATCCTGTCCCTCTTTGAAAGTGGGTGCTTCCAACCTCCCCTCCCCCCAGAATGGCCTTCCCTCTATCCTTCCTCCTCTCATCCACCTTCCCCCTAGCCTCCTGCAGGGTGAGATATCCCATTTATTATAGATGTCATTCTCTCCCTGAGCCAAATTTAGTGAGAATATGGTTTTGCCTTTTTGCCTTCCTGTTCTTCCCCTCTCCTGCAACTATTTCCCCTTGCCTCTTCTACATGAGATAGTTTACCCTACCCTGTGTCTCCCCATCTCCTCTTGCCATTTTCCTTTCTCACCTCTTAACTTCATCCCTTAAGTATCATCACTTCCCACCAAATTCAACCTGTGCCCTCTATCCATGTATACCTGTAAACATATATGCACACATTCACATTTGTATGCATATGCCCATATACCCTTCTTCAATTATTTTCATAATGAGGAAGGTTTCATAAGTCACAGCTATTGTTTTTCCATTTAGGAATGTAAATAGGTCAACTTTGAAAAGTTCCTTTTGGTATCTTTTCCCTGATTACGTTCTCAAGCATCTCTTGCTTCTTGCATCTAGATGTCAAATTTTCTATTCAACTCTGGTTTTTTCCTCAAGAATGCTTGAAAGTCCTCTATTCTACTGAATGACCATATTTTCCTTGAAACAAGAAACTCGGTTTTGCTGGGTAGGTGATTCTTGGCTTTAATCCCAGCTCTTTTGCCCTCTGGAATATCATATCCCATGCCCTTCAATCCCTCAGTGTAGAAGCTGCCAGGTCCTGTGCTATTCTGACTGTGTTTCCACAATGTTGAAGTTGTTTCTTACTGGCTGCTTATAGTATTTTCTCCTTGATCTGGGAACTCTGGAACCTGGCTATAATATTCCTAGGAATTTTCTTTTTAGGATCTTTTTTCAGGAGGTGATCAGTGGATTCTTTCAACCTCTATTTTCCCCCTCTGGGTATAAAACATCAGTACAATTTTCCTCGAGAATTTCTTGAAGGATGATTTCTAGGTTCTTTCTTTGATCATGGATTTCAGGTAGTCCAATAATTTTTAAATGATCTCTCCTGGATCTATTTTCCAGGTCAGTGGTTTTTCCCATGAGAAATTTCACATTGCCTTCTATTCATTCATTTCTTTAGATCTGTTTAACAGCATCTTGATTTCTCATAAAGTCACTAGCTTCCATTTGCTCCAGTCTAACCCTGAAGGAATGAATCCCCTCAGTGAGCTTTTGAGATTCTTTTTCCATCTGGCAAATTCAGCTTTTTAAGGCATTCTTCTCCTCATTGCCCTTTTGAGCCTCCTTTGCCATTTGAGTTAGTCTATTTTTTAAGGTGTTGTTTTCCTCAGTCAGGCTTTTGACCCTCATTTCATACTTTTCCTGCATCCTTCTCATTTCTCTTCCCAATTTTTCCTACACATCTCTTATTTGGTTTTTAAAATCCTTCTTAAAGTCCTCTATAGCCAGTAAGCTGCTCATATTTTCATTTGGGGCTTTTGGTGCAGGAGTTCTGACCTTACAGTCCCCCTCCTCTTCCATGCTTTGATCCTCTTTGTCCCCAAAATAGGAGTCTAATGTTGCATTTTTCTGTTTATTTTGTTTCCTTTTCCTCGGCATATTACCACTTAATTATTTGACTTTTGGGCTTGTTGCCACAGTACGACTCTGTCACCAATCCGGGGAGCTTCTGTCCCAAATCCTGGGGGTTTCACAGTTGCTGGAGACATTAGCTGGCTACCCTCTCTGAAGCCTCCACACACTCTGGCAAGTTGGACACACACCCTAAGACCTCCACCCCAGAGCACAATCGAGATCCCAGAAGTATAATGCAAGAGCGATTACCCAAAAGACGGCTTCTCGGATCCCCCTACAGTCTGCAGGCCAGGAGGTGAAGCTGCAACTGAAGTTTCAAAATGGCTTCCATGCTGAGGTTCCTCAGTTGCTTCTTGCCCCCAGGGGAAGAAGCCTGACCCATTCCTCAAATACTGGTCCCAAAGTCCATAGGGCACTAATCTCTCACTTTGTCCTAGGCATATCTGTGTTGATAATTCTGGAATCTCCACAGATGCTGGTGTTCTGGGGTCCCTCAAGCTGGCTGCTGGCCTGTCTGCCCTGGGCCTAAAATTGTGGCTCAGGAGGGCCTGGGCTTGGCTCCCAGAGCATTGCTCTCAGCTCCCAGAGCTTTGTGCTCGGCTCCCAGAGAATCGTGCTGTGCTGTGCTGGCTGCTCACTGCAGGGCTGCTGGGCTGTCATCAGTGGGAGGTTAGCTTCTCTGTGTTGTTTTGTGGCCGCTGTAGCTCCATAAGTTGTTCCGTGTCCACCTTTTACATTGTTTGGAAGTGGTGTGGGGGGAGCACCTTGGAAGTGCTATTTCTACTTTGCCATCTTGGCTATGCCCCCCTCAGAATATCTACTTTCAAAGAATAGAAAATTTTAATCTTGAATAAAAAATATTACATGTGCTATTAATTATATTGCATTACATGAGCCCATTAATCAAAGTCTAATTATAAGCTTTGCATCAAATTATGACATATAATATAACATCAAATTACAAAAGAAAGCAAGAGATGAAAAGAATAAATGAGAATAGAAGAAAATGAAAGATTATCATAGAGTAGTGTAGAAAATGTAAAATATGCTGAACTAGGCATATTTTTGCAATTTTCTTACAAATTTGCTTCATATGACAAATTAAAGAGCACTTCCTCTCTTTTGGTCTTACCTCTGAATCTGTCATTAGGAGAAGTATTAAGAAACAATAACAGAGGGCATCTTTAAAAACTTGATATATTTCATTCTTTAATATGTCAACAACTTGTAAAAATGCTACAAGAATACTTATTTTTTCTATTCTGTGCAAAGAACTTGTAAATTTTATATAACCTATTTTTCAATTTATAGTTTTGAGAATAATGTCAAAAGGAATCCTGATATGAATGTTTTGAAAGTGGCTGAAAAACTACTTTCTTATCAATGAGTAAACTGAGTATTTTATTGGTGATATATTAGCATATTTCTATATATCCATTGATCTATAATCTCTTTTCCCAAATCCATGGGTGGTTATGAGTTGAAAAAATATTCTTTAGCTCAGTATAATTCTTCTGGAATGGGACTGTCTTCCCTAAATCTTAAAACAAGATATATTTATTTTTTATTTCTTGTTCCATAATACCAACATGGAGCAGGACTGTGAACATGATATTGCCCTAACCACACACCCCCAGAAAAAGATTTGTCTTTTTTTCTTACTTTTCCTACAGTTTACACAAGTAATACTGCTGATGGAGAGGAATAGCCCCCCTGGACTTTACTTTCTGAGTTATGGTGACTACCCCTGACATCCTTGTATTATGCCTAATTATAGAAAATTACAGTATCATTTCAACAGTCTTATAATTAAAAACATATATCATATCATATGGCATGTAGAAATCTTCACTGCCATAAACAGAGAAATAACTTTTCCATTTTATTCATGCACACAATCAGTAATAAAATCATGGTTGAATAAAGATGCTGCTTATGCATGTTTTATTCATTGTCACTGTTACTGTTCACAGATAATTTTATAGAAAGATATATGAGCCCTGTGCTGTTACTTGTTCTACATTTAGAAGAGTTTCCCATAGAGGGTACATAATGGCTACTGTTCACTAGGTACTTTGGGCTATGTGCTGCGACATCTTAGGGATTCAGCAAGTTTTAGCATAAGAGAGAATTGATGAGAAGAGTCAGGGTATGTGCAAGTAAGGGCAGCTAAGTGGCACAGTGCAAAGAGTCCTGGGCTTATATTCAGTAAAGCTCATCTTCCTGAATTCAAATCTGACCTCAGACATGTAAAGCTATATGACCTGCTGCAAGTCACTTAACACTGTTTGCCTCAGTTCCTTGTCTGTAAAAAGAGATAGAGAAAGAAATGGGAAAATACTCCAGTACCTTTGCCAAGAAAACTCCAAAATGGAGTCAGGAAGAGTTAAAAAAAGAACCTGGAACAATGCAGCAACAATGAGCCATTAATTATATTAATAGTTCTAATTTACCTAGTAGTGCCTCAAGAATTCCAAATTATGGGAAAAGAGCCAAGATGGTGGCATAGAAGCAGGAAAACTCCCTGAGATCTCCCTATGACCACCTCAAATACATATAAAATATAACTCTAAACAAACTTTATAGCTACAGAACCCATAAAGTGTGAGAGAGAAACAAATCTCCCTCTAAAGGCAGCCCTGGCAGGTACACAGGAAGGGTCCATCACAGGCTGCTGGGAGTAGAGCCCAGCCTGGTGAGTCAGTGGTTTTAGCATCAGGGATGCCTGACCAATCACACCCAGAGAGACTTCTGGAGAGTAGATTACCAACTCTTGTATTGGTTTCCAGAATTATCAACCCATAAATGCCAAAGGCAAAGTAAAAGATCAGTGTGGCCTCTGGGAACAGGGGTATTGAGAGCTTGGTCCAGCCTCTGCCCCTGGAAGGAGAAGCAACTGAGTTGTGGAGACTGTGCAGCCACCTCTGAGTGGCTACTTCAGAGCTCCTAGCCTACAGATTGTAGGAGGATCAAGCAACCAGTCTGAGGGTTAATTGCTCTTGCTTTAACATGCTTGGATATGGATTGCTGTCTAGGGTGGAGGCCATGGGGTGTGTAACCAGTTTACCAGAGTATGAGGAGGCTTCAGAGAGGGCACACAACTAATAGCTCCAGTAGCTGTGAAAACCCCAGCAATTTGGGACAAACTCTCCTCTCTGGAAACAGAGTTCTACTGTGGCAAAAAGCCCAAAAGTCAAGTAATTGAGTAGCAACACAAGCAAGCAAAGGAAGCAAACCAAGCACAGCAATCTGACTTAAACTCCTATTTTGGGGACAATAAAGGATCAAATCATGGAACACAAGGAAAACAACAAAGTCAGAAATCCTGCACCAAAAACTTCCAAGAAAAATATGAATTGGTTACAGGCCATAGAAGAGCTTTAAAAAGATTTTGAAAACCAAATAAGAGATGTGGAAGAAAAAATTGGAAAGAGAAATGTGAATGATGCAAAAAAATAATGAAAAAAGAGTCAACAACATGACTGAAGAAAATAACACCTTATAAAATAGACTAAATCAAACGGTAAGAGAGGATCAAAAAGCCAAGGAGGAGAAGATTGCCTTAAAAAGCCTCCTTTGGCAGAAGGAAAAAGAATCTCAAAAGCTCAGTGAAGAGAATCATTCCAGAAGAATTAGCTTGGAGCAAATGGTAGCTAGTGACTTTATGAGAAATCAAGATACTATTAAACAGATCCAAATAAATGAAAAATAGAAGGCAATGTGAAATATTCCATTGGAAAAACCAATGACATGGAAAATAGGTCAAGGAGAGATACTTTTAAAATTATTGGACTATCTGAAAGCCATGATCAAAAAAAGAACCTAGAAATCATGCTTCAAGAAATTCTCAAAGAAAATTGCTAAGATGTTTTAGAACCAGAGGGCAAAATAGATTTTGAAAGAATTCACAGATCGTGTCTTTAAAAACATCCCAAAAAGAAAATTCCTAGGAATATTATAGCCAGGTTCTGGAGCTCCAAGATCAAGGAGAAAATATTACAAGCAGCCAAAAAGAAAAAAAATTGAATACTGCAGAAAAACAATCAGGATAACACACGATCTGGCAGCTTCTACATTGAGGGTTTGAATGGCTTGGAATATGATATTCTGGAGGTCAAAGAAGCTGGGATTAAAACCAAGAAATACCTACCCAGCAAAACTGAGTATCATGTTTCAGGGGAAAGTATGGCCACTCAATGAAATAGAGTACTTCAAGCTTTTTGGATGAAAAAAAAAACAGAGTTGAATCAAAAATTTGACATTCAGATACAAGAAGCAAGAGAAGCATGAGAAGGTAAACAGGGAAAAGAAATCATAAGGAACTCATCAAAGTTGAGCTATTTATATTCTTACATTTAAAATAATAATTGTAACTTATAAAAGTTTTCTCAGTATGAGGATAGTTCAAGGGAATACAAATATAAATATACATATGTGTACATACAGATATATGTCTATATAGGAGGGTATATGGGCATATGAATATATATGTGAGTATGTGTATGCATGTGTACAGGTGTACATAGACAGAGGGCATAGGATCAATTGAATAGGAAGGGATGAGCCTAAAAAGGTGAAATTGAGAGGTGAAGAAGAAAATAATGAAAGGAGAGACAGAGTGGAGTAAATTATCTCGTATAGTAGAGGCAAAGGAAAACTGTTACAATGGAGGGGAAGAACAGCAATGCAAAAGGGAATGGGTCAACCTTACTCTTATTGAATTTGGCTTAGGGAGGGAATGACATACACACTAAATAGGGTATCTCACCCTACAGAAGAGTAGGGGGGAAGGGGATGAGAGAAAGGATGATGGAGGGAGGGCAGGTTGGGGGGAGGGTAGTCACAAGCACACACTTTTGAAAAGGGACAGGGTCAAGGAGAGAATAGAACAAGTGGGAGGTGGTATAGGATGGTGGGAGAAATAGTCTTTTGCAACATATCTACTGTGGAAATGTTTTGTGTAGCTACACACATATAACCTATATTGAATTGCTTATCTTCCTAGTAAGGGGGATGATAAGGGAGGAAGGGAAATAATCTTGAATTAAAAGTTTTAAAATCAAATCTTTCATGTATATATATATATATATATATATATATATATATATATATATATATATATATATATATATATATATATATATATATATATATATATATATATATTAATTAACATGTAACTGGGAAATAAGATTAACAGGCATTGGGGGCCAGAGATCAATCTTGCCCTTCTGGAAAGTCATAGGGGTAATGTGTTAGGACATAGGAGAGAACAGAGTGAGACTGCTGTTTTCGGGGTCATGGGTAGGAGAAAGATGGGGAGAAATTTTGTAACTCAAAATTTTGTTGAAATGAATGATGTAAACTAAAAATAAACATAAAATTTAATTTAAAACTAAAAGAAATGAACAAAAATTAGGCCAGGAGAAAAAAGAATTCCAAATTATTTTTCATACATTATCTCATCCGATGTCCTCTACAAGCCTATGAGGTACATGCTATTATTATCCCCATTTTACAGAGGAGCAAATGGCAGCTCAGAAGAATTATGTGGCTTGCCCAGGATCCCAGAGCTAATTAATGACACAGGAAATAGTTAAGTACAGATGTCCCTGACTACAAATCCCAACTACAACAACTACAACTACTCTCCCAACTACAAGATGCCTCTCACAGCAAAGCAATTAAATCAAAAGACCAATGAATTAATAAGCCTTCCATAAATGCCTAAAAATGTTTTAAGTTTGGAATTTAGGCTCAAGTGGAAAATGAATATATAATGCTTATTACTCTTAGTATTACTTTAGATTCTACTGGATTTTCAGTTTGTTAATTTTTATACTGATTTTTTTCTTTGTCATTTCAAGAACTATTACTGAGTATCTTCTCAATAACTGGCTTGTACTAATGACACTCAGTACCAACATAGTCACAAACATACTTTTCTTTGGTTATTAGAACACCAAAGATAATTGCTCATCAAGAAGCAGAAGGTTAATCTTATTGAAAGTTCACTTGCCTTCATCATCAGACCCAGGAAAATAGATAGCTTTAAACTGTGAACTAGAAATTCTCCCAGAGAGGGATAAGCATGAGTGTCCAGTTCACATACACCATAGCATAATATATAAATATAAATAAAATATAATGACATAAATATAGGAAATGTGTGAGGACAAATCAATTGGTCCACATGCAGGTAAGCTTAGAGTGTATGGCCCTTTTCTGACTTCTGTATAGTTTGAATGACAGATTGTAAACCATGAATTTCATGATTGCATGGAGAAGAGTGAAAATGAGTTAAAAACTGCATTAGTGAAACTAAAAGTGATCTATTCACTGTGACAGGCTTTGGGAATAAAAAGAACACCAAAATTGTTCTTTTCTTCAAAGAGATGACATTGTATTGGGAGACAGAAATATTTATAAAATGTATTTGAAATATTTACAAAAATTATTTGAAATAAATACAAGGTAATTTTCCCCCTGGAGGATGGGGAGAGCATTTGGGGAGTAGAGGTACGTTGTAGTGTTACTTAAGAAGGGTTGTGAATTTGTGAAGTGAATGAGGGATTCTAAGAAATGAAACTGAGGTGAAAGTTCATTCCAGCCACAGGAGAAAACCAATGTGAAGACTCTCCTTAATGCAATTATGAGAAATAGAGTGACATGAGGAAGAGTAAAAGAAAGAGCAATTTTCCAAAGGTTTTACAAGTAGGGTTGCACCTTATTATTGATGGTTTTAAAAATTAAACAGAGAAGTTTATATTTAATACCAAAGTCAATAGCGAGTCACTGGCTTTTATTGAGTAAAGAAAGGCAAAAGAAAAAGGGAATAAGCATTTACATAACATCTCCTATTGCCAAGAACTATAAATATTATCTCATTTGATCCTCACACCAACCTTGCAAGGTAATTTATAGTTGAGAAAACTGAGGCAAATGAAGGTTAAGTGACTTGTTCAACATCATGCTGGTAATATATATCTGAGACTGGATATGAACTCAGGTCTTCCTGATTCCAGGTTCCACACTGTAGCATTACCTAGCCACCTTAGGGTCTGCCATTGATAAAACTTGCTGACTGCATGGAAGATAGATTGAAGAGGAGAGAGATTTGAAGTAAGGGGGTAATTAGGAGATATTGATATAGGTCAGAAAAGAAGATGATAGGAACCTGTTGGTAACTAAGTGAAAGAAGAGAATGGAACTGCCTTTCCAATCTATTGATAAGGAGAGATTTGGTGACAAAACAACAGATAGATAACACTACAAGATGTAAAATAGAAAGTTTTGATTACATTAAATTTAAAAGTTTTCTCAGAAATAAAACCAATGTCACCAAGATTATAAAGAAAACAAAAAAAGTGGGTGAGGGATTGGCAACAAATGTTTTAAACAAAGTTCTCATTTATCAAATATATAGATAACTGAATCAAACAAGAATATCAGTCATTCCCAAATTGATAAGTGGTCAAAGTATATGAACAAGCAGTTTTCAGAAGAAGAAATCAAAGTTACAATAGGCACATCAAAAATGCTTTAAATCACTCTTGATTACAGAAATGTAAATTTAAAAAATATTCTGAGGTACCATCTTAAAACCATCAGATTGACTAATATAACAGCAAAGGAAAATGACAAATATGGGTGGGGATGTGGCAAAATTGGGACACTAATACAATGTTGATGGAGTTGTGAATTTATCTAACTATTATGGAGAATAATTTGGCACTATGCCCAAGAGGCTATAAAAATGTGCATACTTATTATATAGCAATAGCAATAATAAGCCTTTGTCTAAAAAAGATAAAAGCAAATTAAAAAGGAAAAAGGCCCCTATGTAAAAAAATTATTTACAATAACTATTTTGGTGGTGGTAAAGTATTGGAAATTGAAGGGATGCCCATCAATTGGATAAAGGCTAAATAAGCTGTGGTATACGATCATGATGGAATACTTCTGTGCTATAAGAAATAACGAGTAGGCTTTCATAAAAATCTGGAAAGACTTACATGAACTAATGCAAAGTAAAGTAAGCAGAACCAGGAGAATAGTGCACATAGTAGCAGCAATAATGAATGATGGTCAATTATGAATGGTTTAGCTACTCTCAGCAATACTACTCTGAAGAACTCATGATGAAAAATAATATTAACCTCTAGAGAAAGAACTGGTGGAATCTGAGTGCAGATTGAAGTATATTTTTTAAACTTTATCTTTTCTTGGTATTTTTATTTGGAGGAGTGGGATGTGTTTTCTTTCACAACATGACTATTACAGAAATATGTTTTTACTAATGCATTGCTGGTGGAATTGTGAACTGATTCAACCATTCTGGAGAGCAGCCTGGAACTATGCCCAAACAGCTATAAATAATTTCATACCCTATGACCCAGCAATACCACGTCTAAGGTTGTATCCCAAAGAAATCATAGAAGTGGTAGGAAGAAACATATGTACAAAAATATTTATAGCAGCTCTTTTTGTAGTGGCAAAGAGTTGTAAATGAATGGGATGCCCATCAACTGGGGAATGGCTAAACAAGTTGTGGTATATGAATGTAATGGAATACTATTGCATTGTAAGAAATGAGGAGCAGATGGACTTCATATTTACCTGGAGAGGCTTATATGAACTGATACTGAGTGAGAAGAGCAGAACCAGGAGAAATTTGTACACAATTACAGAGACAACGTATGTGTGAAGACCAACTTTGATAGACTAGACTCTTCTCAACAATGCAGGGTTATAAGACAACTCCAAAAGACTCATGAGAGAGAGAGATGTCTACATTCAGAGAAAGAACTAGAAAGAACAGAGTTTAAACACAGATTGAAGCAAACTACCTGCTCTCTTTCTTTTTCTTGTTTGGTTGTGTTTCCTCTTTCCCATTGTTCATTCCATCTGATACAATCCTTTATAACCTGAATAATATCTAATGTGAAAGTATCTGCAGATCCTAGACTTGATTGCATGCCCCCATGTTGCGGGGGGGGGGGGGGGAAGAGGAGAGAACAGGGAAGAAAATTTGGAACTCAAGGGATTGTGGAACTGAATCTTGTAAACTAAAAGCAAACAAACAAATTAATAAAGACAAAAAAGAAATATGTTTTGCATGACTACATATGTATAGCCTATATAAAATTGTTTGCATTTTTAATGAGTGGGAAGGAAATGGAGAAGGGGAGAGAATTTGGAACATTTTTTAAAACTAATATTAAAATTGTCTTTATAAATAATTAGAATTTTTAAGAGAATTGGACACATGAAAAATGTTAGAGAAACAGTACATTTAACAATTGATAAAATGCGTGGGGTGATTGAAAGTAAGGAATTGATGACACTGTGATTGTATATATTTATTTCCTTAATAGAATTGAAGCTCCTTGAGGATGGAGAATTTAAAAAAATCATTTTAATTCCTTGTACCCATTTAATTAGTACATATCAGGCATTTAATAAATGCTTTTTGATGGATTCATTATCATAAAAGTTCACTCAGATTCATATTAATTTACTCTATTTCGCTTATCCTCAACCCATGACAAACTAGTCCTTTTTACAATCAGATACTGACAAACACTAAAACTAAATGTAATAAAAACAAAATAGTGGAGTTAAATCAATCATTAAACAAACATTTAAAATGTGCCTACTATATGTTAAACCTATACTTTGTACATAGCTATTGGAATGCAAATATTTAAGATCTTCCCTGCCCCTAGGTTAAGTGCACTTGGAGCTTGTGGTAGGAAGCTTGTTTTTCAGGAGATACTTTGATTGGCAGTAGGTCAAGAGGGTTCTTACATACTCTTAGCCTGGAGAAGGCTATATAATCCCAGATGTGAGGTGTTGTTTTGGGGCTCACTTTGAGAAGTGCTGTGTGATTTGACTAGATGAAACTCTGTGTAGCCGTTGAGAGCCCCCCAGCTTGGAAAACCCAGATGTTGATGGTTCCCTCTTTGGTGACTAACTAGATATGGATGTAATGGTTGGACATTTGGGGGCCTGTCTGCTTGATATGTTTTTCTGTTTTCTTGTAACTTCTGTCTGTATACTGTGAAGTCCAGGGTGCTGACTTTTTCCCCTGAACAAGGCAAATGATATATGTTTTATTGGTTAAAGCAAGATTGTTAGCCCATTTTGAGTTGCTTTCCTTTAGAAAAGTAGATCTAAGAACCTGTGTTGACAGCCACCCCCGGTATGCTGGGGTGCTTGCTGCTACATACATAGACAAAAATAAAATATCCTCTGCCATCCTGAAGCTTATAATACATTCTATCAGGAAAAATAGCACTTAATATATACCTAAAATATATGGATATTAAGTTAAAAAGCCATGCATAAGCAGCTTTCTAGACCACTGCTTCTGTGAACAGCTTTCAAGGTTGTGATTACACAGTATAGCAAGATCTCTATTTATTCAGGATCAAATAAGAGCAAAACATTCACAGAAAATCAAGGTATAGCATTCACAATGTTACAACTTATCACAGAAAGTTAAAATACAGCATTCACCATGTCATAGCTCAACAAAATATCACTAAAATGGCCACATAGTTTTCAACAAAGTGGTCACATAGTTTTCAACAAAGTTCATTAATTTAGTCAATCACAAAATACTTAATTCAATCACAAAGTACAAAAGTCAAAGTTCTCCACCCCTAGGTCACAGTAAATCATAACCTCAGTCAGTACACCATATCCAAGTAAAGTCTTCTTTCAGCTTTATTTGAGGTTGGCTCTCAGCTTCCATGGTTCCTCTTCCATGGTCCCAGCTCCAACTGCCACCTGGGTTCAAAGGCAGGCAGCTCCCAGTTCCTTGTCAAGCTCCTTATCCAGTTTATCTTCCAGTTCCCATTTCACACTGAAGTTCAGAGTCCAGTCCACCTTAAGTCCTTCATAGTTCCGCTTTCTGGAAAGACAAAGCTTGACAGAGCCACAATAATATTCCTACACATTGCCAGCACCATCATCAATTCATTATCTACCTGTGAAATCAAACTTGACCCACAAACAAGGTCTGAGAACACAACACAAATCATCAATGTAGAAATCAATACAGACCCATAAACAAATTCCAAGAGGTCAGCACAAATAATCAGTAAATCCACAGGACCTCCAAAACCTTCCTTTAGGACTTCTGTAAGTATACAGCCAAAATTCCTCTTCCAGGGCTTTTGTACAAAGTATCACAAACAAGCATCAACACAGACAGAGCAGACAGAGTGCCAGGATACCACACGTTTTTTGGTTCTTGACTTTGCCACCACAAGAATCCTCTTCTCAGTTCTGCTGTCTCTGGCCTGGAAATTCTTCTTATATTTGGTCATTAGCCACTCCCCTTCATGTTGCAGGAGGTCATGAGTTCTAGGGTACACAAATTGTGAGGTCACATGTTTTGTTTCTTAATAGATTTGATAAAATGATCAAAAGAAACTTGAACTGAATAAGTTGTTAATTCAATAGCTGAAACAAAGTGTGAACTACTTCTGTGCCTACCATTACATAAGTACATGGTTGCAGATAGTTAACAGGGAAAGATGTAATGAGATATAAATGGAGGTCAGGAATGACTTCATTTACAAAGTTGTTCCCAAATTCAGTTTCAAAGGTGTATAAATTTTTTTTTTAGAGTTGGAGGTGAGGGGAAAGTTCAATCCAGGCAAGGGGAGTAGTTTGTGGAAAGATTCAGGAATGGGAGGTATGATGGCATGTGTGGGAAACAGCAAATAGGTCACTATGACTGTGCAAAAGGGAATAATGTGTAATAAAACTGGAAAAGTAGCCTAAAACCAAATTGTGAAGAGATAAATGCCAAAAAAGGCATTTACATTCTCTCTTGAACCAAGAACTTTTAGAGCTTTTGGAGAAGGGGAGTGACACAGAGCAGAATGACATCTCTGCTTCAGGAATATGATTTTGACAGCTGTGTGGAGGAAAGAATGGAGAGGAGACAGGCTTGAGGAAGGAAAACCAATTAGGACACTATTTCCTATTTAAATCAGAAAAGAATACCCAAGTAGAATAAAATGCAGCAGAGTCATTTCTCAAGGTCGAAATTATCTTCCTTCTTTTCTCACCCTAGCAATAAAAATACCTGGATTCCTAAAAGTCTAGTCTACAGTGAAAATTCTCATTCTAATCACAAAGTGGAGGATATGGGGAAGGGACAGCACAAGTATCCATAAGCAGTACCCTCGAGCTCTGTTTCTCAACTCTCTCTCCAGTTTCACCTAACCTTGAAGACCTTAAGCAGAAGTTAACATGTCTTAAATAGGGCAAAATATTAAAGAAAACATTCCAACTAATTATGAAAATGCCTCTATAAATTAAGATACCTTTGATGAAGCTTTGGATGAACTGGAGTGATGTTACACAGGAAGAATGTTCAGACTCACTAAAGAATCTTGGTTTTACCCTAAGGGTTATCTCTAAAGTATCAATCTAATTCAGAACTGAATTTATTTGAGTGTTGAACAATGAAAGGATAACCCAGGAAAACCTCTTGAGGAGTCATTTGAGGACCTCAGCTTTTAAAAATTATAAATATCAATTTTAAAAAACTAATTAAAGCTCACTGGCTTAATAGATTCTGAACTGATAAACTTAGGGAGAGGTACATGGGTGGAAATAATGAACTGTATTCTGGGAACTCAACTTATCAGGCCAAATGGGAACTTAGATAAGTGCCTGCCCCTCAGAGAATTCACTAAAAAAGTCTACTTTTCAAGGATAAGTAAGGGGGAAAGAAGTGGTAAATACATAAAAAAAAAAAATCTGGGGTGAGGATTTTAGTGGATTTCAAGTTCAATATGCATCAATACTCTGACATGACATCCCAAAAGGTAATGTAAGTAACGAATGAGGTACAAAACAAACTGCAAGTTTTGGTCAGCTATGTGCTAGGTTATAAGAAATTAATAATGATAATGATAATAACAGCTAGCATTTAAATAGCACTTTAATGTTTATAAAATGCATTATACTTATAATCCCTTCTGGTTTTCAAAATAATCCTAAGGCAAGTATATTATCATCATTTTACACAGGAGAAAACTGAGGCTAACTTGCTTAAAGACAACTATTAGAAATAAAATTAGAAAGAAAGTCTTTCTGACTCCAATTCTGGTCCAGTATCTGGGCATTTTCAACAGCTATCTGCCATTCCTTTAATCTTCTCCCCCCCCCCCCCCTTATCTTTACCTCCTCTATTCCCTTGAGTTTCTTGACATTTTATATGGACATATCTTCTAATTGTAGAATAGGATGTACCTAACCATGGTAAATTCAATCCATTACATTTTAATAAAAAGTAATTGCTTGATATTTTCAGAATATGGCACTAACAAGAAATTTTCTCCCTTTTATTCCTCATTAAAAAAAAAATAAATATTTTTTGTTCGCTTCCTGGACATCTCCAGATGACTGGTCTGGCTATCACTTCTATTATCTCATCAATGAAATACTAAACTCCACTCCTGAAATCTCCCAGGACATTTATTGGATGACTTAGAGTTTACTTTGCTCAATTCCAGGCCCCCACAACAGTCTCTAGACATCTTCTGCTGTGCCACCCTAAGTCTATCCTCTATTTCACCACTACTTCCCATTCCCCATTATGTCTTGTCTTCCCCCATTAGAATATAAACTCTTTAAGTGCAGTAATTATATAGCGTATTTTTATTTGTGCCTCCAGGTCTAATGACAATGCTACATTAATAAGTGCTTAATGAATGTTCTATTTTTCTATGACCATAATCTCAAAAACTTTAAATCAGCATTTCTCTATATCTAATTTTTTTCTTCAACTGTTTAAGATCCTTTTTATTTCTATCTGTACTAGAAATGGAAAATAGCTCATTATTATCCTATGTGGACAGGAATAGATACAATTATTTAGTCACCCCTCACACTTTTCTATTCAATAATACCAATTATTTTTGCTTGTCTTCCAATGTTTGTCCTCTTTCACTGTCTTTTATTTATGTTTAGTGTTTTCTTCTGGACCCTCTCAAATTCTCCACAATTCTCCAAGACTGTATACTAGAAAGTTATACCCAATAAAAACAAACATCCCATGAGTATTTGTTGCATTCTAAGCCATTGTTAAGCAAGAGCCAGACTGGAGATGAATATAGCGGAAGGTCACCTCCCAGAAAAATAGCAAACTCTTATTAGCACTTTCATAACAACAGGAAGCTTTCTTAGTTATAGCTAATTTAAACTGTGTATCAGTGGCACCAAAACAGGATCTGGTACAAAAAACTCCACCATTCTATCCTGGCCTCTGGTACAACTATTTTTGACTAATTTGACTAAATGTGTTGGTGTCATGTGATATAACCTTAGAGTGATTTTCTAGCATTGGTCAAATCTCATAATGAATGTTCATATTTCATTGCAGCAAAATTTTCAAAAAAGCAGACCACTAAACGAATAATGAACATTTTTTCATTAATAGAAGTTTCCACAATAATGAAACTTAATCTTGTATACTGTGAACCATCAAAGGTATAGGGAAGATGAGAGAGGCAGAGCCAAGATTGGGGAGTTGAAACAGCACTTCCACAGGACTCTAGCCCACACCACTTCAAAATTATGTAAAAGGGAATTCTGAACAACCTTTGGAGCTCCAGCACCCACAGAATGACACAGAGAAGTTAACCTCCCACTGAGGACAGCCTAGCAGCCTGTCTGGGAATGGCCAGCACAGCGCTCTGGGAGCCAAGCCCAGGACAGAGTGAGTCAGAGGTTTTAGCCCCAGGGCGGCCAGTCCAGCAGCCAGGTGGAGGGACCCCAGAATACCAGCATCTGTGGCTCCAGAATTACCAACACACAGATGCCTAGGACAAAATGAGAGATTAGTGCCCTATGGACTTTGTGACCAGTATTTGTGAACGTGTCAGCTTCTTCCCCAGGGGGCTAGAAGTCACTAAAGAGCTGTGGCACAGGCTCCATTTTGCAGCTTCAGTTGCAGCTTCAGCTCCTGGCCTGCAGACTGTAGGAGGATCCAGCAATCAGTCTGGGGGGTAATAGCTCTTGCTTTATCCTTCTGGGATCTGGATTGCAGTCTGGGGTGGAGGTCTTGGGGTGTGTGTCCAACTTGCCAGAGTGTGTGGAGGTTTCAAAGAGGCCATCCAACTAATACCTCCAGCAATTTAGAAGACCCCAACGTTTGGGACAGAAGCTCCCCTGCTTGGTGGCAGATTCCTACTGTGTCAACAAGCCCAAAAGGCAAGTAATTGAGTGGCAACATGCCAAGGCAAAGAAAACAAAATAAACAGAAAAATTCAACATTAGACTCCTATTCTGGGGGCAAAAAGGATCAAAGAAGGGAACAGGAGGAGGACTGGGAGGTCAGAAATCCTGCATGAAAAGCCCCAAATGAAACTACAAGTGGGTTACAGGTGATAGAGGACATTAAAAAGTATTTTAAAAACCAAATAAGAGGGGCAGAGCCAAGATGGTGGAGTAGAAACAGCACCTCCAAGGCTCTCTCCTCCCAGATTACCTCCAAATATGTAAAAGGGGACTCTGAACAACTTGTGGAGCCCCAGCACCCAAAGAACGACACAGAGAAGCTAACCTTCCGCTGAGGACAGCCTGGCAGCCCTGGAGGAAGGGCCAGCACAGCACTCTGGGAGCCAGCAGAGCAGTGCACAGAGAGCTGAGCCCAGATCCCAGGGTTTTAGCCCCAGGGCGGACGGGCCAACAGCCAGCTTGAGGGACCCCAGAACACCAGAAGCTGTGGCGAATCCAGAATGGTCAACACAGACATGCTTAGGACAAAGTGAGAGGTTAGTGCCCTATGGACTCTGGGACTGGTATTTGGGGAATGTGTCAGCTTCCTCCCCTGGGGGCTAGAGGCAACTGAGGAGACATACCATTTTGCAGTTTTCAGTGGCAGCTCCAGCTCCTGGCCTGCGAACTGTAGGGGGATCCAGCAATAAGTCTTGGGGCGGGGGGGGGGGGGGGAATCGCTCTTGCTTTAATCTCCCTGGATCTGGATTGTGGTCTGGGGAGGAGGTCATGGGGCAGGTTTGCAGCTTGCCAGAAACGGAAGTTGCCACCCCACACATTTGGGACGAAGCTCCCCTGTCTAGTGGCAGAATTCTACTGTGGCAACAAGTCCAAAAGTCAAGTAATTAAGTGGCATCATGCCAAGGCAAAGGAAACAAAATAAACAGAAAAATTCAACATTAGACTCCTATTTTGGGGGCAAAGAGGATCGAAGCATGAAACAGTCAGAGGACTGTGAGGTCAGAAATACTGCTCCAAAAGCCCCAAAGGAAACTGTGAGCGGGTTACAGGCCATAGAGGACCTTAAGAAGGACTTTAAAAATCAAATAAGAGAAGTGGAGGAAAAATTGGGAAGAGAAATGAGAAGAGTGCAGGAAAAGTATGAAATGAGGGTCAACAGCCTGACTGAGGAAAACAACACCTTAAAAAATAGACTAACTCAAATGGCAAAGGAGGCCCAAAAGGGCAATGAGGAGAAGAATGCCTTAAAAAGTTGAATTTGCCAGATGGAAAAAGAATCTCAAAAGCTGACTGGGGAGATTCATTCCCTCAGAGTTAGACTGGAGCAAATGGAAGCTAATGACTTTATGAGAAATCAAGATGCTGTTAAGCAGATCCAAAGAAATGAAAGAATAGAAGGCAATGTGAAATATCTCATGGCAAAAACCACTCACCTGGAAAATAGATCCAGGAGAGATAATTTTAAAATTATTGGACTACCTGAAAGCCATGATCAAAGAAAGAACCTAGAAATCATCCTTCAAGAAATTCTTAAGGAAAATTGCCCTGATATTTTAGACCCAGAGGGCAAAATAGAGGTTGAAAGAATCCACCAATCACCTCCTGGAAAAGATCCCAAAAAGAAAACTCCTAAGAATATTATAGCCAGGTTCCAGAATCCCCAGATCAAGGAGAAAATGCTACAAACAGGCAGGAAGAAACAATTTCAATATTGTGGAAACACAATCAGAATAGCACAGGACCTGGCAGCTTCTACATTGAGGGACTGAAGGGCATGAAATATGATATTCCAGAGGGCAAAAGAGCTGGGACTGAACCCAAGGGTCACCTACCCAGAAAAACTGAGTATTTTGTTTCAGGGGAAAATATGGTTATTCAGTGGAATAGAGAACTTTCAAGCATTCTTGAGGAAAAAACAGAGTTGAATACAAAATTTGACATCCAGACACAAGAAGCAAAAGATACCTGAGAAGGTAATCAGGGAAAAGATATCAAAAGGAACTTATTAAAGTTAACCTATTTACATTCCTATATGGAAAAACAATAACTATGACTGATGAAACTTTTCTAAGTATAAAAATACTGGAAGAAGGGTATATGGTCACATGAATACATATATGAACGTGTGTATATATGTTTACAGTTATACATGCATAGAGGGCATAGGTTGAATTTGTTGGGAATGGATGATACCTAAGGGGTGAAATTATGAGGTGAGAGATGAAAGTGGTAAAAGGAGGTGGGGAGAGACAGGGTAGGGTAAACTATCTCATGCAGAAGAAGCAAGGGGAAGTGGCTGCAAAGGAGGAGAAGAATAGGAAGACAAAAAGGCAAAACCACATTCTCATTGAATTTGGTTCAGGGAGAGAATGGCAAACATACTAAATGGGATATTTCAACCTGCAGAAGAATAAGGGGAAGGGGGATGAGAGGAGGGATGATAGATGGAAGGGCATTCTTGGGGGGAGGGGAGGTTGGAAGTACCCACTATAGAAGAGGGACAGGATCAAGTAGGGAATGGACCAGTTGTGGGGTGGGATGGGTGGGAGGTAATTATAAGCAGCCTTGTACTATACATCTACTTTGGTAATATTTTGCCTAGCTATACATGTACAACACATACTGAATTACTTATCTTCCCAGAGGGAATGGGTGACAAGGCAGGAAGGGAATGGATCTGAAATTCGAGGTATTAAAATTAAATGTTTGAAATATATATAAACACTATTATTAATACTCTTTGGCATGTAATTGGGAGATAATTTGTACAGGCATTGGGGCACAGAGATTCACCTTGCTCTAATGGAAAAGTCGAAGGGGGTAAGGGAGAAGATATGGGAGAGTGCAGGATGGAGGAAGTGATATCTTGTGGGACTGCTATTCTGGGAGGGTGGGTAGGGGAAAAACGGGGAAAAATTGTAACTCAAAATCTGGTGGAAATGAATGATGTAAAACAGGAGTTAATAAAGCATTTGTTTAAAGAAAAGAAAAAAAAATAAGAGAAGTGTAGGAAAAATTGGGAAGAGAAATGGGAAGGATGCAGGAAAAGTATGAAATGAGAGTCAACAGCCAAACTGAGGAAAATAACACTTAAAAATAGACTAAATCAATTGGCTAAAGAGGGTGATAAAGCAATGAGGAGAAGAATGCCTTAAAAAGCCGAATTTGGAGATAGAAAAGAATCTCAAAAGCTCACTGAGGAGATTCATTTTTTCAGAATTTGCCTGGAGCAAATGGGAAGCTAGTGACTTTATGAGAAATCAAGATGCTGTTAAGCAGATCCAAACAGATGAAAGAGTAGAAGGCAATGTGAAATATCTCATGGGAAAAACCACTGACCTGGAAAATAGATCAGGGGACATAATTTTAAAATTATTGGACTACCTGAAAGCCATGACCAAAGAAAAAAACTAGAAATCATCCTTCAGGAAGTTCTCAAGGAAAATTGCCCTGATGTTTCAGATCCAGAGGGCAAACTAGAGGTTGAAAGAATCCAGAGATCACCTCCTGAAAAAGATACCAAAAAGAAAACTCTAGGAATATTATAGCCAGGTTCCAGAATTCCCAGATCAAGGAGAAAATACTAGAAGCAGCCAGGAAGAAACAATTCCAATATTGTGGAAACACAATCAGTATAGTGGAAGACCTGGCAGCTTCTACACTGAGGGACTGAAGGGCATGGAATATGATATTCCACAGGTCTAAGGACCTGGGACTAAAACCAAGAATATCCTACCCAGCAAAACTGAGTATTTTGTTTCAGTGGAAAATATGGTCTTTCAGGGAAATAGAGGACTTTCAAGCATTCTTGACCAAAAAAACAGAGTTGAATAGAAAATATGGCATTCAGACACAAGAAACAAGAGATGCTTGAGAAGGTAAACAGGGAAAAGAAATCAAAAGGAACTTATCAAAGTTGAACTATTTACATTCCTACATGGAAAAACAATAACTGTAACTGATGAAACCTTTCTCAGTTTGAAAATAGTTGAAGAAGGGTCTATGGGCATATGAATACATATGTGAATATGTGTATACATGTTTACAGGCATACATGGATAGAGGCCACAGGTCGAATTTGGTAGGAAGGGATGATACTTAAGGTGTGAAGTTAAGAGGTGAGAGAGCAATGTGCAAGAGGAGAAGGGAAGAGACAAGAGGAAGTAAACTATCTCATGTAGATGAGGCAATGCTCAGTGGTTGCAGGGGAGGGGAAGAACAGGAAGGCAAAAAGGCAAAACCATATTCTCATTGAATTTGGCTCAGGGAGAAAATGATATTAAATGGGATACCTCACCCTGCAGAAGAGTAGGGGGCAGGGGGATGAAAGGGGGAAGGATGGAGAGGATGGTATGCTGGGGGGAGGGGAGTTTGGAGGCACGCACTTTTAAAGAGGGCATGGACCAGGTGAGGGGTGGGATGGGTGGGAGGGAAATATAGTCAGTCTTTTACAATACATCTACTATGCTAATGCTTTGCATAGCTATACATGTACAACATATACTGAATTGCTTATCTTCCCAGCGGGAGTGGGTGACAAGGGACAAAGTGAATGGATCTGCAATTTGAAGTTTTAAAATTAAATGTTTCAAATATAAAAAAAAAAGAGTGAGTTGATAATGGAATAGGAGTGAGAGCTGTGATCTTGCCATATGAGGAGGGGGACCAAACTCCAGAGAAAGCTCCAGTTGCACTTAGTCCATTCCCACTCACAGTGTATAGCTCAAAGCTTCACCTCCATATCCACCCCATGAACCCTGCCACCAATTAATGTCAACAGAATTTTGAATGCAGTCCAGATGGGACCTGTCTTTAAACTGGGAATGGTTGGGCCTGAACAAAGTAGGCTAGAGGCAGGTGTGTCAAGACACAAAGAATGGATATAATTTATTTCAGAGTGAGGGAAATGACTTTCAAACAAGGAAGTGTCCCCCCACCACCACCAGAAGGAGGGCTTAACACATTGAAGTACAGGCAATGCTTATACATTCATAAATGGGCTGGACTATAGCATAGTCATTCTTAGGTCTTGAGCAGCAGTTTCCCAGTGAAGGCTCAGATGTGGACAATACAGTTATTTCTGGGTCCTATAGGAATAGTCTCCAGGCTGACTGTCACATAGATAGGTACGGTACCTGATTTGGTTCACTTAGCTGTTACAAGGAACAGGGGTTGTGAGCAAGTCAAGCAAAGTGATGGATGGCTCTCAGGTCCCTGGGAAAGAAAGGGCAGTGAACACCTGATGCTTGGTAGGAACAATACATTTTGCCAGACAATGGGATCATCAAAAGTGGAATGGATTATTGTTATGCCAAGCCCAGGGCACAGCCTGCTTGCTGGGCCTTAACTCTGGAAAACAGGGTGCTTCCAAAATATTTTGACAAGCTAAAGTTGCACTTTCTGAAACTATAAGTATCTGTCATACCAGGTAGGATAGAAAGCACGGCCGCTTCCAAAGCCAGTATCCCACTTATATCCAGGCAGCCAGAGTCCACATATTTGAGACAAAAGGGAAGCAAACAATCAAAAGATATTTTCCCCTCTGTACCATCACTGCCCTTTCAAATAAGGCAACTAGAATATTCACCCATAACCTCCCCATTCCATCTTCTCTTCCCTAGTCTAACCATCCTTGGTTCTTTTAACTTGTTCACATCAAACCTAGTCCAACCTCAAACATTTCCTTGCTATGTGACCCTAGGCAAGTCACTTAACTTCTGCCTGCCTCAGCTTCCTCACATGTGAGGAACACACCTATCTCCCAGAATTGTTGTGAGGATCAAATGAGATAAACACTGTAACGTGTTAATACAGTGCCTGGTACATTGTAAGTGCCTAATAAATACTTGTTTCCTTCCCTTCCCTGCCTCCCTTCCACATTCTGGTCCACATCCTCTCCAGGTAGTCCATGTGTTTCTTAAAATATGGTGTCCAGGTTTGCTCATGTGACTCCAAACACGAGCAAGGATAGTAAAGATACCCTGACCAGGGCAGAGGCCAGAATACTCCAATCTCAATTTTCCATATAGTTTGGAATTTTTTTTTCCTTAATACTATTTTATTTCTTCTACAATTACATGTAGAGATAGTTTTCAACATTTATTTTTGTAAAATTTTTAGTTCCAAATTTTTCTCCCTCCTTCCCTTCCCCCTCCTCAAGACAGCAAACAATTTGATATAGGTTGTACATGTACAATCACGTTAAGCATATTTAGGTTGGAAAATGTTTAAATATATATATATATATATATATATATATATATATATATATATATATATATAATGCAACATGTAGATGCCAAGAGAATAAAAACAACAAAAGTTTTATCTTTTCAACACACTTTCATATTATGATCTTTGATTTAACAAGAATTAATTTAGGTCTCAAAGTATGGTCCCCAGATCCTCGGGGGTCCCTGAGACCCTTTCAGAGGATCCTTAAGGTGAAAAATAATTTTATAAAAATACTAAGATATTTTTTGTCTATTGAAATACTCTTCTCTTTTCCAACTCTAGATCAATATGAAGCCACATTCTCTTTATAAATTTTGAACAAAATAACATAACACTGATATAGAAACAAATATGAGAATGTAACTAGCTGTCTTCTATTAACCTATACAATAAAAATTTGCAAAAATATGTAAGAAAAGGCATAGGGAATTAGTATTATTGGTATAATATACTACAATTAGAGCTTATGAAGATCTGCATTTTATAATATGCCTAAGGAAAATGTATGCTTCCATAGCATGGTACCTAGGAGATAAAATGTCTATTATCTTCTCCCTAAAAGTAATTCATTGCCTTTATTTGATTCTAGACTTTTCAACTAACATTTTTGAGAATTAAAGAAAATAAAAAAATTAATGCTTTAATAATTTTTGGTGTGATAAAGTGTATTTCTCAACAAGTCCATTAATGTAACCAGAATAAGTTTTAAGAAAGATGACAAATCTGTCATTAATTTTATTTGATTTGTTTATATTGTCATTTGCTTTTAGATAAAAAAACAATCAAATGTGTCCCTTTCATCTTATTAGAAATGTGTGTAACTAGAGGAATAGGAGTAGGGAGAAATGTACAAGTTACATCCAAACATGAAAGAAGCTGATGATTACTGCTCTGGCCAACCTATTTCTATGTCTGTTAAAATAAACAAACATCACTGATACTTTGAACCTATCTAGAATTTTGGAATCAGGGGTCTAAATTCCTCAGAAAATAGCCAGACGTGTTTAAAATGTATTCCCCCCCCCCCATTTTAGAGGACTACATATCTATTCAACACTCTTGCCATTTTTACCAACATATATAGAGTGACTATATTTTCTGATATATAAATATATATGATCTTTGTATGGCTATTCTTTAGCAAAGAATTCTTAAATATGTTTTTTTTTCCTTGAAATCAAGAATGTCCCAGAGAATCCAGGATATTTGATTGCTCTATACCTAGCCCATAGTATATGTTTGTTTATTAGTTCAGATATCCTCAGACCTTCTCCCTATCACAACTTCAAATCTACTTCCATCTTGCAATCTCTTCACTCTTCAGAATTTTTTCTAGCCCATTTTACCCTTACTGAATGCACTTCTTCCTTCCCATCTTGAACTCTTATGACACAGTCCAAGTCCACACAATCCTTTCTTCTCCAATTCTTTGTTCCTTTTTCCTATAGTCAATTACATCTTACCAAATCCCAACCCTGGGCTACTTCCAATATATGCCTCCTCTCTACTCACAATACTGAACAGAGAGAAAGGAAGTCAATTAACCATGCAAATTGTGGTTCACTAAAAATTAGTGTTATCTGATTAATCACAATTGGGACCACTCTGCAGAAAGGCAATGATAATTTTAATTTTCAGTAATTGATTCTCTAGTCTACTCACTACAACCTTTGTTCCACATCTTCTATTACCTTTTTAATTTGAAAAAAGGAATTCCCTGCCATTGTTCCTGTATGGTGTTTGCCTCATATTTTGCAAAAATAAAACAAAAAAAAATGATGCTATTTCCTTAGAGTTCCCTCTTTTCTTCCTTTCATCTCACAACTTTTTACATCAGCTACCCGCCCCCCAATTTTGTCTTTTATATTAATCTCTGATGAAGAGGTGGACAAAACTAACACATCTGTATGTATCCTTGACCCTGTCTTTTGTGCTTTCTCCATTTTATCCTCTCTCTTCCTTCCAATTTCCCTCTATTTATTCATTCTCTATTTCCCATAAATATGCTGATGTCTCTGTTATCATTAAAAAAACATACAAACAATATCTCAACAGATCACTCCATTCCTACCTGCTGTTGTCCTAAACACTTCTTCCTTTCTGAGCCAAACTCCTTAAAAAGGATATCTGTTTCTTTTTTCACACTCACCTTCACCCTACAATGTCTTTCAACTTCAACATTCACCTGAAACTGTTCTCTCCAAAGTTCTTCTCTTTTACCTTAAAATGAAACCTTTCCACCCAGTTGTTAGTGTATTGCATGACTCAAATCCCTATATGTCTATATCAATATATTATGTAGACATGCACATATATGTGTACATATAAAAGTCTGTGTACATATATGTCTCTGTGTGTATGCATACACACAAACACGTATTGTGCATACCATCAGAATACAAACTTCTAGAGATTTAAGACTATCTCCCTTTTCCTTTATAGCTGAGTGCTTAAAACCATACTTTGCATATTGTAAGTACTTAAAAATGCTTGTTGGTTGAGCCTCTCTCTCTCTCTCTCTCTCTCTTTCTCTCTCTCTCTCTCTTCTGTATATATATATATATATATATATATATATGTGTGTGTGTGTGTGTGTGTGTGTGTGTATGTATATATACACACATATATTTCTGTGTTTACATATATGTGTGTATTATATATGTATATATATATTGTGCGTGTGTTTACATGTGTGTGTATATACATACAGAAAAGACAGAGAGAGAGAGACAGAGAGAGAGAGACAGAGAAGCAGCTGTAATACATGACCTCTAAGGTTTCTTTCTTTTCTAAATTTATAATTATTTGTTCTATTTTTTCCAAAGATAAATACCTCATACACACTTTGTAGCTTTAAAGCAAAAATAATATTCCCTATCAAACTTAAGAAAAATGACATTAAATTCTTCCAGAATATGACTCATTAAACTACCTCCTAAGTGGTGATGACACTTTAATAAGCTCAGCACTCATAATTATTTTAATGAAGTGTCATCAGAATTTACTGCAATAGAAGCTGATGAGGGATAAGCACCAACCAGCACCTCTTTTAGATATTTAACTACTTTAATAAGGTTTTTTTTCCCCTTTGGAAATGAAATACACACTAATCAATGAGTATTTGATTTTTTAAAAGAGATAGCATTTCTCTTCATGTCATATTGTAGATATGGTGAATGATTACAAGTTCAATGAAAGGAACATTATTTTTGAACTTGCTATTTATTCATAGACTCCTTGAAGAGAGTTTTAATGATTTCTTTGTGCACTTAGCAGATAAATTACCAAAGGTACAGGAGCTCATAGATTATAGAGTCTACCCTTGTATCCTCCAATGGGAAGCACACACTCTAATGTGTGAATGAATAAGTGAATGAAGTGAATACATAGCATTCTTTCAGAATAAATCTACAGAATACTTTCCTGTGGGAATAAACAACTTCCAGTCTGCAGTTTGGGGGAGGCAAGGAAAATGATTGAAGATCTATAAGACCTTAGAATTGATTTTTAAAGATCTTTGGGTTTATGTCTATCATTGCTGCTTCTGGCTACCATCATGGGTTGCTTTCATTGTTATATTCAGATTGAAGTCCCTAATGATTTCTGGATTAGGAAAGTTAAAATACTGAATGGTTAATATTTTATTGTTTCTTTCTTTCATCCACCAATCCATCTATTCATAAAATAAACATTATTAGGCACTTATTATAAAATATCTTTCATGGATTCTATGTAGCTTAATTTTGGATGTCCTCTTTTCTTTGGTATTACAGAGATATTGTAGATGGTGCAATGTATAAAGTGTGGATATGGAGTCAGGAAAACATGAATTCAAATAGTGCCTCAGACACTTACAAACTTAAGATGTCATTTCACCTGTTTTCCTTGGATTCCCTATCTGTAAAATAGAAATAATAATAACCCTTATCTCCCTGGGTTGTCATGACTATGAAAAGATTTAATATTTGGAAAGCACTTTGCAAATGTTAATTTGCTATATAAAGGCTTGTTGTTGTTTAGATGGCTATTATTATTATGGAAAAGTTTTGGGAAATAAAATCACTTTAAATTCAGGGTATAAATAAGTGACACTATTATAATGTAGTTTCTAATAGAGTCATAGGCATATAATGACTATAAAAATCAACACTTGCTATTATTCAAGCACATATACAAATTTTACTTGTGTTCTAAACTTTATTTTGCTTATTTTGTGATGGATACACATCCAATTAATAATTATAGGTTATTCACACACAATATAAATTTAACTGAAGTTCTAAAAACTACTATAACATGCTCATATAAAACATTTTTACAATGATTTGTCCTCCCAAACATTCTATGAGATAAGAAGTAAAAGTGTTGCATTATCCCTTTTGACAGATAACCAAACTGGAGTTAAGAGGAAGTAAATGGCTTATCCACAGTTTACACACCCAATTGTTGGAGTAAAGACTTTTATGCAATGTCTCTATGTGGAAATTAAAAAAAAAAAATTCATTCAGAGTGGATTGGCCGTATTCTTCACTTAAGCCAAGCTCAGTAAATAGTGTGACACACCAAATGAATCTGCCAATCAAAATGCAGAGATATAAATTCACTCCTTTTCTTATTCCACATGACTGCATTAGCTCTTAAATATTTATAATTCTACTTGTGTAGGTCTCAGAGTTCTGGACTATTGACGTAAGCATATTTAATTCAGAAACATTTTATGTGAATATTTAAACTGAAGTAGTTCTATAAAATGAAAAGCACTAGAATTAATAGAATTTAGAGTCAGAAGGTAGCTAAAAAATCACTGTAAGATGAGTGGAGTGGACTATGATAGACTTGACCTTAATGCATGCACAGATACTGCTGAACTTGGTTTCATTTCCTGAAACATGCATAGCATTTCTCATGACACAGGGTTTAGGATTGTGTGATAAGAAGTCTTCTTGATGGTTACAGAAATGAGATGTTACATCAGAAGTGAGTAATTGAGCATGCATACAGAAAGTATGAGAGCTGATTTGATGGTGGGTTGGACCACTTCTCTGCTAGACTGGATAGCTTTTACTCTGGGCCAGAGTCAGGTTGCTTTTATATTGATGGCATCTATTCCCAACCCAGCCTGTCCCATCCCACCCCATCCCATCTCGCATTTCACATTGCTACCTTCAAAATATCCTAAATTCATTCTGACCCTTTCTTTCCTCCTATAAATAACACACTTTTCTTGATTTCCAATTATCAATAGGAATGTACTCTAGCAGAGCTTTTACTTTAAAAGGAGAGATACTTCGATAAACTTAATTCAAGACTCCCTCTAATCTCTAACCTAACTTCTTACCACTCAATATTCTTCTTTATTCTTTCAAACAATTTTAGAACTAAGAAAAGAGACACTAAGGAATATGGAACATCTAGGAGGGCTGGGTCTGGAGTCAGGAAGACTCATCTTCCTGAGTTCAAATCTATCCTCACATACTAGCTATTTGACCTGGGCAAATCATTTAATCCTGTTTGACACAGTTTACTCCTCTGTAAAATGAGCTGGAAAAGCAGGTGGCAAATCATTCCAGTATCTTTGCCAAGAAAACCCTAAACGTGGTTACAAAAATCAGACATGACTGAAAAATAACTGAATAACATATCTTACAGCTTTGTGATCTTTCATTCATTTTTCCTCCAGAAAACATTCACCAAGTAAATAAATCTGGGAAAACACTGTAAAAGGCATCATGAGAAAGCAAAGAACTATTCTACATATTTTACGATGTGGCTTTGAAGTAGGAAAGGGGTCATACAGGTCATTCAAGATTCTGCATATTTGCACCTGGTGCAAAAGAAGAAAAATTCTTCTTCAAAGGGTTTTAATGCCACTAGCATTTATTAATTATCTTGGAAACAAATGGTTCAGGGAAAAATATTTACAACTTCAAAAGTCCTTATTCCTGTAGCTGAAATCCATTTAGGGATTAAGCAAAAGGACAAGTTCTACCCAATAACACAAATGATACATCAAAGTAGATGTTCCAACTATTGGCTTCATATAGTATATTCTTTATGGTATAAAGTGATAGCCAAGATAAAAGCTCAACCTGTGGCAATAGAGGAAGTAATAACATTTTGATACAGTGTATTGGCTTTCCTTTTTTCTCTTTTCTCCACATTTGTCTCTGCCTCTAGCTAGATCCCTTTGTTGCAACAATCTGTGAGCTCTGTGGTAGTCAATGCCTTCCTTCATAGCTTTGCTGCCTCTGATTTTCAATCAATGACCTACCGTCAGTGTTGATGTGCTGTCTGATTTTCATCTCCAGATCCCAGTGTCAGTAAGGTAAGAGAAACCTCGTCTCAACACTCGCACATCACAAAGAGTGACAGCAAAAAGCATTTGACATTTTTAAAATTGTTAAAATGCTGTTCATTCATTAAAAGTTCCACTCAATCAATGCCTTACCATACATAATTTTTTTGCTGTGATGTGACAATTATCCAAATTATATCATTACTGTACATATATCTAACTCCAAAGCTATCATAAGAGATTCTTAAAAGTCTTTAGAGAGATAAATTTTATAATGTCTTCGGAGGTAACATATTCATTATTTATTGACTTTTTATTTATTATTTATCTTTATTTTAACTTTCAGCTTTTCATTATCTGTATGTGCAAATGGAATCCAAAAAATTTTTATGAACTTTATAACATAATGATGACAATAACAACAACATCAGCAACAACAGTAAAATTTTTGAAACATATGGTTATTTCTTCTTCCATAAGTGAAGTATCATTTTTGGTACATTCAAAAATTTAACTAGATGCAGCATAGGATGATAGATTTAGAGCTAGAAGAGACCCTAAAGACCATTAAGTGTAGCAATCTTATTTTACATAATGAGGAAACTGAGGAACATAGAGGTGAAATTATTTGTTCATGGTAACAGCTAATAAAGGCATGAGGAAAAATTTAAACCTATATGTCACTGATTCCAAATTCTAAACCTTTACCCACTATACCATATTGCTTTACAACATGGCATTGTAGACAAAGTATTGGACCTGGAGTCAAGAAGAAGTGGATTCAAAGACCTTCTCTAACATATAATAATTTAATTATCATATGCAAAGAATAACTTCTCTGAAACTCAGTTTCCTCTTCTGTAAAACTGTGATAACATACTGATACCACCTAATTCATAACATTGTAATAATGATCAAATAAGATAACATATGCAAAGTGTCTTTCAATTATGGATATATATATATATATATATATACATTTGGGTGGATATATATATATATATATTTCAATAATGGTTATATATATATTTGTTGTTGTCGTTGTTCAGTCATTTTTCAGTCATATCTGATGCTTCATGACACCATTTGGGATTTTATTTGCAAAGATACTGGAGTGGTTTGCCATTTTCTACTCCAACTCATTTTTACAAACACAGAAATGAAGCGAACAGGGTTAAGTGACTTTCCCAAGAACACATAACTAGTCTGAGAACAAATTTGAACTCTGAAATATGATTCTTCCTGACTCCAGGTTTGGCACTTTATCCACAGCACCACCTAATTGCCCAAAATGTACCTGTCAGTCACTCTTATCACTGGAGGGGTGGCTTCCAAAGAAAATCCCCATACTCAAGTAGGAGCTGACTATTAAGTAAAAGAATAAGGGGAAGGAAGTAGGTATTAGTAGTTTCATGCCTATTCTTAAATATTTAATAATTTATAAGCCACTACCCCTGAAAAAACCGTAAGGCATTTGTATTAATTTTAGTATGAATCAAAAGAGAAACCATCAATTAGTTTGATAAAATAAAAGTTTAGTTTATCCATATGAATTCTTCCCAATTCACCTCATTAAAATATTCTTTCTTTTTTTTTCTTTAATCAGGCAGTTTTATTTGCATAGAGTTGTCATACAGAAATAGTTTCCTATAGTTTTGCATACAGAGAACATTTAATTAATTTACTGATTTTTTAAAAATATTATTGCCATTTGGCAGCTGTTTTGACAAAACTGCCTTCTTCATTTTTACTTCTGTAAAGAAGTGGACCATAGTAAATGAGCTTATTGAATTATCTAGCTCACCAATTACATAGTATAAAATTATTCATCCTGATATAATTTAATCAGGAAAAATCATTTATCTTTAGCAACTGTGTTAAATTAGATATTAGTCTGCTTGATAGGTACAATTTTGTACATATCCATACTTAGGGAACTTTTAAAATTTTAGTTGAGCATTGAATTATTGCCTATTTGCAGATTTCACTTTGTTATTAAAAAAGGTTAGTTCCTGAGTAATTGCTCCACTGAGTCCAATTCATTCACCATTTTAGCAGGGACACTTAGCTGTTTAAAAGAAAAATGCCCATCGGTATGTTATTAGCTATGATAGTGAGTAAAGAGCTAATTCCAAATGCATTTCGATGCATTTATAGAGTAATGCATTCATAAGCATTCCTTTTCCTTATATGACCAAGATAATTTAATTGAGCACTTTGCATGAGCTAGGATTTCAGATATACATGATTGGTCATGCAGCAATAGTATTTGTAAAGGTTGGTATAACACCACCTTAATTTCTCTCTTTAATCACAATGATGCAATGGACATTGATATTGCTTTGCAACCTATATATAGCTCTACATTTGGTATTACCTTACTTTAACACGTTACCTGACGCATTTGGCAGATTGCTGCAATGTTAAACTCAATCAAGGGGACTGAAATGAGTTTTTAATGAAAATTGAATGTTCTAATACGTTGAGGATGATCACTTGATATCATCAATGAAAGAATAATTGCTTATTTCTGCTACTTGTTTTCTTATCTATGTTCCCAACTTCAACCTAGACAGTCACGTACCTTTCTATAAATGTATCCCTTCCACATCCTGACTTTCTCCATTATGGTTTCAGAATATGATGGCTCAACATAAAAAAATTCAATGGGAAATTTTGAGAAATTTTGTGGAAGCCACAGATGTCAAGCAAAGGCCAGCAGATGACAAAGAAAAAGTTTAGAAACAGAAGTACATAATATATATGTATAGTATTGAATAATATCAGCATATCTTATCTTTCAGTACCATAATAATCCAAACTTTTCTGGTATTAAGGGAGGGTCAAAAATTTTATGCAGATATTTGAGATCATGGGGGTGCTGCACCCCTAACCCCCATGGTGTGGAAAGGAGAACTGTATATGTAATGAGGTGTCATGATTAGACAGAAGTAGATGTTTTTTTCACAAGAACTACCCTACCTACAACCTCAAAATAGTAAGAAATACACTAAATCTAAAGCACTGAAAAGGAGAAAATGGAATCTAAAGCACTAAAAGGAGAAAATGGAAATCCCTTCATATAATATAAAACTTTTTGAAAGAACAGCAGAAGCCAGAACTACCTAAAGCTCCTAGTCAGCCTAATTGCTTACAGTGCCCTTAGTCAAAACATGTTGAGTTTTCAAGTTTTGATCACAGTGAAATGTTCCTATTTTTCATAATAGTCTTTACTCTGTCTGAAAAACCTCAGAAGAGATTTTTTTTTAATTATGCCTAGACAATTCATAGAATGGAGTCATGGTTCTGTGTGGATTGATGGGTGCATCAGCAGGTAAATAAAGGAAAAGAGCAAAGATGCTTGAAAAGAAGGGACTTATAAGGCTACTTGAATTCCTCTCCTGATGACATTTTAACAGAACAAAAATCTGACCTAAATCCCATTTCCATTTAAGTTTTGTGAAGAAGTATATATTGCCCATCACTATGGGTTTTAGTAGGAAAGCTGTGCATCATGATGTAAAGGGATTGATCCAAAATATTAGAGTAAAAATAACAGCAATCAGTTAGCAAAACAGCAACAACAAAAAATAGTCACAACAAAATGAATAAGTTTTGCAATTTAAGGTAGCTAGATGACTCAGCGAAGAGCACTAGGCCAAAAGGTCAGGAAGACCTGAGTTCAAAATATGATCTGAGGCACTTACTAGTTGTGTGAACCAGGGTAAATCACTTAATTTGTGTTTGTCGGTGGGGAAAGAAATGGCTAACCACTCCAGTGTCTTTGCCAAGAAGACCCCAAATGAGATCGCAAAAGTCAGACATGACTAAAAATTTACTGAAAACAAGTTGAAATTCAAAGAAAAGCAAACTGATATACACAATAAAGATAAAAATCAATAAATTATGGAAATTTTGAGGAAATAATGTGTCAAGAAATTTGAGAATTGTTTGAAAGAGAATAATTATCTCAAAAAAAGTTGGGGACGTTTAGTCAGAAATCTCATAGTTTAAAAATAAAGATATATGAATAACAATATAGTAGAAAATTTAGAATAAGTTATAGAAAATTGCTCTAAAATTTTGGCTCTAAAATAGTAATATAAAATCATAATTGAATAAAATATAAATAGAATAGAACTTGGCAGTATAAGAGCTGAAGATATTTTTAAAAGACTATGCCAGTTCTACAGAAGTCAAAATTATGAAGACATGATGTTGAAAGATAATTTAAGTATTAAAGGTATGCCAGTGGGGAAAGTAGAATAAATTTAAAGGGTCTGAATATAATGCAGGTAAAAAATAAATGAAAATTTCTCAGGATAAAAGTAGTGATTGATTTAAGCCAAAGATCTACAACTGAGAGCATACCTAATCTTCCAACCCCATGGCATCGAGTGGCTAAATTTCAGTTCTAAGCAAAAAAATATTGTAAGCATTGAAGAGAAAGGAAATTATTTTCCTTCATTAAGTAAATTTTCCTTAATGAAGGAAAATAAAAGCAAAGGAGAATGAGATGAACAACAAACATAGAATATCATGCAAAATTGAGTTTCATGAATGAAAAAGATGACCTTTCAATAAAAGACAGGGGAAGGGGATAAGCATGTGTATATCAAGACCATTGGCTCCCACTTCCCTGCTCTTCCTTATCTCCTATCACTCAGGTATCTTCTACCATTATCCCACATGTTAAGATAACTAACCTACTTACTAAGGTTAATCTCTCCATCAATTAATCCCATTCTATTTCATTTACTCCAACAGAAGGCCCCATTCTCATTTTGTTACTTACTTTCAATGTCTCCCTATCTACTGAGTCATTCCCACTCTCTACAAACGTACCCATGTTTTTTCCCATTATAAAACAAACTCAAAATTGATCCTTTCATCTACACTAACTATTGTCTGATATCCCTTAGCTTTTGTAGCTAAATACCTTGAATAGGCTTATTCACTAAATGGTATAACCTCCCTCTAAGTGAGTACATGAAAAGGTCTTTGCCTAAAAGGGCCAGGGTCTCCCACTGCATCCTGGGTCATCAACAGTCATCCTGATGAATATCTGGCCACTGGATCCAGATGACTCTGGAGGAGAAAGTGAGGCTGGTGACCTCACTCAACTCAACTCAAAGTCAACTAACTGCAAGTCATGTCATCATTTCTCTAATGTCACGGTAAGCTTCAAAAATGAAGGACAAACACAACTACCTTCTTTCCTCTCCCTCTCTTCTTAATTTATAATCTGGCTTCCAAATTTATCCATTGCTACTGTCCTCTCTAAAGTTACCAGTGATCTCTTACTTGCCAAAGTAAGTGTCCTTTTATCAATCCTCATTCACGTTAACCTCCCTGCAGGCTTTGACACTATTGATCACCTTTCTCCTCCCTAAAACTCTCTTCTTTCAAGGGTTTCAGGACACTATTCTGTCCTATTTCTCCTTTTACCTATCTGATCACTGTTTCTTAGACTCTTTTGCCTGGATTGTCATTCAGAACAAACTCTTAAAGAGAAGGTATTCCACAGGGTTATGTCTGGGAACCTCTTCTCTTCTTCCTTCACACTACTTCTCTTGGTGATCTATAGATTTAATTACCATCTCTATGCTGATGATTTTCAAATATACCCATCCTGTTTCAATCTCTCTGCTAACCCCAATCTCACATCTCCAATATCTTTCTGTCACTTCAAACACAATGTTCAGTAGACAGCTTAAACTAAATATTTCCAAAAAAGAACTCAATATTTTTCCCCAAAATCTACCCCATCTTCCTTCCCTATTACGGTAGAAGGCAATATAATTCTCTCAGTCCCTCAGGTTTATACCATAGGAGTGATCCTCAACTTCTCACTGTCTCTCATTCCCATATCTGATCTTTTGCCAAGACCTATTAATGTTAGCTTTGAGACATTTCTTAAATACCCACTTTCTGTCCTGTGGCATTGCCACACTCTAGTATAGGCCCTCATCATCTCATACCTAGAACTATTGTAATAATTTGCTAGTGGGTCTGCCTACATCAATTTTCTCACCACTTTAATATGTCTCCTCAGTCAGCCACAAAAGTGATTTTTCTGAAGCACAGATCCAATCATCTCACCTTCCCAATTCAATATAATCCAGAACTCTTGATCGACTACATAATTAAATGTAAAATTCTCCAGCTTTCAAACACCTCCATAATTTAGCCTTCTTCTGCAATTCCATCTCACAAAACTCTGTCACTATAATCTTTAATCTAGTAACACTGGAATCCTGGGTATTCCACAAACAAGATACTACATCTTTCAGGTCCAGGCATTTTCTCTGACTGCCCTTCTCCGCATTTCTGTGATGTTCTCCCTCCTCAATTATGCCTACTGACTTGCCTGACTTTCTTTAAATCCCAATAAAATTCCATATTCTACAGAAAGACTTTCCCAACTACTCATAATTCTTCCAATGTGTTCTCTCTTTTAATGTCCTATTCATTCTTTATATAGCTTGCTGTGTATACATTTGTTTATATGTTGTCTTTATCTTTAGACTGGGAACTCCTTGAGGAAAGGAACAGTTCTTTGCCTCTTTTTGTATCCCCAGCATTTACAAAAGTTCTTGGTACACAGTAGTCACTTAATAAATATCCGTCAATTGATTATTGATAGCTACAGTGGCAACTACTTTCCAGGTACTGTGCCAATTGCTTTACAAATATTATCTCATTTGCTTCTCCCAAAATCCCTATGAGGTTGGTGCTGTTATTATATTTGATTTTCAGTTGTAAAAACCTCAACAGAGATTAAATGATTTGGCCAGGTTCACGGAGCTAGTAACTAAAACCAAATTCGAACAAAGTTCTTCTTAACTACAGGTCCAGAACTCTATCTACTGCAACACCTTGCTCTCTAAGAAAAGCATTTCATCATTCATATATACCTACATGCACATACACACATACATACATACACATACATACATATATATATATATATATATATATATATATATATATGCATATGCTTCATATCCTGTCCCTAGGCTTTTGCTTGGTCTAAATCTCAAGACTGAATGTGTTCAAACTTGCTTCTTTAAATTCTTAACACACTTTAAAACAGTGCTTAGTCTTCTTCCCCCATGGAAAGTTTCTGCTTATCTCCCTACTTCCCAAAGTATTATCATATTACTTGTAACATGTCCTAGTCAAACATAATATCCCTGGGGTCAAGGTTTATTTTGTATTTTTCTTTGAATTCACAATGTCTTTCTTAGTACATTGAAAACATAAAGTAACTAATACATATTGAGTTGGGGCAGTTGTGAGTATGTCTCCTATGATTCGACCTCTCGGGCCACATTCTACCCCTCATCCCTCCACTGTCGCCACTATGCCCTGAAAAATCGAGGAAATAAAAGACTCTTTACTCACAGCCAGGAGAAAAGGTGACAAACTTGTCAAGATCAAGAAAAACAAGGACAATGTGAAGTTTAAGGTTCACTGCAGCAGGTACCTATACACATTGGTTATCACAGACAAAGAGAAGGCAGAGAAACTTAAACAGTTCCTGCCTCCTGGTCTGCCTTTGAAGGAGCTGAAGTAAAGGAATCATTCATTGTTACATCTACATTAAAATGTAGGGGGAAAAAAGAAAAATAAATGAATAGTGAGTGAATAACATACATGTATACATATATACGTACATATATATGTATATGTGTGTGTGCATGTGTATGTTAAATGTAATGCTGCTGGATTACATTGGAGAAAGCTCTTGATCCTATTAATTCCCCATTCCCTTTGGAAAGGAAACAAGATTTCAATCTTTTCAAAATTTTGCCTATCTCTATTCCCCAACCCCTTCTATTTCACATTGGAGGCTAGAGTCTTGATTAGCCATAACTTATTAAAATAACTGACTTTTAGCCTAGGGACAATATAACAACTCTCAAGACCACTGTTTTATGTTGTTTATCTAAGACAAAAAAGAGTTATTAACTTCATAATACCTCACAGTCTCCATTCCAATTCCTATCTTTCAAACAAAGGTTTGATATTCTGTCCTACTTTAAAACATTGTGTGTCTATAGTTAAAGTCTGACTTCTCTGTAATTGAGGCAAAACAGAATTCAGGAAATATTTAAGTAAAGGAAGTAAGCAGAGTGCATTAATTTGCCTGTTACTTAACAAGACACCAGAAGAAGTTGGAGGAAAATCAGACCTTTTGGGGAGCAGTGTTGGGAGTAAACTATGATAAATCCTTGAAGACATTAGTCTTAATATTTCAGATAGACAAGTTACTATTTTTGTACTAATGATAGCTACAATTTGAAGGAAAATAAAGCAGCAGCAGCATGTATCTTTCTATGACTAGAATAGTTCAATAACTGAATTCAGTGCTGTTGGTTGATAAATCTACGGATATTACATTGGTTTATGTAAGATTATACCTGACTTGGGCTATTTCTACCATTCTAGAAAGCATGTGCCTGCAGTAGACTTTGGGTGAATTGTCTGAGGACTATAGCTCTCCTCTTCCTCTCTTCTGAACTCACTGAAAGGGCCTAATTGTCCATCTCAATCTCTTCTGCTTTTTATGCATCTTTCTCAGTTTATCCCTTATACCTATTGTCCCCAATTTAACTTCTATGCTCATTATGGCTAGGGACATGGGTTCCCACATAAATGCCAATGATATTACATTCAACTTTTGCAGCTCCATGCCTTTATTACAGTCTGCCCTCCCATAAGGTTCTAAAAAAAATTTAAAACTACGTCTTGGGTGTGACTCAATTCTTGCTTCCAGCTCAAAAATAATAATAATTTAAATCATCCTGGGATTGGAAAAAATGCTTTGATCTACAAATCTTATAATAACTCATTCTTCACAATCTTATCAAACAAATGTCATATGAAAAATATTTCTGGTCCCCAAAGAAATCAATATGTTAACCATATAACAGTTTTGGTAGGCAGGTTTTATCACCTCCCCCCCCTTCTTAAGAGAAACTATTTGTTTTTATTATTTGTATTTGAAAAACTTTAAATTGACTATTATTGCCATTGATATTCAGGTGACAACCCCACATTCTATAACATTTAATTTATAGTTTATGAAATTTTTGTGTTTATTTTAAAAAATAATCACCACAGTGCCAACCTTCTGGTGATGTGCTCTTCAGACAAAGCTAGAATGTACTCAGAAAATATATCTAGAGTCAAAAGCTGACATTCTTTCCAGCATCTTAGAAATAGATTAATGCAAGTATAGCCTTACATAATCCAGTGTAATAGCAATAGCTTTATCAAACATCAGTGTTCAAATTCAGTTGAAGAATCTTTTTCCAGTGATGGAAAGACAACTGTGGCTTCTTGTTTTATTTGTCTTTAAATTGTAGTTATTATGAGAACACAGATGGTACCATTTTTCTCCAAAATATCAAAAAGCAAAGAAAATAAATAATCCCAAAAAGTATCCAAGGATATAAGAATCTCAATATATTAGAATCATCAATTACTAGAACTAAAATATTAGTCCCAGAGTCACTATTTCCATTTCTGCCATCCAGGTTCATAATATCAGAAAGATCTATAGCACCACCTCTGGGTTCACTCGCCAAATGTTCACTTTGCCTGGCAGGTCGGGTCCCTATATATTGGCTGACTACTATTTTCTTTTGTGTTCCAGGGATAACCCTGATTGTATATGTATTCTAGTACTGTTGCCCTTGAGCCACGATACAGTTTCCCTCCTGATGATTATCTGTCACACTTAAATAGTTTTTATAAATTATATTTTCTAAGCAGAACTAGGAAGGAGAGTAGTTTCATATACTCAAATCAAACTGGATACACAATATTATATTTCTTTTGGACTATTGTAATGATCACTAAAAATTGTCTGCCTGCTTCTACTCTTCCTCCCCAAAAAAATTTTCTTCACATATTTATTTAAATAATCATTAAGGGACAAAAAAAAAAAACCTTGGATGGATCCCTATTTCAATAGTCTTCATTATTATGAGCACCTGTGATTCTATTAGCATGAATATTCCCTTTACCAATGCAGAGCCCAACACCTTTACAATTTAATCACTATGATTAAAAATGATCACTCAGCAATAAAAGTGGTGATTGGAATATCTGAACTTACATAGGTTTGTCTTTTGATGACAGGTACACAGTCCAATATATTGGACCTACATTCAAAGTTTGAAATCCAGTCATAAAGGCTTTTAGTGAATATAAAGAAATATCTCAACTAATAGAGCAATCAAGAAAGGAAACATCTCTTAACTAATAGAGGTAATCAAGAAAGAAAATATCTCTAAAAGTAACAACATTTCCTGTTATGAGCATCTCTAAGAAGCTGTCATATTACTAGGAAAAAAGGTATCAACAAAATGATTTCCTTCCTTGGAACTTTTAAAGCCCTTCCCAAACCTTTAAAGCTTTGACTAATATCTTCCTTAATGAAGTGTAGGACAATGACATATTTTACTTTCTAACTTGATTTGGGTTAATTTATCATTTTTAGCCTTGTTTATTTTTAAGATACAGTAGAGAAGTTTTACTTCCAGTATTCCTCCTGTTACTCAAACTGGTGTTTTCATTTTACAGATCATTGAGAATGTTCATGTGGCTACCTGCCATCACCCATGCTTATCATGGCAACAGTTTTAACTTTGCAATAAAGTCACAACTCTTGTTGATTCTATCTCCATGATTTCCCTGAGATCAGTTTCCTTTTCACCATTCACAGGGAAGCTCCTAGTGTTAACCATTCATCATCTCCACCCCTCTTTGTCTGCTTTCCTTAAGGTTCAACTCCAGTTGTTAGCACCCCTGTGTATTCATTTAATAAATATATGATATTTACTTCTCTGTCAAGCTATTATATCCCCATTATAGAATATGAGATCTGTGAAGACAGAGATTATATTACTTTTGCATTTTGATCTCCATTAATAAGTAGAGTGCCTCCTACAAAGTAGGTTCATTTTTAATGAATGAATGTTGTTTGATTGATTGTTCTTTGATATTGCTTTTTATAAATTTCTAATAGGTTTCCTAGAGCATAGACTTTTTCCTTTACAATCTTTTCTCTATCCAGCTAACAAAATAATCTAAGAACACAGGTACTAAAAAAATACAGGAGGGTAGGCAGCATGCATCCATACAATTGCATGTTCAGTGAACCAGTCCTTTGGGGAGTCTAGGTGATGCAGTGAGTAGAGCGTCGGCCCTGGAGTCAGAAGGACCTGAATTCGGATCTGGCCTCAGACACTTAACTCATACACAAACAAAAAAACCTAGCCATGTGACCTTGGGCAAGGTACTTAACCCCAATTGCCCTCCAAAAAGAAAAAAAAAAAACACAGGTATTACTACATCTTAACCTTAAATAAAAATTGTGAGAGGCTCTCTTTGCTTTTTTTGAGAAAACAAATCAACTATTTAACTTGATCTTTAAAAATTTCAATAATATAGCTCATTTCTATTCTTCAAACACTATATCTCATGTATCTCTTCCATACAAAATAGTTGTCAGCCAAACTATTATTTATACTTTCTTGAATTTGATATTCTATGTCCCTGTTTTGTAACTTTGCCAAGTCTTTTATCTTATGCCTGGGATATGCTTTGTCCTAAATATTTGCCCTTTGGCATACTAATCTTCCTTCAACACTTACCTCAGGTGCCCAGTCATAAAGGGAACCTTCTATTATTTATTCATTTTGTAGGATATCCATGTCAAAAAAGTTTTCCTTGAAGACTCTAATTCCTCTCTTACCCTGTTCAGTACCTATCAGAAAACATTTTACTGTCCATAACTATTTAAATGCTATAAAATACAATATACTTTAAGGAAAACAGAAAAAAAATTGTTGTATTTCTGAAATGAAATACTAAACTGTGAATATAGGAAGTGATTAATAAATATTAACTTAATTGACTTAGAGAGCATGAAATTAAAATGTATAATGAATTAATTATCTCAGAGAGGTTAGGTAAATTTCCTAATATCATACAGGTACTTAGTCTTGATCCCACCTATTCCAAACTTAGGTAATAGTCTGCAAAAGAAAATATTTCCATAAAATACAACATATCCTTATTTTCTCTTAGCATTTAATTGATCAAAAGCATTTATTGAGTGACTACTGTGTGTCAAGGCAATTGGAATACAAAGACAAAAATGAAATAGTCACAGAACTCATGGTACTTTTATTAATTCCTTTATTATTCATTTATCTATCTATTAACTTTTTTGTTGGGGAAACTGAGAGGTTGTAAAGCCACACATGAGCAGCTTTCCAAAGGACTGCTGTGAACAGCTTTCAAGTTTCTGATTATATAGTATAGTGAGTTCTCTATTTGTTCAATGACAGATCAGAGCAAAATATTCTTAAAATATCAAAATATAGTATTCACCATGTCACAACTGAACAACATCACTAAAATTGCCACATAATATTCAACAAAGTGGTCACATAGTTCTCAACAAAGGACATTCATTTAGTCAATCACAAAATCCTTAATTCAATCACAAAGTACAAAAGTCAAAGTTCTCCACCCCTAGGTCACAGTAAATCATAATTTTAGTCAGTACACCATATGCAAGTAAAGTCTTCTTTCAGCTTTATTTGAGGCTGGCTCTCAGCTTCCATGGTTCCTGTTCCATGGTCCCAGTTCCAACTGTCACCTGGGTTCAAAAGCAGGCGGCTCCCAGTTCCTTGTCAAGCTCCTTATCCAGTTTATTTTCCAGTTCCCATTCCATATTGAAGGTCACAGAGTCCAGTCCACCTCAAGTCCTTCATAGTTCCTCTTTCTGGGAAGACAAAGCTTGACAGAGCCACAATAATATTCATGCTCATTGCCAGTACCATTCACTATCTGCCTGTGAAATCAACTCAAATCCACTAACAAGGTCTGATTTTTGTTATTGATGAGATGCAGAAAAAGATTTTGACAAAATACAGCATCTGTTTCTATTAAAAACACTAGAGACCATAGGGATAAATGGAATGGAACTTAAAATGATAAGCAATATCTATCTAAATATCTTCAGCAATCTTTATATATAATATATAAAGCTAAAAACCTCCCTAAAAAGATCAGGGGTGAAGCAAGGATGCCCATTGCCAACACTATTATTCAATATTGCTCTAAAAATGCTAGCTATAACAATAAAACAAGAAAAAGAAACTGAAGGAATGAGAATAGTCAATAAGGAAACAAAAATATCACTCTTTGTAGATACGGGTATACTTAGAGAATCAACTAAAAACTAGTTGAATTAATTAGCAACTCCAATAAATTTCCGGGATATAAAATAAACCCATATAAATCATTAGCATTTCTGTATATTATCAACACAATCCAGCAGCAAGATACCAAAAGAGAAGTTCCACTTAAAATAGCTACAAATATTAAAAAAACACTTGGGAGTCTGCCAGCCAAGACAAACCCAAGGGCTATACGAACACAATTAGAAAACAATTTTGACACAAATGAAGTCAAATCTAAATAATTAGAGAAATATTATTTGATCATGAGTAAGCCATGCCAACATAATAAAATTGACAACTCTTCCTAGATACTTGGCTTATTCAGTGCTGTACTAATCAAACTACCAAAAATTTGTAGAGGTAGAAAAAAGTAATAAAATTAATTTGGAAGAACGAAAAGTCATGAATATCAAGGGAAGTAATAAAAAATGTTAAGGAAAAGTGGTTTAGTAGTTCCAGATCTCAAACTATATTACGAAATAATGATCATCAAGACAATCTGGTACTGTCTAAGAAATAGAGTGGTAGATCAATGGGATAGATTAGGGACACAACACACAGTAGTAGTAAATGACTATATTAATCAAGGGTATGATAAACCCCCAAATCAAAACTTTTGGGACAATAACTCACTATTTTACAAAAATTGTGGGTAAAACTAAAAGATAGTTGGGAAGAAATTAGTTATAGAAAAATATTTCACAATATATACCAAAATAAAGTAAAAACAGACATGATTTAGAATTAAAGGGATAAAATCATAGGCAAATTAGGGGGTGTGCAATAATTTACTTCTCAGATTTATGAATATGGGAACAACTTATGACCAAATAATATAAAGGGAGCATTACAGGATACATTATATTTATTGTAATATATTATGTATATATTTCTGCATGTATATAGAAATCCTCATACATTTACATGCATATATAATGCATACATACTTAACTAATTAACCAAATACTAGGCAATATTGGAGAAGATTCAGTTCTAATTTTTATGGAAATACTGTACTCAGTAATGGAGAACAAAATACAATAATTATGAATAATTTGTATTATATTAAATTGAAAAGTTTTGCATGAACAAAACCAATACAGCCAAGATTAGAATGGATGCAAAAAACTTGGGGGGGGAGCAGGATTTCACAGCAAGTTTCTTTTCATAAAAACCTCATTTCTCAAATACATAGAAAACTGAGACAAATTTATAAGAATATGAGTCATGTCAAATTGACAAATAGTCGAAGGATAGAAACAGGAAGTTTTCAAATGTAAAAATCAGAGCTATCTATGGTATTATTTTTAAAAATCTCTAAAAGACTATTAATTACAGAAGTGTGCATTCAAACAACTCTGAAATTGGCCTATCAGATTGGCTCACATGACAGAAAAAGAAAATAGTAAATGTTGGAGAGGATGTGGGAAAATTGGGACACTAATGCATTGTTGGTGGAGTTGTAAACTGATCCAGCCATTCTAAAGAATAATTAGAAACTATGTCCACAGGGCTGTAAATCTGTGACTACTCTTTGACCCAGCAATAGCACTATTAGGTGTGTATCCTAAAAAGACAAAAGAAAAAGGACTTAAATATATCAAAATATATCAGCTCTTTTTGTCATAGCAAAGAATTTTTAATTTTCTTTTATAGCATAAAAATATCCTGAATGCCTAAACCTATATAATCTATACCAAATTGATATCTCTTTCTGGAGGAGTAGGGGAAGAAGTGAGGGAATTTTTAATTCAATTTCTTTTCAATGAATGTTCAAAACTTTGTTTACATGAGATTGAGAAAAAAATTATATTAAATGTGAACAAGGAGGATAATAAAACTTCCTAGGGTTTCTATGATGATAAAATGAGATAAAATTTATAAGATGTTTTGCAAAACCTTACAAAACATTAAGTAAATGATAGTGATGATGATGATGACGACTTACAATTTTTTATATTCCCAAATCTATATCTTTCCCTATAACATTGCATTTCTTTTAACATATTCTGTATCATCAATGCATGTATATAGATATCCTCATATATATTACATGCATACATAATACAAACATGCCTAACTACTTAACCAAATACTAGGTAATATTGGAGAAGAAAGATGTAGCATTTAGGAAAATGAGGGAAAGCTTCATTTATAAGTTGGCATTTAGCTATTTTTTTAATAAACGTAATGAACTCTGAGTTGAAGTAAGTGGAAGTGAAGAGAAAATATGTTCAAGGAATACTGGACAGCAAACTAAATATCATTAAGATCGAAAATGGAATTTCATGTATGACAAAGAGCAGAAGGTCAGTATGACTAGACTGCAGTTTAGGAAGTGGAGAAAAGTGTAGCAAGGCTGGAAAGCTAAGTTGACAACTGTTTATAAAGACTTTAAAAATCAAATAAAGAGTTTATATTTGATCCAAGAGTCGGTAGAGAGCCTACAGAATTCATTGAATATAGTTTAAACATCTGCTCCTCTAGCAAAACCAGGTATTCATATGCTAATAATCTTTTTTACAAGAACTTGAAATAGAAAAAGATGGGCTCTTCACCGGCTGAAAGACAACATTTCTCAGAAAGAGAAATAGAAAACATAAAACTGCCTATTAATTTTAACCTTGCTGACAACTTTGTTGTTCTCTTGTTCATTTCCTAAGATTGCTTATCCTAGGAAATGAACCCTGCTTTGAGAATTGGAGAAGGGAAAAGGAAATAAAATCTCATGTGGCATGTATTTAAGTGGGCCAGCACTGTAAATAAATAGCTCACAATGAACCTTACTTTTGTTATTACAAGGTATCAGTTAAATGCTTTCCCACTACAGTTATCACAGTTCGAACTTCTCCCATTCAATATCCCCATGTATGGCATTCCCCACTAACCTTGTAATTAAATCATTTGTTATAAATGCCTGTTTTAAATACAGGCTGTCACTCAGAACACACATTTAATTTGTACTAAGATTTTCCCAGATGTTGAAGAGCTTCATTAAGGGATCTGCCCTCACCAAATGTCATTGTATTTCCATATACACAGAATCATGCTTCATTTAAACAGCACTTCATAGCAAGAGAGTAGTCTCTCTTCTCCACTTTTTTAAAAACTCTACTCATTGTCTCTGATGCCTCCCTTCATTTCATTTCTCTTAACCTATAAGATTATTATTCATTCTAAAAGCTATGAGCTGAAGTAGTATACTTCAAGAATGATATCCAGTATGAATAATAAATAAATCATAAAGCTTAGGTATATAAACAAAATGTGGCACTATTTAACTTTCATTTGCTTAATTTCACAACATAAATGGCATTTGCTTTTCAATATTATTTAGTGAATAGATGTCTGACACGGTGACAGTTGACATCTAAACATCATTGGATACCAAGATCTTTAATTTGGGGCCTCAGTAATTCTATTTCATAAATAAATGATATGAAGAACTGGGAATATGACCAATGCTACCAGATAGGAAACCAGGCATTAGCAATGAAATTGATTCAATAAATAAGTAAAATGCCCAGAATCATTTGTAAAAGACAAGGTACTATATGGACAGTCCACAAATACACAAATTCTTTTACATACAGGGGAAATTACATACTGGTATATACCATTTTAGGCCGAAGGCAAATGAGAAATAAAAATCCATATTTTCCCAAGGCAAAAACTTGGTGATTATCATTAACTATACAAAAATGATACTTCACATCAAATACATATTTTCCATGTAATATAATTTTCCATATAATCCATACTGATTTCCTAATTAATTTAAATACCATTTGATTTTTTTTTCATTTTGAATATTATTACACTTATATGTTAAGAATATTAGAATCATGGGAGAATAGTCAGGGAAAAAATATAGTAGGCTCGTACTCTATCTCTCACCTGAAACAAGTCAGAATCATCAAATAGTAAGGGATAGATATAATCCCTCTCAATTTCTTTTCTTTTTTAACGTCAGAAGATTTATTTACTTTTCATAGCAAGTATATTATTTTCCAAGATAACCATTCCTGGTTCTTTCAACCTTTACATATATGGTATGAACTGAGGGCCCTCCACTATCTTGGTTTCCCTATTCTAGATGATTTCTAGCCTCTCTTCAGAAACTATTCTTCAGAAATATTGCTTTTACCAAGAACTAAACACAGTAGTTTATTTGAGGGCAGAGAACAGTGGGAATTCACCCCCTTATTGCTGGAAACTACTTACTTATTAATGCAGCCAATATTTGCATTATCTTTTTTTCTACAATAATATAGTGTTACATTATGGTTAGTCTTCAATACTCTAAAGCCCCAATATCTCTTACAGACAAAGTGCTGTCTAACTCTACTTTCTTCAAAATATACTTGCACAGTTCATTAATCTAACTACATTTCATCATATTGGAGGAAGGTTAATGCTCTAATCTTTTAAACTCTTTTTGGATCCTGAATCTTGGCATCTAGGTTGTTAGCTGTTATACTCAGATTAGTGTCATATGAAAATTTGATAAGAATTTGATGTAAGTATATTGTACAATTATGTAGAACATAAGAATTTTCTGGTCACAGATAAGGTCAAAAAGAGAAAGTGAGAACTGAAGAGGTGTAATGTCCTGAGAAAACAGGAAAAGAAGAACAAACCAAAGAGTGATTTTGGGAGATAAAGAGGAAAAAATATTCCTTTGTTTACCACCTTCTTTTGCTTAAGAGATAGAGAAGAATCATTTTATTTTTTTAAGTGTTTTTTTCAAACATATGATAAAGATTTCCCCATTTTCCTAAAGGATAATAATGTTATTTTAGCCAAAAGCATCAATTATACTAAAAGTTGAGAAAACAAATATACTACAGTTCCTGCTGAGGAACAAACCCAGTAGAGGAACAGCTTAGAAGCAGGACTTCAGAGAGAAAACACCAGTTGATGGATTCATGATCCTAAGATGCCAAGTTCAGGCTGGTGTCAGTCAAGCTTAGCTATGACCAGTTCAGTTCAGCAGTGCAAGCATCTGGTAAATGTGAAAGTAATATTCAACAAGCAACACATAATGGAGAGTTATCATGGTAGAAAGAGGATATAAATGTCTTTCTGTCCAGAGTTACGAGTTTTGCTGGACATATGTCTTCCCTACCCTTGTGCACTGACATAAGAGGATTTTAAATGTGTCTACTTCCAAGAGACATTAAGTACATAGGTGAGCAGATTGGGGGATAAGTATAAATATTACATTTTTGCTTTGAATTTTCAGTAAATCTTTTACTTATAATCATTACCTTCCCCAATATACCCTCCCTTTTATAAGTTCCCCTTCCCATTTTATTATCCCTTTCCCTTTTTAAGTCCTCATAGGATAAAATAGATTTCTATATCCACCTGAGTATGTTATTCCCTCTTTGAGCCAAATTTTTCCCAATATCTTTATTTATTTTTAGTTTTCAACATTCATTTCCACAAAATTTTGATTTACAAATTTTTCTCCCCATCATTCCCCTACACCCCACACCAAGATACTGAGCCTAATGAATACCCCTTCCCCCAATCTGTTCTCTCTTATATTCTCCCTCATCCCCCACGTTCTTTCTAGTAGGTCAAGATGGATTTCTATACCCCAGTGCCCATATATATTATTTCTCAATTACATGTAAAAAGTAAAGATTTTAAGCAATTGCTTTTAAAACTCTGAATTCCAGATTTTTCCCTTCTTCCCTCCTCACCTACCCCCACTGGGAAGTTAAGCAATTCAATATAGGTTGTACATGTGTAGTTACATAAAACATTTCTGTAGTAGTTATATTGTGAAAGACTAACTATAATTCCCTATATCCTATCCCACCCCCACTTATTATATTTACTTCTTTGACCCTGTCTCTTTTCAAAAGTCTTTGCCCTCCCTTCTATTATCCTCCCTCTTATCTCTTTGCCCCCTATTTTCCTGTAGGCTAAGATACCCAATTGAGTGTGTCTTTGAGGCTTCACATGTAGTCATTTTGACACTATTATACTCCTCTATGTTTATTCCTTGATCCTTCCTATCACCATCATAACTTTTTTCACTTTCTATTTTTTGTTCCAATCTCTTTTTTAATTTTTTACTTTACATTTTTCATTTCTACCAGATTGTGCGTTACAAATTTTCTCCCTACATTTAACCTACCCACAACCCCAAAATAGCGATACCACTGAATATCCCCTCCCCCAGTCTACTCTTTCCTATTTCTTCCCTTATCCCTTCTCTGACTTCTCAATAGGGCATGGTGGATCTCTATGCCCCAGTGCCTATGTATCTTATTTCCCAGTTAAAGGTAAAATAATAATTATTATATATATTTAAACATTTGATTTTAAGACTTTGAATTCCAGAATCATTCCCTTCCTCCCTTGTTATTCACCCTTACTGGAAAGATATGCAATTCAATATAGATTGTACATGTATAACTATGAAAAACATTGCCATAGTAGATATATTATAAAAGACTGGTTATATTTCTCTCCATCCTATCACACCCCCACCCAGTTGTTTAATCTCTGTTTTGATCCTGTCACTTTTCAAAAGTGGGTTATTCCAACTTCTATCCCCCCCAGCCTGCCTTTCCTTCCATCATTCCCCCTCTCATCCCTTTCCCCCATATTCTTCTCTAGGGTGAGATACCCTATTTAGTGTGTATGTCATTCCCTCCCTAAGACAAATTCAATCAGAATAGTATTGACTCATTCTCTTTTGCATTGCTGTTCTTCCCCTCCATTGTAACAGTTTTCCCTTGCCTCTTCTATATGAGATAATTTACCCCATTCTGTCTCTCCTCATCTCCTCTCATTATATTCAGCTCTCACCTATTAATTGCACCTTTTAAGTATCATCCCTTCTTATTCAATTGGTCCTGTGACCTCTGACTATGTGTACCTGTACACATATGTATGTATGTACGTATGCATATGTATGTATGTATGTATATATTTCTATTCCCTTCAACTATTCTCATACTGAGAAAAGCTTCATAAGTTACAATTATCATTTTTCTATGTAGGGATGCTAATAATTCAAATTTGATAAGGTCCTTATGGTTTCTTTACCCTATTTACCTTCTCATGCTTCTCTTGCTTCTTGTATCTGAGTGTCAAATTTTCTATTCAAATCTGTTTTTTTTCATGAAAAATGCTTGAAAGTCCTCTATTCCATTGGATAACCATATTTTCCCCTGAAACATGATACACAGTTTTGCTGAGTAGGTAATTGTTGGTTTTAATCCTAGTTCCTTTGAACTTCAGAATATCATATTCCAAGCCCTTCAATCCCTCAGTGTAGAAGCTGCCAGATCCTGTATTATCCTGATTGTGTTTCCACAATATACAAATTGTTTCTTCCTGGCTGCTTGTAATATTTTCTTCTTGATCTCAGAACTTCGGAACCTGGTTATAACATCCCTAGGAGTTTTCTTTTTGGGATCTTTTTCAGAAGATAATCAGTGGATTCTTTCAACCTCTATTTTGCCCTCTGGTTCTAATACATCAGGGCAATTTTCCCTGAGAATTTCTTGAAGGATAATTTCTAGGTTCTTTTTTTGATCATGGCTTTCAGATGATGCAATATATTTTAAATTATCTCTCCTGGTTCTATATTACAGGTCATTGGTTTTTCCTATAAGATATTTCACATTGCCTTCTATTTTTTCATCTTTTTGTATCTGTTTAATTGTATCTTGATTTCTCATAAAGTCACAAGCTTCCATTTGTTCCAATATAATTCTAAAGGAATGATTCTCTTCAGTGAGCTGATATTCTTTTTCTCTCTGGCAAATTTGGCTTTTTAAGGCATTCTTCTCCTCGTTAGCTTTTTGAGCATCTTTTGCCATTTGATTTAGTCTATTTTTAAGGTGTTATTTTCTTCAGTCAGGTTGTTGACTCTCATTTCATAGTTTTCTTGCATCACTTTCATTTCTCTTCCCAATTTTTCCTCCACTTCTTTTATTTTGTTTTCAAAATTCTTTTAAAGCTCTTCTGTGGCCTGTAGCCAGCTCATATTTTTCTTGGAAGCTTTTGGTGCAGGAGTTCTGACTTCGCTGTCTTCCTCCTGTTTCATGCTTTGATCCTTTTTGCCCCCAAAATAGTAGTCTAATGTCGGTTTACTCTGCTGGCTTTGTTTCCTTTGCTTGCTAAATTGCCACTCAATTACTTGACTTTTGAGCTTTTTGTCACAGTAGAACTCAGCTTCCAAAGAGGAGAGCTTCTCTGCCACTAGGCCCTTTGATTGGCTTAAGAGACTCTGAGAACCTTCCTTGATTATATTAATATTATGTTATATATTCTACTATGAAGTAAATATACTGATAAATATACTCAGCCTCCTAATAGGCTGAATGTGGTCACATGGAGCCTGTGGCAGGAGGCTTGGTTTTCAGGAATGCCTACACCTTGATGCTGTGTGATTGGGCAGTGGGTCAAGAGGGTGGTTACATTCTCCAACCCAGGAGAAGGTTATATAATCCCTGATTTGAAGCTTTGTTTTGGAGCTCACTTTGAGAAGTGTTGTGTGATTTGACCAGATGAGACTCTGGGCAGCCATTGAGAGCCCCCTGGCTTTGAAAACCCAGATGTTGATGCTTCCCTCTCTGGTAACTGTGATTTGGTATGGATATAATGGTTGGACAGTTTGGAAGTCTGTCTGCTTGATCTGTTTGTTTCTCTGTCTTGTAATTTCTTTCTGTATACTTTGAAGCTTGCTGACCTTTTTCCCCTAAACTAGGTAAACAATATGTTTGATTGATTAAAGTAAGCTTGTTAACCTATTTTGAATTGCTTTCCTTTAGAAAAGCAGATCTATGAACTTGTGTTGGCAACCACCCTGGGGATGTTGGGGTGCTTGCTGCTATAGGAGCTTTGTTTTAATAGCTGGGGTTTTCTCAGCTGCTAGAGCTATTGGTTGTTGTGTACTCTCTGAAGCCTCCCCACTCTCTGGCAAACTGGTCATGCACCTCAGTACCTTTACCCCACACAATTATCCAGATCCAAGAAGGTTAAAGCAAGAGCAATCACCCCTCAGACTGACTGCTTGCTTCCCCTACAGCCTTCAGGCCAGGAGCTCTGAAGCAGTCACATGGTGGCAGGTGCATGGCTACAGACCTTGAGCCACTTCTCCCTCCTTGGGTTAAAGGCTGGACTGTCCTTAGCATCTATAGGTTGATAGTTCTAGAAACCGTCACCACTGCTGGTGATCTGAAGTCCCTCAAGTTGTTTGCTGGTTGTGGTGGCCATGAGGCTAAAACATCAGGCCCACATGGGGCTGGACTCAGCATCCAGAGAGCTGCACTGGCCCCTTCCTGCAGGCCTGCCAGACTGTCTTCAGTGGGAGTTTAGCTTCTCTCTGTCATTTTTGGGGTTCTGTAGCCCCAAAATTTGTTTAGAGTCATGTTTACATGAATTGAAGGAGGACCACCAATATAACTTTTTATAGTCATTTTTCTGCTATTTTTGTGACCTAGTGTTTTTGGTTGTTTTGTTTCTCTGTTTGTTGTTTTGTTGCTTTTTCAAGAGGGGAAGGCAGGGCAGTTGGCATTAAGTGACTTACCCAAGGTCATATGGCTAGTAAGTGTTAAGTATCTGAGGCCAGATTTGAACTCAGGTTCTCCTGACTCCAGGGCTGGTGCTCTATTCACTGTGCCACCTAGCCACCCTGACAGTGTTTTTATGTGAGAGTTGGGTTCTGCTCCTCTGTTTTCCCAAGCTCTTTGTGCTGGTGCTTCAGTTCTTACCACTGTCTTTCACTGGGCTTCAGAGGTTACAAGCTTGTTTTCTCTTTAGGATAGGTTTCCCTTCTGCCCTGTACTGGGGGTGGGGCATCCCTGTTGGCCTCCCTTGGGTGCAGGCTTTACCTACTGGCCTTCTCTTGTATAGGGCCTTGCTGCTAGCTTGTTATAGCTTGCTGGTGGCTATCCTTTGGGGAGTAATTTCATTGCTGATATGCCTGAGGGGTGAGGCCTTTTGCTGGGTTGCCATGAAAAAGAGGGTCTCTCTATTGGCAAATCCCAGGGTCAGTGTGTCACTGTTGGTCAGCCCCCAGACAGTGCATCAACAAAAGTATCAAGGCCATCTTGGTGGCTTATGCTGGGGGTGGGGACACTGAGGTGGAGCCTTGCTCCCCTGCCCAGGCTCCTCACTTGTCTAGTGGTGTTTTGATTTCCAGGAGAGCAGTCTTGCTAATAGATGGATTGTCCCATGCCTAAAATCTTACTGCAGTCCCCTGGCTGTAAGAATGGCTGCTGCTGCTGTTCTCAGAGCTTGCTCCCTCAAACCTCAGTGAGACAGACAGCTGGCCATGCTAGGAAGCTGCTTCCTTGCTCCTAGATCAATTCTGAGGAAGTTTTCCAGTTGTTTGAAGGGTAATTTGGGAGAACCAGGGGTTCTTTTCTCATTCAGTCATCTTGGCACCAGAAGTCAGTTATTGTTTTAAAGGTTAATTGAGTGCTAGAGGATGATTTGTTAATGGAAAACACGGTGGGTGTCATTTGTGTGCTGCAGTATTATGAAGAGCCAGTCTGTAGGGGCCTAGGATCTTAAGAGGAGTGAATTGTAGTAAAAGCTCTACCTCTAGGGAGAGCCTAAATTGCCAGAATGGAGAGGCAGGTGAAAGGACAATGTCTCACAGATAAAGAAAAATTGACTATGATGGAGAAAAGGAAAGCAGAAGCACTCAGTACCTAAGGAAAAGTAAAAGAGAGGGGAGAAGTTGGTGGGAGACCTTTTTATGTAGAAATAACACTATTTTTTTTAATTCTTCTTTTTATTTCTCATTGCTATCATCATCATGGTGTCCAGACTATTGTTTTGTAAATCTTTTTGTTGCAGTTTCAACTTTTCTGTAGGGAACAAGGATAGATGTGATCTATCTTTTCTCTATATTTTCTGAAATTCACTTCCCAGAAGACAAGAATACAATAAGATATATTCTTCCTTTAAAAAAAAAAACAAATTAACCAAAGGTTTACCCATTTTATTGTTTTATTTTCCATAAAATAAAGTCTTAGTTTTATTTCTTAATTCAATACTTTTTCCTACGTTCAATTTTATTAATATCTCCTTTGATTTTCAGAATTAGTAAATTGGTATTTAATTGTGGATTTAAGATTTCTTCTTTCTGTATCTTTTTTGTTTTCATGTCCAATCCATTGGTCTCCTCTTTCTCTGTTTTATTCACCTAAGAATTTAGAGATACACAATTTCTCATAAGAACTGATTTGACTACATCCTATAGGTATTGGAATGTTGTCTCATTACTGTCATTCTCTTTGATGAAATTATTGATTGTTTCCATGATTTGTTGTTTGACCAACTTATTACTTAGGATTAGATTATTTAGTTTCTAATTAATTTTTAGTCTGTCTTTCCAAGGCCTTTTTATTACATGCAATTAGTTTGCATCATGATCTGAAAATGATATATTTAATATCTTTGCCTTTCTGCATGGGATTGTGTTTTTTATGCCCTAGTACATAGTCGATTTTTATGTAGGTGCCATGTAACACTGGAAAAAAGTTATTTCCTTTCTTTCTCCATTCACTTTTCTCCAGAGGTCTATCATATCTAACTTTTCTAAAATTCTATTTGCTCAACTTTTTCCCTCTTCATTTTGTCATTAGATTCAACTGCTTCTGAGAGGAGGTGATTAAGGTTTCCCACTAGTATAATTTTGCTGTCTATTCCTTTCTTTAATTCACTTAACTTCTCCTCTAGAATTTTGGATGCTATACTACTTGAAGCATAAATGTTTAGTATAAATATTAATATTAATTCATTGTCAATGGCACCTTTTAGCAAGATTTAGTTTACTTCCTTATGTTTTTTAATTAGATGTATTTTTGTCTTTGCTTTGTCTATCAGGATTGCTCCACCTGATTTTTTGTTTTTGTTTTTGTTTATTTAACTCTAGCTGAAGCATGATAAATTGTGCTCCAACCCTGTACTTTTATTTTGTGTGTATCCCTCTATTTCAAATGTTTTTCTTTTAGACAACATACTGTAAGATTCTGGTTTTCAATCCACTCTGTTATGTGTTTCCATTTTAGGGGAATGTTCATCCCAGTCCCAGTCCCAGTTATGATTACTAATGGCATATTTCCCTTCATACTGTTCTGCCCCTTGCCCTGTTTCTCTGTTTTTTTCACCTTGTCCCTCCTCACTAGTGTTTTGCTTCTGATTACCACCTCTCTCAATCTGCCCTCCCTTTTATCAGACCACTTCCTTTTTCTTTCCCTTTTCCCCTTTCCTTACTTCTACCCTCTCTTCTATTCACACGTTTTACCTTCCTCTTTCTCCTCCTAATTCTCTATATGGTAAAATAAATTTATATACCAAACTGAATGTGCATGACATTCCTTCTTTGAGCCGAATCTGATGGGAGTAGTGTTCATACAATGCTCATGCACCCCCCCTCCTTTTTTCACTCTATAGTAATAGATATTTTGTGCCTATTAATGTGATGTGATTTACCCTAATTTGCCTTCCCTTTTTCTCTTTTCTAAATACAGTATTTTATTCCCTTTTTATCATTACATCAAAGTCAACATATACCCACACCCTCTGTCTATGTATAACCCCTTCTAACTGCCCTAATAAAGGTACAGTTCTCAAGAGTTAAAAGTATCATGTTCCCTTCAGGAATGTAAAAAGTTTAATCATGTGGAATAATGTTTTCTTTTGTTTTGTTTCATTTTTCCTTCTTCTTTACATTAGTCTGCTTCTCTTGAGACATGTATTTGAAGATCAAATTTTCTGTTCAGCTCTGGTCTTTTCATTAGGAAAGTTTAAAAGTTCCTTGTATCATTGAATGTCCATCTTTTCCCCTGGAACATTATGCTCAATTTTGCTGGTTAGTTGATTCTTGGTTGTAATTCAATTTCCTTTCCTTTTAAAATAGCATATTTCAAGCCCCCAGATCCTTTGTAATCACCTTTTTAGTTCCTTGATATTTGAATTGTTTCTAATTGATTGTAATATTTTCTACTTGACCTGGCTGCTCTGGAATTTCACTACACTATACTTTGGAGTTGCCATTTTGGGATCTCTTTCAGGAGGTAATTGGTAGATTCTTTCAATGACAATTATTTGTTTTGATTCTAATATATCAGGGCAGCTTTCTTTGACAATTTCTCGAAACATGCTGTTTGGGCTCTTTTTTGGTCATGATTTTCAGGTAGTACAAAATTATTATCTCTCCTGGATCTATTTCCCAGGTTAATTGTTTTTTTTTTTCTAATGAAGTCTTTTATATTTTCTTCTATTTTTAAAATTCTTTTGACTTTGTTTGTCTGATTCTTAATGTCTCGTAGTGTCATTACCTTCCACTTGCCAAATTCTATTTTTTAAGGCATTATTTTCTTCACTTAGCTTTTGTACCTCTTTTTCCCTTAGGCCAATTCTATTTTTATGGAGTTGTTTTCTGCAGTGATTTTTTTTTTCCATTTGACCAATTGTATTTTTTTTCAAGGAATTATTTTCTTCAGTCAGTTTTATCCTTCCTTTTCCAAGCTGTTAACTTTCTCATACCTCTCGTTTCTTTACTCAGTTTTTATTCTACCTCTCTAATTTGACTTTTAAATCCTTTTTATGCTCTTGAAAGAAGGCTTTTTGACTTGAGATCAACTCATATTCCTCATTGAGATTTCACATGCAGACATTTCTCTTTTTCTCTCATTTTCCTGTGACCACAGTACCTTTCTATGATAAAGGCTTTTTTTTGTTTGTTTGTTTCTTGCTAATTTTTTTGCCTATTTTGATATTTTTAAAGTTGAGCTCTCTTGCTAGAACACAGAGGACACTGTCCCAAGGTTCTTGTGCTGGGAGCCAGGGTTCTGGTCCCTGTTTTTATGAGCTGGGCCTTCAGGTACTGGCAGCTTGCTTATTGCAATGGGGTGGACTGGCCTAATCACATCTGTTCTTGCTTCGTTTCTAGGCCTGGCAATTTGCCTCTGTGCTGGGGCTAGAGGCCTCACAGCTGGTCTGTTGTGGCACTGATACAAAGAGCCACGACCAAGGGGTCTCGGTTGCTGATATATGCTGTGGCTAAGAGCCTCCTTCTAGCTGGCCTATATACTGTCTGCACTGAGCTGCATTCCCCTTTTACCCGTGTGAGACAGAAGTTTCCTGAAGTTCAAGTTATCTTAAGTTGGAAAATGGTTTCACTCTCTCTTTTTGTGGATTCTGTCACTCCAGAATATGTTTAGATGATTGATTTAATGTTGTTTCTGAGAAAAAGTGGGGAGAACTCAAGCAGCTTCCTGGCTTCTCTCCACTATCTTGGCTCTACCCTCCTAAATTAAGATAGATTCTAAACAGTTGCCACTGAATCCTTTTAAAAAGCATTTTTTCTGTCACTTCTAGGGCTGTATCTCAAAGAGATCATTCAAGTGGGAGGAGGACCCTATGTACAAAAATACTTATAGCAGCTCTTTTTGTGGTGGCAAAGAACTAGAAATCAAGGGGATGCTCTTCAATTGGGGAATGGCTAAACAAGTTGTGGTATATGAATGTAATTGGGTACTATTGTGCTATAAGAAATGAGGAGCAGACGGACTTCATAATAACCTGGGGAAACTTATATAAACTTATTCTGAGCAAGGAGAGCAGAACCAGCACAACTTTGTATGCCGTTATAGACACAATTACATCTGTAATGACTAACTTTGATAGACTGGATTCCTCTCATCAATGCAAGGTTATAAGATGACTTCAAAAGACTCATGATGCAAAGGGATATCCACATCCAGAGAAAAGAACTAAAACATCTAAATGCAAATTGAAGCAAACTACTTGCTCTATCTCTTTTGTATTTTATTTTGTTTTGTTTTGTTCTATTCCTTCTTTCTCGTTGGTAACTCCATTGGTTATAACTCTTCTTTATAACTTGACTAATGTTTAATGTGAAGGTATTTGTTGCACCTATATTGGATTGCATGCTGCATGGTGGGAGGGGAGGAAAGAGAGGGGGAAAATCTGGAAATCAAGGGATTGTGGAATTGAATGTTATAAAGTAAGAGTAAACAAATAAATTTTAAAGAAATAAAGGAACGGGGCGGCTAGGTGGCGCAGTGAATAGAGCGCCGGCCTGGGAGTCAGAAGGACCTGAGTTTGGAGCCGGCCTCCGACACTTAATCCACACAAACAAAAAACCTAGCCATGTAACCTTGGGCAAGTTACTTAACCCCAATTGCCCTAAAGGGGCGGCTAGGTGGCGCAGTGAGTAAGAGCGCCGGCCTCAGAGTTGGGATGACCCGAGATCAAATCCGGCCTCAGAAAATGAGCACCCACACAT
>WOXC01003672.1:0-20135 GCA_011680675.1 Gymnobelideus leadbeateri | reverse complement strand
AGTCTGACTAAAGATGTGAAGGGTTATAGCAACTCTGTGTACCACAGTGCTTTGAATTCAAGTATTTTAAAAGACTTCAGAGAAATTCAGATTTTGATGTTTTTTCAGATAGAATATTTCAAGCATATTTGATAGAAAAGGTATATCTGAGAATAACTCTCTAGAAACAAGGATTACCCAGAAGTTCTTTTCTGTCACAGCTTTCTTTTAGTTCGTTTTCTTACACCCGGCATTATATTTCAAATGCTTTGGCTTCTTTTCATGGAAATGGCATTATTAATTTTCCCCAAGTGAAACCAATGACATCAGATATAAAGGCCTTTTGCTACAAAAGTAAAAGCAAAGCTTCAGGGGTCTGACTAAATATGTGGAGGGTTATAGCAACTCTGTGTACCACAGTGCTTTGAATTCAAGTATTTTAAAAGACTTCAGAGTAATTCAGGTTTTGACCTTTTTTCAGATATACTGTTACAATCATATTTCGTAGAAAAGGTATATCTGAGCATAACTCTCTATACCCAGGGATTACCCAAAAGGTCTTTCAGTCACAGCTTTCTCTTAGCTGGTTGCCTTAAACACAGGAATTACATTTCAAATGCTTTGCCTTCTTTTCTTGGTAATGGCCTCATAAGTTTTTCCTATATTGAAATCAATGAGGGCAGATAAACAGGACTTTTGCTAAAAAAGTAAAAGCAAAGCTGCAGCAGTCTGACTAAAGCTGTGGAGGGGAAAAGCAACTCTGTGAACAACAGTGATTTGAATTCAAGTATTTCAAAAGACCTTTGAGAAATTCAGGTTTTTACCTTTTTTCAAATAGACTGTTACAAACATGTTTGGTAGAAATATATATATGAGCTTAACTCTCTAGAAAGTGGGATTACTCAAAAGTTCTTTTCTGGCACAGCTTTCTTTTAGCTAATTTTCTTAAATACAGGCATTACATTTCACATGCTTTGGCTTCTTTTCATGGAAATGGCATCATTAAGTTTTCCCCCATTGAAACCAATAAGGGCTGATAAAAAGGCCCTTTGTTAAAAAAGTAAAAGCAAAGCTGCAGCAGTCTGACTAAAGATGTGGAGGGTTAAAAAGCAACTCTGTGTACCACAGTGCTTTGAAATCAAGTATTTTAAAAGACTTCACAAAATTCCAGTTTTGACCTTTTTTCAGATAGACTGTAACAAGCATGTTTGGTAGAAAAAGTATATCTCAGCATATCTCTCTAGAAACAGGGATTACCCGGAAGTTCTTTTCTGTCACAGCATTCCCTTAGCTACTTCTCTTAAAGGAGATATTATGTATCATATACTTTGGCTTCTCTTCATGGAAATGGCATCATTAAGTTTTCCCCACTGAAATCAATGAGGGCAGATATAAAGACCTTTTGTTAAAAAAGTATATGGGGGTGGCTAGGTGGCGCAGTGAATAGCGCGCCGGCCCTGGAACCAGAAGGACCTGAGTTCGGAGCCGGCCTCCGACACTTAATCCAAACAAACAAAAAACCTAGCCGTGTAACCATGAGCAAGTTACTTAACCCCAATTGCTTTAAAAAAAAAAAAAGTATATGCAAAGCTGCAGCAGTCACAATAAAAATGTGGAGAGTAAAAGGAAAGCTGTGTACAACAGTGCCTTGAATTTAAGTATTTAAAAAGCCATGTGAGACATTCATGTTTTTACCTTTTTTTAGATAGACTGTTACTAGCATGTTTGGTAGAAAAGGTATATCTAAGCATAATGCTCTAGGAACATGGATTACACAGAAGTTTTTTACTGTCCAACTATCACTTAGTTAGTTGTCTTTAACAAAGGCATTACTTATTACAAGCTTTTTCTTCTTTTCAGGGAAATGGCATCATTAGGTTTTCCCCCATTGAAACCAATGAGGGCAGATATAAAGGCCTTTTGCTACAAAAGTAAAAGCATAGCTTCAGCAGTCTGACTAAAGATGTCAAGGATTAAAGCAACTCTGTGTACAACAGTGCTTTGAATTCAAGTATTTTAAAAGACTTCAGAGAAATTCAGGTTTTGATGTTTTTTCAGATAGAATATTTCAAGCATATTTGGAAAAAAGGTATATCTGAGAATACCTCTCTAGAAACAAGGACTACCCAGAAGTTCTTTTCTATCACAGCTTTCTCTTAGCTCGTTTTCTTAAACCCAGCATTACGTTTCAAATGCTTTGGCTTCTTTTCATGGAAATGGCATTATTAATTTTCCCCAAGTGAAACCAATGACAGCAGATATAAAGGCCTTTTGCTGCAAACGTAAAAGCAAAGCTTCAGCAGTCTAACTAAAGATGTGGAGGGTTATAGCAACTCTGTGTTCCACTGTGCTTTGAATTCAAGTATTTTAAAAGACTTCAGAGTAATTCAGGTTTTGAACGTCTTTCAGATATACTGTTACAATCATGTTTCGTAGAAAAGGTCTATCTGAGCATAACGCTCTATACAGAGGGATTACTCATAAGTTCTCTTCAGTCACAGCTTTCTCTTAGCTGGTTGTCATAAACACAGCCATTACATTTCAAATACTTTGCTTTCTTTTCTTGGAAATTGGTAGGGAAGGTATATCTGACCATAACTCTATAGAAACAGGCATTACATGTAACTTCTTTTCTGGGAAAGATTCTCTAAGCTAGAGTTCTTAAAAATATCCATTATATCTCTATTGCTTGGCCTTCCTTTGTCGGCAATGGCATCCTAAGGTTTTCACCCATTGAAAGCAATGTAGGCAAGTATAAAGCACTTTGCTGAAACATTAAAAGCAAACCTTCAGCAGTCTGACGTAAGATGTTGACGGTGGAAGGAACTGTGTGTACAACAGTGCTTAGAATTCTTGTATTTTAAAGAACTTCTGAGAAATTCAGGTTTTCACTTTTTTTTCAGTTAGCCTCTTCTGAGCATGTTTGGTAGAAAGGTATATCTGACCAAATCTCGACAATAATAAGCATTACATGTAACTTATTTTCTGGGAAAGATTCTCTTCGCTAGAGGTCTTAAAAACAGCCATTACATCTCTATTGCTTGTTCTTCTTTTGTTGGAAATGGCATCCTTAGGTTTTCACCCATTGAAATCAATGTAGGCAGATATAAAGCATTTTGCTAAAACAGTAAAAGGAAAACTTCAGCTGTCTGACTAAAGTTGTGGAGAGTTGAAGGAACTTTGTGTACAACAGTGCTTAAAATTCTTGTATTTTAAAGGACATCTGAGAAATTCAGGTTTTCACCTTTTTTTCAGAATGTCAATTCTGAGCATGTTTGGTAGAAAGGTATATCTGACCATATCTCGCCAATAACACGCATAACATGTAACTTATTTTCTCGGAAAGATTCTCTTAGCTAGAGGTCTTAAAAACAGCCTTTACATCTCTATTGCTTGGTCTTCTTTTGTTGCAAATGGCATCCTTAGGTTTTCACCCATTGAAACCAATGTAGGCAGGTATAAAACACTTTTGCTAAAACAGTAAAAGCAAACTTTCAGCACTTGGACGAAAGATGTGGAGAGTTGAAGGAACTCTGTGTACAACAGTGCTTAGAATTCAAGTATTTCAAAGAACTTTTGAGAAATTCATGTATTAACCTTTTTTTCAGAATTCCTATTCTGAGCATGTTTGGTAGAGAAGATATATCTGACCATAACTCTATAGAAACAGGCATTACATGTACCATCTTTTCTGGGAAAGATTCTCTTAGCTAGAGGTCTTAAAAACAGCCATTACATCTCTATTGCTTGGTCTTCTTTTGTTGGAGATGGCATCCTCAGATTTTCACCCATTGAATCCAATGTAGGCAGGTATAAAGCACTTTTGCTAAATCATTAAAAGCAAACCTTCAGCAGTCTGACGTAAGATGTTGACAGTTGAAGGAACTGTGTGTACAACAGTGCTTAGAATTCTTGTATTTTAAAGAACTTCTGAGAAATTCAGGTTTTCACCTTTTTTTCAGTTAGCCTATTCTGAGCATATTTGGTAAAAAGGTACATCTCACCATATATCTACAATAACAGGCATTACATGTAACATCTTTTCTTGGAAATATTCTCTTACCTAGAGGTCTAAAAAACAGCCATTACATCTCTATTGCTTGGTCTTCTTTTGTTGGAAATGGCATCCTTAGGTTTTCACCCATTGAAATCAAAGCAGGCAGGTATAAAGCACTTTTGCTAAAACAGTAAAAGCAAACCTTCAGCAGTCTGATGAAAGTTATGGAGAGTTGAAGGAACTGTTTGTACAGCAGTGCTTAGAATTCTTGTATTTTAAAGGACTTCTGAGAAATTCAGGTTTTCACCTTTTTTTCAGTTAGCATGTTCTGAGCATGTTTGGTAGAAAGGTATATCTGACCATATTTCGACAATAACACGCATTACATGTAACTTATTTTCTGGGAAAGATTCTCTTAGCTAGAGGTCTTAAAAACAGCCTTTACATCTCTATTGCTTGGTCTTCTGTTGCTGCAAATGGCATCGTTAGGTTTTCACCCATTGAAACCAAAGTAGGCAGGTATAAAGCACTTTTGCTAAAACATTAAAAGCTAACCTTCAGCAGTCTGACGTAAGATATTGACGGTTGAAGGAACTGTGTGTACAGCAGTGCTTAGAATTCTTGTATTTTAAAGAACTTCTGAGAAATTCAGGTTTTCACCTTTTTTCAGTTAGCCTATTCTGAGCATGTTTGGTAGAAGGTATATCTGACCATATCTCGACAATAACAGGCATTACATGTAAATTATTTTCTGGGAAAGATTCTCTTAGCTAGATGTCTTAAAAACAGCCATTACATCTCTATTGCTTGGTCTTCTTTTGTTGGAAATTGTATCCTAAGGTTTTCACCCATTGAAACCAAAGTAGGCAGATATAAAGCACTTTTGCTAAAACAGTAAAAGCAAACCTTCAGCAGTCTGACTAAAGTTGTGGAGATTTGAAGGAACATTGTGTACAACATTGTTAAGAATTCTTCTATTTTAAAGGACTTCTAAGAAATTCATGTATTCACCTTTTTTTCAGAATGCCTATTCTGAGCATGTTTGGTAGAGAAGGTATATCTGACCATACCTCTATAGAAACAGGCATTACATGTAACTTCTTTTCTGGGAAAGATTCTCTTAGCTAGAGTTCTTAAAAACATCCATTACGTCTATATTGCTTGGCCTTCTTTTGTCGGCAATGGCATCCTAAGGTTTTCACCCATTGAAACCAAGGTATGCAGGTATAAGCACTCTTGCTAAAACAGTAAAAGCAAACCTTCAGCAGTCTGACTAAAATGTGGAGAGTTGAAGGAACTTTGTGTACAACAGTGCTTAGAATTCTTGTATTTTAAAGAAGTTCTGAGAAATTCATGTTTTCACCTTTTTTTCAGTTAGCCTATTCTGAGCATGTTTGGTAGAAAAGTATATCTGACTATGTCTCGACAATAACAGGCATTACATGTAACTTATTTTCTGGGAAAGATTCTCTAGCTAGAGATCTTAAAAACAGCCATTACATCTCTATTGCTTGGTCTTCTTTTGTTGGAAATGGCATCCCTGAGTTTTCACCCCTTGAAACCAATGTAGGCAGGTATAAGGCCCGTTTGCTAAAACAGTAAAAGCAAACCTTCAGCAGTCTGACTAAAGATGTGGAGAGTTGAAGGAACTTTGTGTACAACAGTGCTTAGAATTCTAGTATTTCAAAGGACTTCTGAGAAATTCATGTTTTCACCTTTTTTTCAGTTAGCGTATTCTGAGCATGTTTGGTAGAAAGGTATATCGGACCATAACTCTATAGAAACAGGCATTACATGTAACATCTTTTGTGGGAAAGATTCTCTCAGCTAGAATTCTTAAAAACATCCATTAAATCTCTATTGCTTCTTCTTCGTTTGTTGGAAATGGCATCCTAAGGTTTTTCACCCATTGAAACCAATGTAGACAGGTATAAAGCACTTTTGCTAAAAAGTAAAAGGAACATTCAGCAGTCTGACTTAAGATGTTGAGGGTTGAAGGAACTGTGTGTACAGTATTGGTTAGAATTCTATTATTTCAAAGGACTTTTGAGAAATTCATGTATTCACCTTTATTTCAGAATGCCTATTCTCAGCATGTTTGGTAGAGAAGGTATATCTGACCATAACTCTATAGAAACAGGCATTACATGTAACTTTTTTTTTTCTGGGAAAGATTCTCTAAGCTAGAGTTCTTAAAAACATCCATTACATCTCTATGGATTCTCCTTCTTTTGTCGGAAATTGCATCCTAAGGTTTTTCACCCATTGAAACTAATTTAGGCACATATAAAGCACTATTGCTAAAAGAGTAAAACAAAACTTCAGTAGTCGGACTTAAGATGTGGAGAGTTGAAGGAACTTTGTGTACAACAGTGCTTAGAATTCTAGTATTTCAAAGGGCTTTTGAGAAATTCATGTATTCACCTTTTTTTCAGAATGCCTATTCTAAGCGTGTTTGGTAGAAAGGTATATCTGACCATATCTCGACAATAACAGGCATTACATGAAACTTATTTTCTGGGAAAGATTCTCTTCGCTAGAGGTCTTAAAAACAGCTATTACATCTCTGACTCTTAGTTTTCTTTTGTTGGAAATGGCATCCTTAGGTTTTCACCCATTGAAACAAATGTAGGCAGGTATAAAGCACTTTTGCTAAAACAGTAAAAGCAAACCTTCAGCAGTCTGACTTCAGATGATGAGGGTTGAAGGAACTGCGTGTACAACAGTGCTTAGAATTCTTGTAATTTAAAGGACTTCTGAGAAATTCAGGTTTTCACCTTTTTTTCAGAATGCCTATTCTGAGCATGTTTGGTAGAGAAGGTATTTCCAACCATATCTCTATAGAAACAGCCATTACATGTAACTCCTTTTCTGGGAAAGATTCTCTTAGCTAGAGTTCTTAAAATCATTCATTACATCTCTATTGCTTGGCATTCTTTTCTCGGAAATGGCATCCAAAGGTTTTCACCCATTGTAATTAATGTAGGCAGGTAGAAAGCACTTTTGCTAAAACAGTAAAAGCAAACCTTCAGCAGTCTGACTTTAGATGTTGAGGGTTGAAGGAACTGTCTGTACTACAGTGCTTAGAATTCTAGTATTTTAAAGGACTTCTGAGAAATTCAGGTTTTCTCCTTTTTTTCAGTTAGCCTATTCTGAGCTGTTTGGTAGAAAGGTATATCTGACCATATCTCTACAATAACAGGCATTACAAGTCACTTATTTTCTGGGAAATATTCTCTTCACTAGAGGTCTTAAAAACAACTATTACATCTCTACTGTTTGGTTTTCTTTTGTTGGAAATGGCATCCTTAGGTTTTCACCCATTGAAACAATTGTAGGCAAGTATAAAGCACTTTTTGCTAAAAAGTTAAAACAAACCTTTAGCAGTCTGACTTAAGATGTTGAGGGTTGAAGGAACTCTGTGTACAGTAGTGGTTAGAATTCTAGTATTTCAAAGGACTTTTGAGAAATTCATATATTCACCTTTTTTTCAGAATGCCTATTCTCAGCATGTTTGGTAGAGAAGGTATTTCTGACGATGTATTTCTGACCCTAACTCTATAGAAACAAGCACTTCATGTAGATTCTTTTCTGGGAAAGATTCTCTAAGCTAGAGTTCTTAAAAACATCCATTACATCTCTATTGCTTCGCCTTCTTTTGTCGGAAATGGCATCCAAATGTTTTCACCCATTTCAATTAATGTAGGCAAGTAGAAAGCACTTTTGCTAAAACAGTATAAGTACACCTTCAGCAGTCTGACTTTATATGTTGAGGGTTGCAGGAACTGTGTTTACTAGAGTGCTTAGAATTCTAGTATTTTAAAGGACTTGTGAGAAATTCAGGTTTTCTCCTTTTTTTCAGTTAGCCTATTCTGAGCAGTTTGGTAGAAAGGTATATCTGACCACATCTCTACATTAACAGGCATTACATGTAACATATTTTCTGGGAAAGATTCTCTTAGCTAGAGGTCTTAAAAACAGCCATTACATCTCTCTTGCTTGGTCTTCTTTTGTTGGAAATGTCTTCCTTAGTTTTTCACCCATTGAAACCAAAGTAAGCCGGTAGAAAGCACATTTGCTAAAACAGTAAAAGCAAACCTTCAGGAGTCTGACTTTAGATGTTGAGGGTTGATGGAACTGTGAGTACAAAATTGCTTAGAATTCTTGTATTTTAACGGACTTCTGAGAAAATCAGGATTTCACCTTTTTTTCAGAATGCCTATTCTGAGCATGTTTGGTAGAAAGGTATATCGACCATATCACTACAATAACAGGCATTACATGTCACTTCTTTCTGGGAAAGATTCTCTTAGCTAGAGGTCTTAAAAACAGCCATTACATCTCTATTGCTTGGTCTTCTTTTGTTGGAAATGGCATCCTTAGGTTTTCACCCTTTGAAACCAATGTAGGCAGGTAGAAAGCACTTTTGCTAAAACAGTAAAAGCAAACCCTCTGTAGTCTGACTTAAGATGTTGAGGGTTGATGGAACTGTGTGTAGAAAATTGCTTTGAATTCTTGTATTTTAAAGGAATTCTGAGAAAATCAGGTTTTCACCCTTTTTTCAGTTAGCCTATTCTGAGCATGTTTTGTAGAGAGGTTTATCTGACCTAATCTCGACAATAACAGACATTACATGTAACTTCTTTTCTGGGAAAGATTCTCTTAGATAGAGGTCTTAAAAACAGCCATTGCTTTTCTATTGCTTGGTCGTCTTTTGTTGGAAATGGCATCCTTAAATTTTCACCCATTGAAACCAAAGTAGGCAGGTATAAAGCACTTTTGCTAAAAACAGTAAAAGCAAACCTACAGCATTCTGACTAAAGTTGTAGAGAGTTGAAGGAACTTTGTGTACAACGGTTCTTAGAATTCTTGTATTTTAAAGGGCTTCTGAGAAATTCATGTTTTCATCTTTTTTTCAGTTAGCGTATTCTGATCATGTTGGGTAGAAATGTATATCGGACCATAACTCTATAGAAACAGGCATTACATGTAACATCTTTTCTGGGAAAGATTCTCTTAGCGAGAATTCTTAAAAATATCCATTACATCTCTATGGCTTGGCCTTCTTTTGTCGGAAATGGCACCCTAAGCTTTTCACCCTTTGAAACCAATGTAGGCAGGTAGAAAGCACTTTTGCTAAAACACTAAAATCAAACCAGCAGTCTGACTTTAGATGTTGAGGATTGAAGGAACTGTGTGTACAACAGGGCTTAGAATTCTGGTATTTCAAAGGACTTCTGAGAAATTCAGGTTTTCACCTTTTTTTCTGAATGCCTATTCTGAGCATGTTTGGTAGAGAAGGTATATATGACCATAACTATATAGAAACAGCAAATACATGTAACTCCTTTTCTGGGAAAGATTCTCTTAGCTAGAGTTCTTAAAAACATCCATTACATCTCTATTGCTTGGCCTTCTTTTGTCGGAAATGGCATCCAAAGGTTTTCACCCATTGTAATTAATGTAGGCAAGTAGAAAGCACTTTTGCTAAAACAGTAAAAGCAAAACTTCAGCAGTCTGACTTTAGATGTTGAGGGTTGAAGGAACTGTGTGTACAACAGTGCTTAGAATTCTAGTATTTTAAAGGACTTCTGAGAAATTCAGGTTTTCACGTTTTTTTCAGTTAACATATTCAGAGAATGTTTGGGAGAGAAGGTATATCTGACCATAACTCTATAGAAACAGGCATTACATGTAACATCTTTTCTGGGAAAGATTCTCTTAGATAGAGTTCTTAAAAACATCCATTAAATCTCTATTGCTTGGTCTTCGTTTGTTGGGAATGGCATCCTTAGTTTTTCACCCATTGAAACCAATGTAGGCAGGCAAAAAGCACTTTTGCTAAAACATTAAAAGGAAACCTTCAGCAGTCAGACTTAAGATGTTGAGGGTTGATGGAACTGTGTGTACAACAATGCTTAGAATTCTTGTATTTCAAAGGACTTCTGAGAAATTCATGTTTTCACCTTTTTTTTCAGAATTCCTCTTCTGAGCATGTTTGGTAGAGAAGGTATCTCTGACCATATCTCGACAATAAGAGGCATTACATGTAACATATTTTCTGTGAAAGATTCTCTTAGCTAGAGGTCTTAAAAACAGCCATAACATCTCTATTGCTTGGTCTTCTTTTGTTGGAAATGGCATCCTTAGGTTTTCACCCATTGAAACCAAGGTAGGCAGGTATAAAGCACTTTTGCTAAAAAGTAAAAGCAAACCTTCAGCAGTCAGACTAAAGATGTTGAGGGTGGAAGGAACTGTGTGTACAGTAGTGGTTAGAATTCTAGTATTTCAAAGGACTTTTGAGAAATTCATGTATTCACCTTTTTTTCAGAATGCCTATTCTCAGCATGTTTGGTAGAGAAGGTATATCTGACCATAACTCTATAGAAACAGGCATTTCATGTAACTTCTTTTCTGGGAAAGATTCTCTAAGCTAGATTTCTTAAAAACATCCATTACATCTCTATTGCTTCGCCTTCTTTTGTTGGAAATCGCATCCTAAGGATTTTCACCCCTTGAAACTAATGTAGGCACATATAAAGCACTTTTGCTAAAACAGTAAAAGCACACCTTCAGCAGTCTGACTAATGTTGTGGAGAGTTGAAGGAACTTTGTGTACAACAGTGCTTAGAATTCTTGTATTTTAAAGAACTTCTGAGAAATTCAGGTTTTCACCTTTTTTTCAGAATGTCTATTCTGAGCATGTTTGGTAGACAAGGTATATTTGCCCATAACTCTATAGAAACAGGCATTACATGTAATATATTTTCTGGGAAAGATTCTCTTAGCTAGAGTTCTTAAAAACATCCATTAAATCTCTATTGCTTGGTCTTCTTTTGTTGGGAATGGCATCCTAAGGTTTTTCACCGTTTGAAACCAATGTAGCCAGGTATAATGCACTTTTGCTAAAACAGTAAAAGCAAACCTTCAGCAGTCTGACTTCAGATGATGAGGCTTGAAGGAACTGTGTGTACAACAGTGCTTAGAATTCTTGTATTTTAAAGGACTTCTGAGAAATTCAGGTTTTCACCTTTTTTTCAGAATGCCTATTCTGAGCATGTTTGATAGAGAAGGTATTTCCGACCATATCTCTATAGAAACAGCCATTACATGTAATACCTTTTCTGGGAAAGATTCTCTTAGCTAGAGTTTTTTTTTTAATTAATTTATTAGTTTAGTTTCAGTTGACAAGATTCAATTCCATAGTTCCTTGATTTTCAAATTTCCTTTACTTCCCTCCCCCCTCCCCTCATGACATCATATAGTACCGTATAGGGTCTGCAAATGCATTCATATTAAACATTATTCCAATTACAAAGGCATATACTATTAGGTGGGATGTAAGATGGTAAGGAAGAAGTACAACCAAACAATGAGAAGAACAAGATCATTTAGTTTCCTTCCATCAGGATTCAGGCTCAGTTCTTTCTTGTTATATCTCTGGATGGCACCTTAGCTAGAGTTCTTAAAATCATTCATTACATCTCTATTGCTTGGCATTCTTTTCTCGTAAATGGCATGCAAAGGTTTTCACTCATTGTAATTAATGTAGGCAGGTAGAAAACACTTTTGCTAAAACAGTAAAAGCAAACCTTCAGCAGTCTGACTTTAGATGTTGAGGGTTGAAGGAACTGTGTGTACTACAGTGCTTAGAATTCTAGTATTTTAATGGACTTCTGAGAAATTCAGGTTTTCACCTTTTTTTCAGTTAGCCTATTCTGAGCTGTTTGGTAGAAAGGTATATCTGACCATATCTAGACAATAACAGGCATTACATGTAACTTATTTTCTGGGAAAGATTCTCTTAGCTAGAGGTCTTAAAAACAGCCATTACATCTCTATTGCTTGGTCTTCTTTTGTTGGAAATGGCATCCTTAGGTTTTCACCCACTGAAACCAATGTAGGCAGGTAGAAAGCACTTTTGCTAAAACAGTAAAAGCAAACCATCACTAGTGTGACTTAAGATGTTGAGGGTTGATGGAACTGTGTGTACAAAATTGCTTAGAATTCTTGTATTTTAAAGGACTTCTGAGAAAATCAGGATTTCACCTTTTTTTCAGAATGCCTATTCTGAGCATGTTTGGTAGAAAGGTATATCTGACCATATCACTACAATAACAGGCATTACATATCACTTCTTTTCTGGGAAAGATTCTCTTAGCTAGAGGTCTTAAAAACAGCCATTACATCTCTATTGCTCGGTCTTCTTTTGTTGGAAATGGCATCCTTAGGTCTTCACCCATTGAAACCAAAGTAGGCAGGTAGAAAGCACTTTTGCTAAAACAGTAAAAGCAAACCATCTGTAGTCTGACTTAAGATGTTGAGGGTTGATGGAACATTGTGTACAAAATTGCTTAGAATTCTTGTATTTTAAAGGACTTCTGAGAAAATCAGGTTTTCACCTTTTTTTTCAGAATGCCTATTCTGAGCATGTTTGGTAGTAAGGTATATCTGACCATATCACTACAATAACAGGCATTACATGTCACTTCTTTTCTGGGAAAGATTCTCTTAGCTAGAGGTCTTAAAAACAGCCATTACATCTCTATTGCTTGGTCTTCTTTTGTTGGAAATGGCATCCTTAGGTTTTCACCCTTTGAAACCAATGTAGGCAGGAAGAAAGCACTTTGGCTAAAACAGTGAAAGCAAACCTTTAGCAGTCGGACTAAAGATGTGGAGTGTTGAAGAAACAGTGTGTACAACAGTGCTTAGAATTCTTTTATTTCAAAGGACTTCTGAGAAATTCAGGTTTCCACCTTTTTTTCAGAATGCCTATTCTGAGCATTTTTGGTAGAGAAGGTATATATGACCATAATTCTATAGAAACAGGCATTACATGTAACTTGTTTTCTGGGAAAGATTCTCTTTGCTAGAGTTCATAAGAACATCCATTATATCTCTATTGCTTGGTCTTCTTTTGTTGGAAATGGCTTCCTAAAGTTTTTCACCCGTTGAAACCAATGTAGGCAGGTATAAAGCACTTTTGCTAAAATATTAAAAGCAAAGCTTCAGCAGTATGAATAAAGATGTTGAGGGTTGAAGGAACTGTGTATACAACAGTGCTTAGAATTCTTGTATTTTAAAGGACTAATGAGAAATGCAGGTTTTCACCTTTTTTCAGTTAGCATATTCTGAGCATGTTTGGTAGAAAGGGATATCTGACCATATCTCGACAATAACAGGCATTACATGTAACTTATTTTCTGGGAAAGATTATCTTCGCTAGAAGTCTTAAAAACAGCCATTTCATCTCTATTGCTTGGTCTTCTTTTGTGGGAAATGGCTCCTTAATTTTTCCCCAGTGAAACCAATGTAGGCAGGTATAAAGCACTTTTGCTAAAAGAGTAAAAGCAAAACTTCAGTAGTCGGACTTAAGATGTGGAGAGTTGAAGGAACTGTGTGTACAACAGTGCTTAGAATTCTAGTATTTCAAAGGGCTTTTGAGAAATTCATGTATTCACCTTTTTTTCAGAATGCCTATTCTAAGCGTGTTTGGTAGAAAGGTATATCTGACCATATTTCGACAATAACAGGCATTACATGTAACTTATTTTCTGGGAAAGATTCTCTTCGCTAGAGGTCTTAAAAACATTCATTAAATCTCTATTGCTTGGTCTTCGTTTGTTGGAAATGGCATCCTAAAGTTTTTCACCCATTGAAACGAATGTAGGCAGGTATAAAGCACTTTTGCTAAAACATTAAAAGCAAACCGTCAGCAGTATGAATAAAGATGTTGAGGGTTGAAGGAACTGTGTGCACAACAGTGCTTAGAATTCTTGTATTTTAAAGGACTTCTGAGAAATTCAGGTTTTCACTTTTTTTTCAGTTAGCATATTCTGAGTATGTTTGGTAGAAACGTGTATCTGACCACATCTCGACAATAACAGGCATTACATGGAAGATCTTTTCTGGGAAAAATTCTCTTAGCTCGAGGTCTTAAAAACAGCCATTACATCTCTATTGCTTGGTCTTCTTTTGTTGGAAATGGCATCCTTAGGTTTTCACCCATTGAAACCAATGTAGGCAGGTATAAAGCACTTTTGCTAAAACAGTAAAAGCAAACCTTCAGTAGTAGGACTAAAGATGTGGAGAGTTGAAGGAACTTTGTCTACAACAGTGCTTAGAATTTTTGTATTTTAAAGGACATTTGAGAAATTCATGTTTTCCCCTTTTTTTCAGTTCGCGTATTCTGAGCATGTTTGTTAGAAAGGTATATCGGACCATAACTCTATAGAAACAGGCATTACATGTAACATCTTTTCTGGGAAAGATTCTCTTAGCTAGAGGTCTTAAAAACAGCCATTACATCTCTATTGCTTGGTCTTCTTTTGTTGGAAATGGCATGCTTAAGTTTTCACCCATTGAAACCAATGTAGGCAGGTATAAAGCACTTTTGCTAACAGAGTAAAAGCAAACCTTCAGCAGTCTGACTTTAGATGTTGAGGGTTGAAGGAACTGTGTGTAGAACAGTGATTAGAATTCTTGTATTTTAAAGGACTTCTGAGAAATTCAGGTTTTCACCTTTTCTCCAGTTAGCCTATTCTGATCATGTTGGGTAGAAAGGTATTTCTGGCCTTATCTCTACAATAACAGGCATTACATGTAACTTCTTTTCTGGGAAAGATTCTCTTAGCTAGAGGTCTTAAAAACAGCCATTACATCTCTATTGCTCGGTCTTCTTTTGTTGGAAATGGCATCCTTAGGTTTTCACCCATTGAAACCAATGTAGGCAGGTATAAAGCACTTTTGGTAAAAGAGTAAAGCAAACCTTCAGCAGTCGGACTAAAGATGTGGATAGTTTAAGGAACTGTGTGTACAAGAGTGCTTAGAATTCTAGTATTTCAAAGGACTTCTGAGAAATTCATGTATTCACCTTTTTTTCAGAATCCCTATTCTGAGCATGTTTGGTAGAGAAGGTATATATGACCATAACTCTAGAGAAACAGGCATTACATGTAACATCTTTTCTGGAAAAGAATCTCTTAGCTAGATTTCTTAAAAACAAACATTATATCTCTATTGCTTGGCCTTCTTTTGTCAAAGTAGCATCCTAAGGGTTTCACCCATTGAAACCAAAGTAGGCAGGTATAAAGCACTTTTGCTAAAAGAGTAAAAGCAAACCTTCAGCAGTCTGACTTTAGATGTTGAGGGTTGAAAGAACTGTGTGTAGAACAGTGCTTAGAATTCTTGTATATTAAAGGACTTCTGAGAAATTCAGGTTTTCACCTTTTCTCCAGTTAGCCTACTCTGAGCATGTTTGGCAGAATGGTATATCTCACCATAACTCGACAATAACAGGCATTACATATAACATCTTTTCTGGGAAAGATTCTCTTCGCTAGAAGTCTTAAAAACAGCCATTACATCTTTATTGCTTGGTCTTCTTTTGTTGGAAATGGCATCCTTATGTTTTCACCCATTGAAACCAATGTAGGCAGGTATAAAGCACTTTTGCTAAAAGAGTAAAGCAAACCTTCAGCAGTCTGACTAAAGATGTGGATAGTTGAAGGAACTGTGTACAAGAGTGCTTAGAATTCTAGTATTTCAAAGGACTTCTGAGAAATTCATGTATTCACCTTTTTTTCAGAATGCCTATTCAGACCATGTTTGGTAGAGAAGGTTTATCTGACCATAACTCTATAGAAACAGGCATTATATGTAACATCTTTTCTGGGAAATGTTCTCTTAGCTAGAGGTCTTCAAAACATCCATTACATGTCTATTGCTTGGCCTTGTTGTGTCGAAAATGGCATCCTAAGGTTTGCACCCATTGAAACTAATGTAGTAACGTATAAGGCACTTTTGCTAAAAGAGTAAAGGCAAACCTTCAGCAATCTGACTTTAGATGTTGAGGGTTGAAGGAACTGTGTGTAGAACAGTGCTTAGAATTCTTGTATTTTAAAGGACTTCTGAGAAATTCAGGTTTTCACCTTTTCTCCAGTTAGCCTATTCTGATCATGTTGGGTAGAAAGGTATTTCTGGCCATATCTCTACAATAACAGGCATTACATGTAACTTCTTTTCTGGGAAAGATTCTCTTAGCTAGAGGTCTTAAAAACAGCCATTACATCTCTATTGCTCGGTCTTCTTTTGTTGGAAATGGCATCCTTAGGTTTTCACCCATTGAAACCAATGTAGGCAGGTATAAAGCACTTTTGCTAAAACAATAAAAGCAACCCTTCGGTTGTCTGACTTAAGATGTTGAGGGTTGAAGGAACTGTGTGTACAACAGTGCTTAGAATTCTAGTATTTCAAAGGAATTCTGAGAAATTCATGTATTCACCTTTTTTTCAGAATGCCTATTCAGACCATGTTTGGTAAAGAAAGTTTATCTGACCACAACTCTATAGAAACAGGCATTACATGTAACATGTTTTCTGGGAAAGGTTCTCTTAACTAGAGTTCTTTAAAACATCCATTTAATCTCTATTGCTTGGTCTTCGTTTGTTGCAAATGGCATCCTTAGGTTTTCACCCATTGAAACCAATGTAGGCAGGTATAAATCACTTTTGCTAAAAGAGAAAAAGCACTTCAGTAGTCCTAAAGATGTGGAGAGAGTACAACAGTGATTAGATCTAGTATTTCATTCTGAGAAATTCATGTATTCACCTTTTTTTCAGAATGCCTATTCTGAGCATGTTTGGTAGAGAAGGTATATATGACCATAACTCTATAGAAATAGGCATTACATGTAACATCTTTTCTGGAAAAGAATGTCTTAGCTAGAGTTCTTAAAAACAACCATTATATCTCTATTTCTTGGCCTTCTTTTGTCAAAATGGCATCCTAATATTTTCACCCTTTGAAACTAATGTAGTAACGTATAACGCACTTTTGCTAAAAGAGTAAAAGCAAACCTTCAGCAGTCTGACTTTTGATGTTGAGGGTTGAAGGAACTGTGTGTAGAACAGTGCTTAGATTTCTTGTATATTAAAGGACTTCTGAGAAATTCAGGTTTTCACCTTTTTTTTCAGTTAGCCTATTCTGAGCATGTTTGGGAGAAAGGTATATCTGACGATGTCTCTACAATAACAGGCATTACATGTAACTTCTTTTCTGGGAAAGATTCTCTTCGCTAGAGGTCTTAAAAAGAGCCATTACATCTCTATTGCTTGGTCTTCTTTTGTTGGAAATGGCATCCTTAGGTTTCACCCATTGAAACCAATGTAGGCAGGTAAAAAGCAATTTTGCTATGATTGGCAGAAAGGTATATCTGACCATATCTCGGCAATAAGAGGCATTACATATAACATCTTTTCTGGGAAAGATTCTCTTAGCTCGAGTTCTTTAAAACAGCCATTATGTCTCTATTGCTTGCTCTTCTTTTGTTGGAAATGGCATACTTAGGTTTTCACCCATTGAAACCAATGTAGGCAGGTATAAAGCACTTTTGCTAAAACAATAAAAGCAACCCTTCGGTAGTCTGACTTAGGATGTTGAGGGTTGAAGGAACTGTGTGTAAAACAGTGCTTAGAATTCTAGTATTTGAAAGGACTTCTTAGAAATTCATGTATTCACCTTTTCTTCAGAATGCCTATTCTGAGCATGTTTGGTAGAGAAGGTATATCTGACCATAACTCTATAGAAACAGGCATTACATTTAACATCTTTTCTGGGAAAGATTCTCTTAGCTAGAGGTCTTAAAAACATCCATTACATGTCTATTGCTTGGTTTTGTTGTGTCGGAAATGGCATCCAAAGGGTTTCACCCATTGAAACTAATGTAGGAACGTATAAGGCACTTTTGAGTAAAAGGAGTAAAAGGAGAGTAAAAGGAAACCTTCAGCAGTCTGACTTAAGATGTTGAGGGTGGAAGGAACTGGGTGTACAACAGTGCTTAGAATTCTAGTATTTTAAAGGACTTCTGAGAAATTCAGGTTTTCACTTTTTTTTCAGTTAGCGCATTCTGAGCATGTTTGGTAGAGAAGGTATATCTGACCATAACTCTATAGAAACAGGCATTACATGTAACATCTTTTCTGGGAATGATTCTCTTAGCTAGGGTTCTTAAAAACAACCATTATATCTCTATTTTTTTGGCCTTCTTTTGTCAAAATGGCATCCTAAGGTTTTCACCCATTGAAACCAACGTAGGCAGGTATAAAGCACTTTTGCTAAAAGAGTAAAAGCAAACCTTCAGCAGTCTGACTTTAGATGTTGAGGGTTGAAGGAACTGTGTGTAGAAGAGTGCTTAGAATTCTTGTATTTTAAAGGATTTCTGAGAAATTCAGGTTTTCACCTTTTCTCCAGTTAGCCTATTCTAAGCATGTTTGGCAGAATGGTATATCTGACCATAACTCGACAATAACAGGCATTACATATAACATCTTTTCTGGGAAAGATTCTCTTCGTTAGAAGTCTTAAAAACAGCCATTACATCTCTATTGCTTGGTCTTCTTTTGTTGGAAATGGCATCCTTAGGTTTTCGCCCATTGAAACCAATGTAGGCAGGTATAAAGCACTTTTGCTAAAAGAGTAAAGCAAACCTTCAGCAGTCGGACTAAAGATGTGGATAGTTGAAGGAACTGTGTACAAGAGTGCTTAGAATTCTAGTATTTCAAAGGACTTCTGAGAAATTCATGTAATCATCTTTTTATCAGAATGCCTATTCTGAGCCTATTTGGTAGAGAAGGTATATATGACCATAACTCTATAGAAACAGGCATTACATGTAACATGTTTTCTGGGAAACATTCTCTTAACTAGAGTTCTTTAAAACATCCGTTTAATCTCTATTGCTTTGTCTTCGTTTGTTGCAAATGGCATCCTAAGGTTTTTCACCCATTGAAACCAATGTAGGCAGGTATAAAGCACTTTTGCTAAAACATTAAAAGCAAACCTTCAGCAGTCTGACTAACGATGTTGAGGGTTGAAGGAACTGTGTGTACAACAGTGCTTAGAATTCTTGTATTTTAAAGGACTTCTGAGAAATTCAGGTTTTCACCTTTTTTCAGTTAGCCTATTCTGAGCATGTTTGGTAGAAGGTATATCTGACCATATCTCGACAATAACAGGCATTACATGTAAATTATTTTCTGGGAAAGATTCTCTTAGCTAGATGTCTTAAAAACAGCCATTACATCTCTATTGCTTGGTCTTCTTTTGTTGGAAATTTTATCCTAAGGTTTTCACCCATTGAAACCAAGTAGGCAGATATAAAGCACTTTTGCTAAAACAGTAAAAGCAAACCTTCAGCAGTCTGACTAAAGTTGTGGAGATTTGAAGGAACATTGTGTACAACATTGTTAAGAATTCTTCTATTTTAAAGGACTTCTAAGAAATTCATGTATTCACCTTTTTTCAGTTAGCCTATTCTGAGCATGTTTGGTAGAGAAGGTATATATGACCATAACTCTATAGAAACAGGCATTACATGTAACTTCTTTTCTGTGAAAGATTCTCTTAGCTAGAGTTCTTAAAAACATCCATTACATCTACATTGCTTGGCCTTATTTGCGGAAATGGTATCCTAAGGTTTTCACCCATTGAAACCAATGTAGGCAGGTATAAAGCACGTTTGCTAAAACAGTAAAAGCAAACCTTCAGCAGTCTGACTAAAGTTGTGGAGAGTTGAAGGAACTTTGTGTACAACAGTGCTTAGAATTCATGTATTATAAAGGACTTCTGACAAATTCAGGTTTTCACCTTTTTTCAGTTAGCCTATTCAGAGCATGTTTGGTAGAGAAGGTATATCTGACCATAACTCTATAGAAACAGGCAATACATGTAACTTCTCTTCTGGGAAAGATTCTCTTAGCTAGAGTTCTTAAAAACAGCCATTACATCTCTATTGCTTGGTCTTCGTTTGTTGGAAATGGCATCCTTAAGTTTTCACCCATTGAAACCAATGTAGGCAGGTATAAAGCACTTTTGCTAAAAAAATAAAAGCAAACCTTCAGCAGTCTGAGTAAAGATGTGGAGGCTTGAAAGAACTATGTGTACAACAGTGCTTAGAATTCTTGTATTTTAAAGGACTTCTGAGAAATTCAGGTTTTCAGCTTTTTTTCACCTGGCCTATTCTTAGCATGTTTGGTAGAGATGGTATATCTGACCATACCTCTATAGAAACAGGCATTACATGTAACTTCTTTTCTGGGAAAGATTCTCTTAGCTAGAGTTCTTAAAAACATCCATTACATTTATATTGCTTGGCATTCTT
>WOXC01003671.1:0-256362 GCA_011680675.1 Gymnobelideus leadbeateri | reverse complement strand
GGAACTAATCAGGGGCAAATTTTATTCTAAATCTAATTCTAACCAAATGACTCCTAGGGTAGAAATGTTGGGAACCTTGGGGAAAAGTGATCATTTTTTCTTTCTTCTTTTTTAAATTCCCATATAACTGTATTTTTGATTATTCTTTATTTTTAGCATTGTATTTCTTTTAATAAACCAAAATCTTTCTTCTCACCTTCCCACTCCTTATCTCCAATTGATAACACAAAACTCCAAAATCCATTACATTTCTGCATAGTCAATTCAAACAAGGTCCCATCTTGTCCAAGAAAAAAAAAATCTCACTCTACATTCTAAGTCCTGTACTTCTTTATTAGGAGGTGGGTACCATGCTGATAAGAGTTAATCATAGCAGAATTCCATAATATTTATGGACCATAACATGTTCATCCGTCCCCAGTTTATAGGTATCCCTTAAGATCTCATTTTCTGTGATGTCAAGAAGAGCTATGAATGTTTTTGTCCATCATTAGAGCTTGTAACTCCTCCTTTATTCTATATTCACCCTACTTCCTCTTCTCCTCCACCATCTCCTTGTTCTTCATTTCCTTCCTTCCTCCCTTTCTTCTTCTTCTTCTTCTTCTTCTTCTTCTTCTTCTTCTTCTTCTTCTTCTTCTTCTTCTTCTTCTTCTTCTTCTCCTCCTCCTCCTCCTCCTCCTCCTCCTCCTCCTCCTCCTCCTCCTCCTCCTCCTCCTCCTCCTCTTTGTCCATTTCTCTTTGTCTCCCTGGCAGTCTCTCTGTCTAATATTCTCTCTCACCACTCCTTCCCTCTTCTTGAGGGATACAGCAACCCACGAAGTAGACAAAACTAGGAAATGGTGCACCAAACTTTGGAAAGGTCATTGACAAACTGTGGAATGTCCAGGGGAAGGCAAGTAGGATGGTGAAAGACATGGAATTCATGGTGAATGAAGATCAGCTGAAAAAACATGGGAATATTTATCCTAGAGAAGAGAAGGTTGCTGTGTGTGTATCTGTATGTGTGTGTGTGTGTGTGTGTTTTCATCCTAATGACCTTTAGTTCTGGGAGGCTGAAAAGGAAGCTATGCGTGGAAGCCCCAAAGAGGCCAATGTGGGCTTCATAAAAGAAAAACCTTTTTCACAATGCAATATCTCCCCAAATGCCTGGGTTGACCAGAGTGGTGTCAGTTCACATCTCCCCAGAGGCCTCCAAGCAGAGGCTAAATGAGCCCATTAGCTGTTTGATGCAGGTACCATTAGTCCTGGGTCTCCTCAGCTGCTGACCAGCTCTTATATGCTATAGGAGGGGCTATGATAAGTGAATATTGGAGGGTTCCTAAGAAAAGAGACTTCTTCAATCACAAGGGATAGTATGAGTTAAAGAACAGAGATAGGAGAAGGCAGGATAAGTTTTTCCATGAGTGTCTTGGTAATTACATGAGCAAACTGCAGTTGGTTAATTACGTGGCAAATCTGTATCTGCCCAATTGATAAATAGCCCTCCAACAATTGTTAATACGATCAAGTGTTAGCTCTGGCCTTCTCCTCCCCCCAGTAATTGGGGGGCAAAGCATACCTCACGGAGTTTCTGATCATTGGAAAGATTCTGAACAGCAGTAAGCAGATGGACAGAGAAGAAGGTGGGAACTGGCCATTAGTCATCTGTCCCTGGGAGAGAGGACGTTGAGGACACCAGGACTCTCAGTAAGTGTTGCTGAGGCCATAATTTGCCTGAGGTGACAAAATCTGTGATGATGCTAATGGTGGGAGTCTGAGGTGGGAAGTAAGAGGCTGATTCTGCTCACATTCCTCCATTTCAACTGGGGGTGGGGAAGGAAGGGAAGGGAAGAAGCTCTTGTTAAGTGCCTAGGCACTGTGCTGATACTTTACAGATGTGAAGGGGCTTTACAGGTTGTTGTAGACACCTCCTTCCTTTTACAGATCAGGAAACTGAGGCACAGAGTAAGGAAGTCTCCTATGGCTAGGAAGTGGCTGAGATTTGAGATGAAATCTTTAGCATGTTACACCCTCACTGACAAATGTCTTTGTGGGGTTGGCTACGTTATATTAAAACAATGTTCAGTTATTAAACTAAACTCTTCACTAGACTTGGGAGCCTCAGTTGTCTGAGTGAACCCTTTGTTGGTGGGAGGACAGCATCTGGGTCATTCTGGATGGGAACCATTATTGCCACTCAATGAAGAGACATGGCAGTGATGGGGAAAAGGCTGTTTCTGGAGAAAGGTGATGATGGCATGGAACGCCAAGTTTGGAAGGAACTAGAAATCAGCCTTCTGGGTGCTACCTTCTAGGAGGAGATAAAAAAAATATGCATAGTTAAAAATACAAAGCTCTACAAAGTGATCTCTGCTGCCCTTCCTGCCCCTCCATGGCGCTGGGCTTCCTGTCCCTGAGGGGCAGCTCCCTGGCCAGGCAAGATACCCTACACTCATAGAGGGTTAAGCTAGGAGGGACGTTAGAAAACAGTGAGTCATCCTGTCATCTTCCAGAGGGAGAGGATGGAACCCACTGAGGAAAAGGGACTGACCAAGGTGACATGATGTCAGGACCCTAATCCCAGGCAGCTAAATGGAACATGGGAGAGGGCTCTGGGTCTCCAATTAGAAATATCCAAACTCAGATCTGCTCTGGGTCACTTATTACAGCCTTGATTTCTTCAACTGTAAAACAGGGATTGTAATGGTACCTTTCTCAGGGTTGTTGTTAGGCTCAAATGGGATGTTTGCAAAGTGTTTGGTGCAGAGCCTGGTGCACAGTGGGCACTTGGTTTGGTCATGCTGCTCATGTCCAACTCTCTGTGACCCCATTTAGTTTTGTTTTTTGGAGGGGGGAAAGCAGGGCAGTTGGGGTTAAGTGACTTGCCCAAGTGAAACAGTTAGTAAGTGTCAAGTTTTTGAGGTCAGATTTGAATTCAGGTCCTCCTGACTCCAGGGCTAGTGCTCTATTCACTGCCCCACCTAGCTGCCCCTTTGGGGTTTTCTTAGCAAAGGTACTGGAGCTATCTGCCATCACCTTCTCCAGTTCATTTTATAGGTGAGGAAATTGAGGCAAATAGGGTGAAGTGACTTGCCCACCGTCATTCAGTTGCTAAGTGTCTGAGGCCAGATTTGAGCTCGGGAAGACAAAGCACTGTACTCACTGTGCCTCTCAGATGTCCCTTTGTCCTTAAACTCAGCCAGAGCTCCATCCACTGCTGCAGCACATGGCTGCCTTAACAAATGCATATTCCCCTCCACTTAGCTTTCTTCACTCCTTCCCCAGCTCTCTCGTTCCTTAACCACCTTGCCTACTCCATCACCTCTCTCCCCTTCCCTCTTCCTGCCCAATTTGTCTTCATTAGATCCTCGAATCCTGGAGGTGGAGACCCCCTTGGGGTGCCCTCCTCCTTGTCACCTCCTTTGGCAGTGCATTCTGGCATTTCTCTGCCCCTATACATCTCAAGTTGGCAGCCTACACTTAACTCCATCCCCCAAGAGCAGCTTGCTTCTGATACTTTATGATATCCCACTTGTTTTCAGTAGGAAATAATTTTTCCTTAGACATGTAGATGACACACCTAGGAAGTGGAGAAGCTGAGGGAGGCGCTGGGTATGGGTATCTGGGGCAGGCAGAGTCAGGCTTGTGCCCGGGGGGGGGCTCCAGAATCAGTCAAGACAGAGGCAGTGGTGCTGGGGTACCCTCTGCCAGCCCTTTGAGGGGTGAGGCAATGGGGGAATCTGACCTAAGAACTCACTGGGATGTGGGACTCTTGGTGAGGAAATTCCTCCCACCAAAGCCAATCAGATGCAGTGTCTGCCACACATAGGCATAGAAAGTTAGCTGTGAAGGCAGGAAGCAAAGCATTCATTAGGTGTCTACTATGTACCAGGCATTGTGCTAAGTGCTTGGGATACAAACACAAGCTATAAGAAATACAGTTCCTTCCCCCAAGGAGCTTACCTTTTTTTTTTTGCTTTTTGGAGGGCAATCGGGGTTAAGTAACTTGCCCAAGGTTACACGGCTAGGTTTTTTTGGTTTGTTTGCATTAAGTGTCTGAGGCCGGATCCGAACTCAGGTCCTTCTGACTCCAGGGCCAGTGCTCTACTCACTGCTCCACCTAGCCTCCCCTGGAGCTTACCTTCTAATGAAGGAAGAGGGAGCACAAAAGGGAGATGCAAATTGTGAGCAGGATTAGGGTAGCAGGAATGAAGTGAAGTTAGCTCATGAGGACATGGTTTTGAAATCCAGAAAGTCAGGAGCAGAGCCAGGAGGGCAGAGCAGGTTGGCTGGCCCAGGATCCTCCACCAGATTAAGACAACAGGAGGAACTGGGCACTGGGAGAAGGAGGCCAGCCAGCCAGGGCTATTCCAGGGTGACAAGGTGGTCCAGGGTGAGGAGGCTGCAGGAGCTGAGGAAGTTCCAGGATGAGCTGGCCAAGGGGGCAGGGTTTGGAAGTCCAGACTGTCAGGAGCAGAGCTGGGAGGGGACAGTGAGAATTTCATTGGCCTTCCAAAGGTTGTATGGCTAGTATTCGAGCCAAGCATCACTGGAGCTGGGGTCTTCCTGACTGTCTTCACTCTGCCAGGCTGTCCCTCAGGCTTCTAGCTTAGAGGACCTGAAAACAGTGGCTTGTTCTAATAACTCCAGGATATTTGTGCATGTGTGTGAATGCATCTGTATATGTTTGTATAAACATACAGACACCAAATGAAGGGGCAACACTATGTGTAAATGTGCATGTAGAATGTCCCCCTTCCATTTTACAGATGAGGAAGCTGGGGCCCAGCCAGGTTAAACAACCTGTCTAATGTCATTCAGACAGGAAGTGGTCAGGGCAGGATTGGTCCAGAGGTCCCCAGATTCGAAATCCAGAGCTGCGAGGAGGCTGAAAGGTGACTGGCTGGGGAGGTGGAAGGAGAAGCTGCCATTGAGGTCTGGTTTGTATCTGAGCACCTTTTCCATTTTGACAGATAAGAGGACAAGGGCTGTGTTGAGAGCCAGATGTGGCTTGGGTCCTGACCATGATTTTACTACCTCTGTGACCCTCAGTTTCTTCCCCTGCAAAATGAGAGGATTATAGTAGTTGGCTTCTAAGGTCCCTCCAGTTCTATATTCCAATGATCTCAATGCACAAGGCAGAAAAGGGTTGGGGCCAGTGAGCCACGTCCTTCCAAGTCATATCTTCTGACCCTGAGCTCACTCCAACAGAAGACATTCCCAAACCCATCCCTGACTTTCACAATGACATCTTGGATCGATTCTGGAGGCCAGCTCGCTATTCTAGATCTTGCCAGTCATCCATAACTATTTCTCATGACACAAAATACAGATTTTTGAGCTGTAAGAATAAGAAACAAATGGTGGCCCAAGTGGAAGAAACGCCATTGTCATTAATTCCACTCTCCCGAGCTGCCGGCTGCACGGCCCGGTGGGTTATTGTTTCCCTTTCCACAGTCACAATATCAGCTAAAGGTACAGCTGAGATGAAATATTACCCCTGTCACCTTTCAGGGGATTAAGCAAATGTGTCTAAATAACACAGTGTTTTCACAAGTAAAAAATCGGCGTCCATAGTTCTTAACCATACAGCGGTGCTACCTCTGGGCTCCCAGGTGTTTGTGTTTAATTAAGTGTACCCCGGTGGATTCTGCCGACACTTTGCCATAGTGTGGGGGTCACCCTGCTCCGCGAGTGGAGGGCAAAGTCTGGTCAATGCTGCTGAGTTAGGGAGCCTCGAGGACGGACGGCGCACCTGTTGTCCAAGGACCGACCAGTCCTGCTGTGGACGGGAGGCTGACCTCTGGAGCCGTCAGGGTTGGGCCCTATTTTGCCAGAACTACTCACCAACAGAGTTGGAATTGGGTATGCCTGAGACAAGCAAGTGGCTCCACTGTATCCTGAGCGATAGGTGGACGGAGATCGCTGCAGCCCAAGAGAGATGGAACAACAGAAAACATTCACTTGGCATGTTCCAGGTGCTTCGGAATGACGGGAAATTTAATTACAAGAAAAAACAACCAGTGCCCGCTCTCAAGGAGTTTACATTCTAATGAGGGAAGGCAACACAGGTAAGGGAGCTCAAAAGACTGGGGGAGGGACACATTTGGGGGCGATGCTTAAGCGTCCAGAGTGGGTCCAGTGAGTCGGGCTGCCTGGGGACTTCCTCAAACAAAGGGTCCAGTCAGTAACTCCCAGCTTGGATGGGGTGGGGGCAGGGCAGAGGCATTTCTGGCGGGAGGAGGTGGAAAGTCTGAGGAGGAAGGGGCAGAGTCTGGAGAGCAGACATCTGGGGACTTCTCTTTGAAGTTCTTCATCTTTTAACTAGGCACTGCAATCTGTTGCTCCTCTTCACAAATCTGGGGTCTGGGACCTTCAGCATCCCAAAGTTCTAATGCCCCTCAGCCATGTGATTCTGGTGGCCCTCGCTGAGGCCCACCTCCTAGGGCATGGAGGAGACATGACCTGTGCCAGGGGGACCTGTGCCAGGCTGACCTGTGCCAGGGAGAGTCCTGCCTAGGGAGGGCAGCTCCACCTCTGGGCTAGACTTTTCTCTGTTGCTGTTTCAGCAAAGCCCAGGATTTTGCTTTTGGTTTTTAGTATTAGATGGATTTGTCAGCTACATCAAAGGGCCTGTGGTCAAGAAAGGGACAGAGACTAGACCCCAAGCCCAGCCACAAGTCCCTGCTGGTCACAGCCCAGAAGGAGGCAGTTCCTGACCTCTTGCCAGTAGGCCCATTGGGAAGGCTGGCTGAGGGGCTCTGAGATTCTCTGTGGGTGGCTCAGGGGGCTAGAGAGCTAGAGCACTGTATCCAGGTATCATGGCAGCTGTGGGAGCAGACAGAAGGAAGAGCCACAAAACAAGTAAGCAGCTTAGACGGACGAATGAACGAATGAATGAAAAAGCGTTTCTTAAATGCCTACTTCACAGGCCAGGCAGGAAGTGAATCACTGCAGATTCAAATCCAAAGCAAGCAAGGCATTCCCTGCCCTCCAGACACTTATGTTCTAATGGGAGCAGGCTTGAATTTCAAAGCAGATGGCAGCTTTGGTGGGTGGCTGGGGTGCTGTGTGAAGTCCTGGCTCCAGGATGTATAAGGCAACAGTTTGCATTTAGACAGACTTTCCCCAGAGCAGTGGAAGGGAGTCACAGAATTACAGAGAGGAGGCTTAGAGGCCATCCTGTCAGAAAAGGAATCCCCATGAGAAGATTCCTGACATTTGTCCCCAACGCTTTGCTTGAAGACCCACAATGAGGCAGCCCCTTCTTGGGTGCCCTGATCCACCCTGGGGTTGCTCTCTTTGGGAAGAAGGTTTTCCTTATGTCAAGCAAACTTCAACATTCTGCTCTGTGCCTGAGTCCTCTTGTCCCTGGTCTTGCCCAGCTAGGCCAGAGAGAACAAGGTGGAATCCCCCTTCCTTGGTGAGAGCCCTTCGATCCTTGAAAAGATTTCCTCAGGTCAAATTGTTGTCTTCTCTCCATGACAAAGTGACCTGCCCCTTCCAAAAATCCTCATTCGGCATGAGGTCCTTCAGCATACTGGTGGCCCTCCTCTGGGCAGTCCCCTGACCCAAGTCTGGCATAAGATCGGAACTTAACTCTCCCTCTTTGTACTGACCTGGAGAGAGTAGCATGGGAAAGTCTCCTGGAAGCTCTGGACCAAGATCCCATGACCAGTTCTGGTTGTCATATCACAGTGCCGACTCATACTGAACTTGTGGTCCACTCAAACCCCCAGATTCTTTTCAAACAAACTTCTGATTAACCATGACTTGCTCCTCTTGCACTTGGAAGGTTAAGTTTTGAACCCAGGGGGAGTTTTTACCTTCTTCGCTACCAATCTTCATCTGATTTGATTTGGCCTAGAGTTCTACCCTGTTGGAACCTTTCTGGATTCCCACTGCATGATCCAACTGTACAGGCCTCTAATCAAGCCTACATGAAGGGCCACACATGGACTGCCGGGACCTTTTGTTAGGAACATCTTGCCAAACTGATCCAAAACTTCCAGAGATTCAAACAGCTTCACATTAATAAAATTAATTTTTTTTATCATCTAGGCTATGTCTTTATGTCTTTTCTGCAAGAAATGCTATTCTTGCCTGAACAGATGTCTGCACCTAGATGGCATAATGCATAGAGCTCTGGGCCTGCAGTCAGGAAGACCTGAGTTCAAATCCTGCTTTAGACACTTACCAGCTATGTGACCCTGGGCAAGTCATTTAACTTCTGCCTACCTTAGTTCCTTCATCTATAAAATGGGGATTATAATAACATCTGCTTTTCAGAGTAGTTGTGCCAATCAAATGAGATCATTTTTGTAAAGCATTTTACAAACCCTAATATACACATAAGCATCAACATTAGCATTGTTGTTGACCATTCTGCCTTCATACTAGGCTGAGTTCCCTCTCCAGAATAACCCCTGGACCTGTGGTTACTCTAGGCTCCCAGATCATGAATCTCCCATGGCCTGCTGTGTGCCAGACCTCAGAGCACATCAAACACCCCAGTTCCCTTCTCTCTGCTTTTGTCATGACCAAACCAGGACTGCTGGTGGGATTCTGGGGAAGGGAGGGGTGCCGCTGGCTCTGCATGTGGCCTTTTGGAAGAGCACAGGCCATTGAGCAGCTCTGACAAAAGAAAACAGAGTTAATGGACTGGCGATTGTGTTTTCTAATGAACATGTTGGGTTGGTAATTCTCAACATTTCTGCAGCAAATTATATCTCCAAGAAGCTTCAAACACCATTGATTACCCCACTGAAAAGGGGGAGGGAGGTCAATGTTCTCCGCAGTGTCGCACAGATCGAATGCCTTGGATTCAAAGAAGGAAGGACTGTCTTTTTCCCTTCAAGCTTTCTCTTAAGAATTTCTAAGAATTAATTTTGAACATAAATGCTAAAGACAAGAAGGAGACAGTCTTCCTATGTGCAATGCGACATGAAAAGAGGCTTAAACACAAACCACGAATTTCATTCACACTTTACCTTTTTCTCTTTTAAACTATGCAATAAATACAGCACGTTTTCAAAGCTGCCTTGCTTTTTGGTGATTCCTTCTAAGTTTTCTTTTGTTCTTTGCTGTGCACTTTTTATTTTTTTATTTTTTTCTCCCTCCCTCCCTTGCTCAAGAGAAGGCTATCATGAGACACAAAATTGTGTGTGTGTGTGTGTGTGTGTGTGTGTACACAAACTATTCATACTTCTACTTACCAGTTCTTTCTCTGGATGTGAATTGCATCTTGCTTCGTAGGTCCTTTGTAGTTGATTTGAATGTTTATAATACTCAAAATGACCGAGTTGTTCAAAGCTGTTCTTAGAACAAAATTATTACTGTATACAATGCTTTTCTTGTTCTACTTGTTTCACTTTTCATTACTTCATGCAAGTCTTTCCATGGTTTTTCCTAAAACGAATCAACTCATCATTTCTTATAGCACAATAGTATTCCATCACAATCATATAAGAGAACTTGTTCACTCATTCCCCAAGTGATGGGCATCCCTTCAGTTTCTAGTTCTTTGCCACCACAAAGAGAGTTGCTATAAACATTTGAGAACATATTAGCTCTTTTTCTTTTCCCTTATCACCTTGGGAAACAGATCTAATAGTGCTATTGCTAGGTCAAAGGGTAAACATGGTTTCATAATTCTTTGGGCATAACTCCAATTTTCTCTTCAAAGTAGTTAGATCAGTTCACAATTCCATCAGTGGTAAATTAGGGTCCTAATTTTTCCACATCCTCTCCAACATTTGTCATTTTTCCCTTCTATCATTTTAGCCACTCTGATAGTGTAAAAACTTTGATATCTCAAAGTTGTTTTAATTTGCATTTCTCTGATCAATAGTGATTTAGAGTAATTTTTTCATATTGTTGTGGAACCCCAAAATACAAGGGTCAAAGGCATGGGTCTGCCTTGAAAGAATTTAACCACTCAAGCCTTCTTTCAGTCCAAGTAGTGAGTTTGTTAAGACACCAGTTGGGTGGGTGAGATTCTTAGTCAGTCTGTACCACTTGTGACGCCAATATAAGCAGGCCATAATTTAAGAATCTGAGCAATTTAATGGGGGCAAGGTTGCCATTTTATACAGAAAGATAGTGGGAAGATCTGGATGGGATTAAGGGATATCAAATAAACTAATTAAGTAATCAAAATGGGCTGGGGTGAGCCAGATGCACCAGGCAATCACTAGGGACTGGGTCGCATAGGAAAATCCAGGGCCTTTTAGGGGTCCAGATACCAAAGACATTTTTTTCAGGTTTTCAGATCCCATCCCCATCAATATGACTATATATAGTTTTGATTCATTCACCAAAATCCTGTCCACATCCTTTGATCATTTATCAGTTGGGGAATGACCCATGTTATAAATTTGACAAACTTCTTTATATAGTTGAGATATGAGACTTTTATCTGAGAACTGTTTATAAAACTTTTCTCCCAATTTAAAAGATTTTATGGCCTAACATATGGACAATTTTTGTAAAAGTTCCATATACGGTTGAGAAAAAGGTGCATTCTTTTCTATTCCTATTCAGTTCTCTCCAGATATCTGTCATATCTAGCTTATCTAAGATTCTATTCCTCTCCTTAACTTCTTTCTTATTTATTTTTTGGTTAGATTTATTTAATTCCGAGAGGGGGAGTTTAAAGAGTACTCCACTATCTATTTCTACTTAAAATTCATTTGTTTTCCTTTAAAAATTTAGATGCTATTGCATTTGGTGCATATATATATATATATATATATATAAAAATATATATATATATTATACATATAAATATATATTATATATATAATATATATAAATATATATTAATATATATATAATATATATATAAATATATATATATATATATTTTTTTTTGCTTTTTGGAGGGCAATTGGGGTTAAGTAACTTGCCCAAGGTCACATGGCTAGGTTTTTGTTTGTGTGTGTTTTAAGTTTCTGAGGCCGGATCCGAACTCAGGTCCTTCTGACTCCAGGGCCGACGATCTACTCACTGTGCCACCTAGCTGCCCCGGTGCATATAGTTTTACTATAGTTATTGCTTCATTTTCTATGGTGCCTTTTATCATAGTATAGTTTCCCTGTTCATCTATTTTCATTTTTTTTTCCTTTTTGGAGGGCAATTGGGGTTGTGACTTGCTCAAAGTCTCATGGCTAGTTTTTATATTAAGTGTCTGAGGCCGGATCTGAACCCAGGTCCTCCTGACTCCAGGGCTGGTGCTCTACTCACTGTGCCACATAGCCACCCCTCCTGTTCATCTATTTTCATTAAATATATTTTGATTTTAATTTTGTCTAAGACCATGATTACTACCCCTGCTTTTTTTTAACCTTAACTGAAGCATAATAAATTTTGTTCTAGGCCTGTATTTTAACTCTGTATATGTCTCTCATTTTTAATGTGTTTCTTGCAAACAACATATTATCAGATTCTTATTTTTAATCCATTCTGCTATTCATTTTGGTTTTATGGGTCAGTTCATCCTATTCATATTCAAAGTTATAATTACTAGTTGTGTATTTTTCCTGTCTATTATTCTTCTCACTCTCTCTTTTTTACCCTTTTTCACAGTCTGATTTACTTCTAACCACTACCTCCCTAATGCAGCTCTCCCTTATTTATCCTCTCCCATCCTTTTACTTCCTCTACATACTCTTCCAAGTTCCTCCTTTATTCTGTCCCCCTCACCATTCTACTCCTTTATAAATTGAAAAGACTTTTAAACTTTTCTAGATGTATGTTATTCCTTCTTTAACCTAATTCTGATGAGAATACAGTTCCACCGCTTCCAGCCTTCCACCCCCAGCTGCTTCCACTGTAACAATTCTCCCATTCGTGCCTTCTTTATATAAGATAATCGCTCCATTTCCTTCTCTTTACATAGTTTTATTTTTCACAATCACCTCTTCAGTATTAAATTCAACCCCAAGCCTTTTATCTATGTATGCTCTTTCAAACTACCCCAGGAATGAGAACATTCTTAAGAGTGCAGATAGCACTTTACAGCACAGATAAGAGGGAAACAGCTCGATCTTATTGGGTTCCTCATTATTGGTCTTTAATGTTTACTTTGTGTTTCTCCTGCATCTTTTATGTCAAATTTTCCATTGAGTTCTGATCTTTTTGTCACATCCCTGAAAGATTTTCAGTTCCTTGAATCTCCATTTTTTCCCATTCAGGATGATGCTCAGCTTTGCTGGATAAGTTATCTTTACTTGGAAACCCAGATCTTTTGCTTTTTGAAATATAATGTTCAAGCCCTTTTTGTGGTTTAATATGGAAACTGCTAGATCTTGTGTTATTTTGACTAGCTCCACAGTATTATATTTTTTTCTTCTTGCTTATAATATTTTTCCTTAACCTGGGAGCTTCAAAATGTGATTATGATATTCCTCTGAGTTTTCTGCTCGGGATATTTTTCAGGTGGTGATTATTGGATTTTTTTTCCTATTTCCATTTTACCTTCTTGTTCTAGAACTTCAGGAAATTTTTCCGTAATGATTTTTTGTAATATTGTATCTAGACTCTTAAAAAATAATAACTTTGATGTAGTTCAACATTTCTTACATTATTTCTCCTTGATTTGTTTTCTAGGTCAGTTGCTTTTCTAATGAGATGTTACTCATTTAATTCTATTTTTTCATTCTTTTGATTTTGAATTATTGTTTCTTGGTGTCTCATAATGTCATTAGCTTCCCCTTGCCAATTATAATTTTTACGAAGTTATTTTTTTCCTTAAGTTTTTAGATCTCTTTTTCCAATTGGATGACTTTCTTTTTATAATTTTCTTTATTTTCTTGGGTTGCTCTTATACTTTTCCCCTAATTTTCCCCTTAACTTCTCTTATTTGATATTTAAATCCTTTTAAAATTCTTCCAACAACTCTTTTTGGGCTTACAACATCTTTTTTAAAGTAGGAGTAGCTTTTTAAGCTTTACTGTCTTCTTCTGTGTATGAAACGAGACCTTCTCCATCCCCACATTAGCTATCTATGGTTAAGTTTTTTCCCTTTGCTTTCTCATTATTTTCTATTTTTAAGTGGCTTATTACTATAGTCAGGTCTTAGTCCCTGAGGTATAGTGAGGTGATGCTTAAGGCTTCAAATTAATTTGTGCTGTTGTTTTCTAAGCACTGTCTGGGGGCCTGACCTTAGGCAATCCTTTCCACACCTTAACTCTGCATAGGGTCCACAGCCATGCTGTCACCACAAATGCTTTTCCTTCCCTGCAGTTTCTCCCACATCTGTTAACTTCAGCTCTCCCCTCTGCCCTGGAACTGAAACCACAGACTCCATTCTCCTGCAAATGCCCACAGTCAGGAGGATCCTCACCCCTCTGCTGCCACACTCACTGAACATGAACTCAGTCATAGCTTGGGACTATGTCTGGTCATCACAGCTGTGCCTGGTAGCTCACAACAGCTGAGGGTCTCAGCTGTGCAAGCTTCCACACTGAGAAGAAGGTTCCTGCAGCCTCCAGGGCTTGTTGTTTATTAATTCAGTGGAGCCTGCTCAGAAGTGTTTGCACTTCACTAGGGTGAAGTCTTCATCCTTGAATGTCCAAACCTCAGCCTCTGGAGGTCTGGTCTGACCTGAGGTCATCTCAGGTTTTCTTAGGATGGTTGCTTTTCCTTGACTTTTAATTTTTTTCTGCTGCTTAAAGTTCACTTTAAGGTGATGTTTTATCTTGTATGTAGGAGAACTTTAGAGAGTCTTGAATTGCCTGTCTTATTCTACCATCTTTCCAGAATCCTCCAGAAATGATTGTCTTGAATCTGTCTGCATAAGGAAGGCTTGTTTTAGACTGTGAGGTTCCTGAAGGGGGCGCATTCTGTATGGTCACCCAGAAATATAGACACGATGCTGCAGAGGAGCTGTGATCTCACTGACTCAGGCATTCCATCTTGCAGTGAAAACCATCAATCTATGCTCTCTCATCTTGGGTGATCCTTGTATGTATTTTTCACCAATTTTCCATGTGTTCTACCCCCTATCCTAGAGAACTTCTTCTATCTAGCTCACTTGTCACTGTGTGGCTCTCTGAAGAACCCCACAGCTGCCTAGATTCTGTCCACCATTTTTGTCATGTGCCTGGCTAGCCTCCTTTCTAGACACCAAGAATTTTTAGAGGATACTTCATGACAGTTGACCTAATGGGGACATGATGTTCATGGTGCCATATACCTATCCATTTGCCACTTTGTTTCTTTGGATATTGTTGGCATTCTATGACTGAAGGCCATATATTATGCCTGGAAAAAATTGTCGATAGACTATTTTTTGTTTCAGGGAGGAGCTTGGGGTCATTATAAAGCCCTTCCAAATTTCCCAAATGCAGACTATAATACTCTCCTCCTGTTCAATTCTGAAACCAGATTTTTGTAAGACTTCAATGTCTCTTCAAGATAAAAGTACATGTGTCATCCATTCAGTTGAATATTGAAGTCTGGACCATAGACATCCTTCATCCATTTGGTTTTCTATGTCAGTAGTTGAATTGAACTCTTTATGAATATGGGCAGGTAGGTGGCAAAGTAGATAGAGTGCCTTGTCTGAAGTCAGGAAATCTCATTTTCCTGAATTCAAATCTGGTCTCAGTCACTTATGTAACTCAGTCACTCGGTAACCACACTGGCACCCCCAGGATGACTGCTAGCACAGCTTCTTTGATCTGCTTTGCTAGGAAAGATAAGCAGTTTAAGGGGTCAATGATTTTTTTTTTAATTACATTCATTAGTTCAGGGGAAAAATCAGCACGCTGAACTCCAGAGAAAATCTAAAGAGAGAAAATACAGAAAATACAAGCAGAGAAATAAAAACCAACAGACAGGTCTTCTAACTGTCTAACAATAGTCTAACTGTCTGAGAAATGAGCACAGATCAACAGACAGATTCAACTGTCTGACCAAGGCAATACATACATAGTTACCAGAGTCAAGCACCAACATCTGGGTTTTTCAAAGCTGGAGGACTCCTTAGTGGCTATGCAGAGTGTCATCTGGTCAAATCATAAGGACACTCTTCCAACCAGTGAGCCCCAAAGCAAAATGCTAACCTCAGAGGATATATACCCATTTTGGAGCCAGAGGGCATCCCAACCCTCCTGACAAAGTGCCTAATTAGAAATTAACAAAAGGTATGAAATCTTTCCTAGAAGCCAGCCTCCTCTAAGAGCTTCACTTACTGGGCTCCTGGTGAGGCCTATTAATGGATGGGGAAGATCTTAAATACCATTAATATTACAACTTACTAGCTCTGTGAGCCTGGGCAAGTTGCTTAATCCCATTTGCCTCAGTTTCCTCATATAAAATGAACTGAGGAAGGAAATGGAAAACTACTACAGTATCTCTGCCAAGAAAATCCCAACTGGGGTCACAGAGTTTTGGACATGACTGAGAAAACAACACCACCAATAACAGCTTTATAAGTAAATGCTAACAATGAGCTCCAAATCACCAAAGCTGACGGCTTTTTCTTAATCATTACATTTCTCAATTTCTCTGCCATATCTGAGTATCTGATGCTGTTGACCAGCCTCTCTCCATGGATACTCTCAAGTGCCCAGGGCAATAACCAGCACACAGTAGGTACTAAATCAATGCTTTTCAAATTAAATTGACTATGTATCTGCTAAAGCTATTATATCGAGAAAAGTTGAACAAGGTTGAAAAGTTGAATTTCTGATGGTTCTTGCTCCTGAGTGGAGCAAGGGGCCTGACTAAGCCTGAGAGAAGGGGGAAATGGGGTGTTCTTTTTTTTTAAACAAATGCTTTATTAATTTCTGTTTTACATCATTCATTTCTGCCAGATTTTGAGTTACAATTTTTTTTCCTTTTCCCCCATTTTTCCCCTACCCACCATCCCAGAATAGCAGTCCCACAAGATATCGCTTCCTCCAATCTGCTCTCTCCCATATCTTCTCCCATACCCCCTTCGATTTTTCCATTAGAGAAAGGTGAATCTTTGTGTCCCAATGCCTGCACATCTTATCTCCCAATTACAAGCAAAAGAGTATTAATAATAGTATTTATATATATTTGAAACATTTAATGTTAAGACCTCGAATTTCAGATCCATTTCCTTCCTCCCTTGTCACCCATTCCCTCTGGGGAGATAAGTAATTCAGTATATGTTGTACATGTCTAGCTATGCAAAACATTATCATAGTAGATATATTGTACAAGGCTGCTTATCATTCCCTCCCACTCATCCCACCCCCCACCTGGTCCATTCCCTACATGATCCTATCCCTCTTCTATAGTGGGTACTTCCAACCTCCCCTCCCCCTAAGGATGCCCCCCCCCCCCATCAATCATTCCTCCTCTCATCCCCTTTCCCCCTATTCTGCTGCAGGTTGAGATATCCCATTTAGTATGTATGTCATTTTCTCCCTGAACCAAATTCAATGACAATGTGGTTTTGCCTTTTTGCCTTCCTATTCTTCCCCTCCCCTGCAGCCACTTCCCCTTGCTTCTTCTACATGAGATAGTTTACCCTACCCTGTCTTTCCCTGTCTCCTCTTGCCACTTTCCTCTCTCACCTCATAATTTCACCCCTTAAGTATCATCCCTTCCCACCAAATTCAACCTATGCCCTCTATCCATGTATAACCATAAACATATATATACACATTCACATATGTATTCAAATGACCATACACCCTTCTTCCATTATTTTCATACTGAGAGAGGTTTCAAAAGTCACAGTTATTGTTTTTCCATGTAGGAATGTAAATAGGTCAACTTTGATAATTTTCTTTTGATTTATTTTCCCTGATTACCTTCTCAGGCATCTCTTGCTTCTTGTGTCTGGATGTCAGATTTTCTATTCAACTCTGGTTTTTTCCTCAAGAATGCTTGAAAGTCCTCTATTCCACTGAATGACCATATTTTCCCCTGAAACAAAATACTCAGTTTTGCTGGGTAGGTGACCCTTGGGTTCAGTCCCAGCTCTTTTGCCCTCTGGAATATCATATACCATGCCCTTCATTCCCTTGGTGTAGAAGCTGCCAGGTCCTGTGCTATTCTGATTGTGTTTCCACAATATTGAAATTGTTTCTTCCTGGCTGCTTGTAGTATTTTCTCCTTGATCTGGGGATTCTGGAACCTGGCTATAATATTCCTGGGAGTTTTCTTTTTGGGATCTTTTTCAGGAGGTGATCGGTGGATTCTTTCAACCTCTATTTTGCCCTCTGGATCTAAAACATCAGGGCAATTTTCCTTGAGAATTTCTTGAAGGGTGATTTCTAGGTTCTTTCTTTGATCATGGCTTTCAGGTAGTCCAATATTTTTAAATCGTCTCTCCTGGATCTATTTTCCATGTCAGTGGTTTTTCCCATGAGATATTTCACATTGCCTTCTATTCTTTCATTTGTTTGGATCTGCTTAATACCATCTTGATTTCTCATAAAGTCATTAGCTTCCATTTCCTCCAGTCTAACTCTGAAGGAATGAATCTCCTCAGTGAGCTTTTGAGATTCTTTTTCCATCTGGAAAATTCGGCTTTATAAGGCATTCTTCTCCTCATTGCCCTTTTGGGCCTCCTTTGCCATTGGAGTTAGTCTATTTTTTAAGGTGTTTTCCTCAGTCAGGCTGTTGACCCTCATTTCATACTTTTCCTGCATCCTTCTCATTTCTCTTCCCAATTTTTCCTCCACTTCTCTTATTTGATTTTTAAAGTCCTTCCTAAGGTCTTTTATGGCCTGTAACCCACTCATATTTTCCTTTGGGGCTTTTGGAGCAGGATTTCTGACCTCACAGTCCTCCTGTTCTATGCTTCGATCCTCTTTGCCCCCAAAATAGGAGTCTAATGTTGCATTTTTCTGTTTAATTTGTTTCCTTTGCCTTGGCATGTTGCCACTTAATTACTTGACTTTTGGGCTTGTTGCCACAGTAGGACTCTGCCACCAGACAGAGGAGCTTCTGTCCCGAATGTGTAGGGGGACAACTTCAGTTTCTGGCAAGCTGGATACCCACCCCACAACCTCCCCCCCCCAGATCACAATCCAGATCCAGGGAGGTTAAAGCAAGAGTGATTACCCCTCAAGACTGATCACTGGATCTCCCTACAGTTCGCAGGCCAGGAGCTGGAGCTGCCACTGAAAACTGCAAAATGGTGTTTCTTCTCAGTGGCTTCTAGCCCCCAGGGGAGGAAGCCAACGCCTTCCCCAAATACTGGTCCCAAAGTTCATAGGGCACTAACCTCTCACTTTGTCCTAGGCATATCTGTGCTGATAGTTCTGGAACCGCCACAGCTGCTGGTGTTCTGGGGTCCCTCCCCCGGGCTGCTGGCCTGGCAGCCCTGGGGCTAAAACCGCGGCTCAGGCAGACCTGGACTCGGCTTTCCGCATGCTGTGCACTGTGCTGCCAGCTCCCAGAGCTCTGTGCTGGTCCTTCCTGCAGGGCTGCTGGGCTGTCCTCAGAGGGAGGTTAGCTTTTCTGAGTCGTTCTGTGGGTTTGGGGGCTTCAGAACTTGTTCAGAGTCCCCTTTTACATAGTTTGGAGGTAATCTGGGGAGAGAGTGCCTTGGATGTGCTGTTTCTACTCCGCCATCTTGGCTCCACCCCCTACAATCGGAAATGGGGTGTTCTAATGGAAGTTGAAGTGGGAGAGGGATAACTCTGAAAAACACCTGGGATTGAGACAAGGCAGAGCCTGAGCATAACTAGGGGTTCAAGACTGATTTTATTGGAAAATATCTTAGTGTTTTCCTCTCCTAAAATATACTAGTCCCTCTATTTGCTTTGAATATGCCTATATATGTACATGTTGTCTTCTCTAGTAGACTATAATCATCTGGAGATCAGGGACTGATTTCACTTCTGATTTTGCGTCCCCAGTGCCTACCACAGTATATAGTAGCCGCATTGTCGATTATTGATTTGTTTGAAAAACCAGCTAAGTGAATATCAGGTGAACTGGGGAACTGCAGAGTTAGGACCACATCTGAGCTTCTGGCATCTGCCAGTCTCCTGCCAAAGTGGGCAGGAGATGACCCTCAAAGGACTTCTCTAGATCTAGAGACCAGAGAACAGAGGTGAGACTTGATGCTAAGACACTCAGGAAGATTAGGCCAGTGATGAAGTGAGCGTCCCAGGGAAAGAGCTGTGCTCCTTTCTAGTCAATGAGGTAAGAGTGCCAAGACAATGGTTTGAAGGTGATTACCGACACTTTGTTCCACTTGGTACCACTCATTCCATGCATTTCTTCCCCGTATTGTTTATGGAGGATCAGTCACTTCTGCTCTGATGTCGGGAGGAGACTCATTAGTTAATGCCTCTGTAATGCTATAATAATATTGTTGGAACCTAACATTATGTGGCTAAAGATTGTTTGAACACAGAATGTCACCCTGACTTCGGTAACTCTCCAGGAATTCAGGAGGTGGCCACGAGGGTTTTGGGTCCCCCCCCCATCCCAGATCTCTCCAAATATCTTTGTTTTGGGGGCCCATTCCCAGGTCTTATTTTGGGTCCACCCAAACAAGGGTTCCCTTGTTCTCTGGCTTTGCCCAAATTTTATTGAATGCTTTTATTTACTGATATCCATCTCAATCTACCTTGTTTTCAGATTGCTCTCTTGGCAAAATTGCTTAACTGTGATGGGTAATTCATGTGTGGTTACTCTTGCCTAAATCCTATATTGATGTAAATCTTCCAGAGCATGGATGAGAGTGAGCCACCCCCTCCATTCTGGATCATTCTTCTCTACAAAATAAGCTAACAAATTTCTAAAACAGCTTCAAATTCTGGGGTTTGTTCTCACGAACAACAAATGGGACACAGGTTTTCTTCAAGTATTTTCATTTCCATGCCCTTAAATACATGTTTCTTCTGTGATTTCCAGAACCCACAGAGCTCATCAGCTAGGGGAGGGAGGTCCTTGTGACTTAGTACCTGAAGCTGGTGGACAGTTCATTCCTTAGAGTAAACTCACTGTATTTCTGCTTTAGGAATATAAGAATCAGAGACAAGGGCCCATGTCCTAGAGACCTCTGTAGCTTCCCATTCTTACCACAGCAAGCAGATAGTTGACCCCACAGACTAAAGCCTATGAGCATTTTTTAATTTTGTCTCGTGGTGCCCAGTAGAAGCCGGGGGATACAAGACCCTTTCTCATTCTAGCATGAATGAAACAAGCAGATGGAGGAGTGGGGTGGGTGGAAATTGTAGATCCTCTTGTTTCAGAAGCCCATTTGGAGCCATGTACACTCACAGAACAGAAGGAAAGGGGAAAGAACCTTGGATGGATCAAATGTTTCTAATAACAATGAAGGCTTGCAGTAAAACTGTTCTTTGAGACAACATCACCCACAAGTAGTTTCTTCCTTCCCTGTCAGGGGCAGCTGCCAAGAGAAGAATGCCAGGGCCTGGTTGGTGAATTGCCCACTTCTCTCTCTGTGGCAGTGGTGTGATGCTCTTTCAGGTTGGGTCAACCCCAGCCCTTCTGATCTGGTCTTACTTCCCAGCTTAAGTTCATTTGTGGGTCATGCTTGTTAGGAGTGAGTTGAGCCCTGCCTGATATGTGGGGAAATTCTGAGAAACATCCTGCAGACAATTCTCAGTGAGTAAGATCAATATTTTCTATTTGCTTTGAGACCAACTTGTTTTTTTGTTATTTCTGGGATTACTCCCTTGGAAAGAGCCCTGGAAGGTATCTTGGTTAGGACTTAATGAACTGAGCAAAAGAATGTGTGACCCAAACCAGGTATATTTTCTCCAGAGTTTGGGCGGGGAGTACTTATTTCTGTTTGGAATTGAAAACTTCACTTGGGATCGATTTAATTTATTCAATGGAATCATTTATTAAATTCTGGTTTAATAGTCAATGATCAATTTTTTACCCCCTGAAGAAAGTCACTGCCTCCAGAGAGGACATTGATTTAAGTGGTAATTTCAGACTTACAGAACCCATGGACTAGGTCTCTTGTAACTGCGGACAGGGCAGAATGTGCATGTGTGAGGAAAAGGATTATTTGAGGAGTTGTCTTCAGCATCTACATGTGAAACAGCAGATGACCAGGATGCTTGTCACCATGGGAACCTTCAGACTAATTGGGCCACAGGATGGGAGCAGCTGGGATTTGGGGACCCAGATGATTTTGCTACTGTGAGATAAGGTGGGCCAAATGGGAAGTTGGCAGTGACTTATTTTTGGAATTCTGCTGGCTTGTGTCCAGTTAGAGCCTCACTTTCCATCTGATATTTTGCCACAGTCTCAGAGAAAATCAAAATGGTCAAAGAATGCAGAAATGCATGCATGATATCAGGTGACGAATGGAACTCTGTAGAGAAGTATCATGACAGACTACATTGTCTGTGACCATAGAAGGCTGATCATGGAGGAATGCTGGCTTCGGAATCAGAGAATTCAAGTCTGAATCTCTGCTGGGTCACCTGGGATGGGACTTTTCCTCTCCTGTGGCCTCAGTTTCTTCACCTGTGAAGGTAAAAGACTTTAAGATGATGGTGTCTAAAGGCCCCTTCAGCTCTAAACTTATGAGCCTGTGAACCGAGGTAGTGAGATTGAGGTGCACCCAAGAGGCAGGCAAGGACTTTCTTCATTGCCATGAGGTTAAATCAGAGGCAGAGCAAGGTCTCCAGCAAGTCAGCTAGAATTCTTGTTGAAGGTCCTGGAAGTGAATCATAGGAGCCAAATGATATGGCCAGGTAATGTCTGCTGCAGTAGAGGGAGAGGACACCTAAATGAAGTCAGAGATTCCTGGAAGCTGGGAGCTGGGTCCAATGACCACCAGGTGCTCAGACATTCACTGGCCCATTATGGAAGAGTTTCCCTTTTAGCCACTTAGAAGATGACTGCTTTCCATATTTGCTTCTAAAGTGACTTTGTGAGTCTGGGACCTGACTAACTTAATAAAGGCTTGCTGGAACCCTTAGGTTTCACAAACCCACACTCAGCAAAGTAGCAATGAGGGCAAAACTTGGCAATAGTTAATGGGGATGGGGGGAGGGGGCGGTGGCTAGGTGGTGCAGTGAGTAGAGTGCCAGCCCTGGAGTCAGAAGGACCTGAGTTCAGATCCAGCCTCAGACACTTACACACGAACAACAACAACAACAACAAAAAAAACCTAGCTGTGTAACCTTGGGCAAGTTACTTAACCCCAGTTGCCCTCCAAAAAAAAAAAAAAACCGAAAAAATAGTTAATGGGGGTGGGATTTAGGGAAGCTAGCAATGCTAGGGCACTTTTGATGGAATTGTGAATTCATACAACCATGCTGCAAATTGATTTAGAGTTGGGGAAGTAAAGTAAAAAAACCTTTTGATCCAGAATTTCCACTCCTAGGCTTAAACCTGTAAGGAGACCATTGATAAAAAGAAAGTCCCCACAGACACCAAAATAATTATAACAGAATTTCTGGTGATAGCAGAGAGTTGAAAAAAAAGGCATATGCCCATTGACTGGGGGAATGACTAAACAAATCGATGTAATAGAACATCATTGTGCTGAAAGAAACAAAAAATAATATGATGAATACAGAGAAGCCAGAAAGGTTTTCCTGGAAGTCAGCAGAGCTAGAAAAACCAAATACACAGTGACTACAACAGTGTAAATGGAAAAAAAAAACCAGCTACAAAACAGTCAAAAGTGAATTTTGCAAAAATGATAGAGACCTTGGAAAACCCATCCCCCCTTTGCTGAGGGAGGAGTCCATACATCCCAAACTCCAACCGCATTTTCAGATCCTTTCAATGGATTGATTGAGTTTGCTGATTGTTTACCCCCTGTTCTTCCTCTTGTTCTTAAAAAAACAAAACAAAACAAACAAAAAAACCCCTTTGTTATATAAACAAGTTATATCAATAAGCATATTTATAAAAATCAGTGCTTATTAGATTGGGCTGAGTTTACTAGTTAGGGCTTAATTTAAGATTACTAGATGCCTCATCCTAGGCAAGCCCTTACCTTCTCTGAAACTCAACTTCCTCATCGGTAAAATAGGGATGATAAGCTTGCACTAGCCCCCTCCTGTCCTAGGGCTGCTGTGGGAAAAGGCTCTGAACATCAAACAAACAAATCAAGCAACCACAGGCCTCAAGGCTGGAGAAGCAGCCAGACCGAAGCTCAGCCCTCTCCCCTTATACTGTGGCACTGGAGGCAGAGGGGCAAAAGAAGGGCTGGAAACCCTGACATGTCCTACTCGAACCAGGGTGCCATTAGGGCCTCAGTGTTGTATGTGTTCTTGGCCCAGTGGACTCTGAAAATGTCTATTGTTAAGCTTCACGTATGACACACATATACATACACACATATTTGTCATCCACCAATCCTCCTCTCTCTGCATTAGACCCAGAAACAGCAAAACTTGTTTAACGAGACCTATAATTACCCTCAGAGTGGGTGATCTAACAAGAAATGATCGTGGAATGCCCTTGGCCCATACTATGATAGAGATGGGGACTGGCCTACTGAGGCTTTGATCTGAGGCTGACCTCAGCCGTGGCTCCCAGCCTGGGGTTAGGGGAATGAACCAAAGGAGCTGCACAGGCAGAATCATCTTTGGGAAAGTGAAGAGTCCTTTTTGTGACCCAGAAGCAAAGGCCCTTAGCAGCAGCAGCAGCAGTGGCAGCAGCACCAAGAGCGGCAGTGACCACAGTCTGCCAGGGCTGGTCTCTGGCCCACACCACCCCTCTTCTAAACTCCTTTTCCCTGCTAAGGGCACCCAAGCCCCTACCCTTGGTCCCTCCCTCTCAGCTCCTCAGAGACACCACAAGGGCCTCACACCATTTCAGCCTAACCTGGGTTGGGGAAGTTTTGGTTGCTCAAAGGCCTCTGTGGCCTCCCAACTGGCCTGCCCCATAGAATCCCTCCAGTGTAGGCTAATGGAGAGGATGGCATTTGGAGTCAGAAGACAAAGGTTTGGATTTTGACTGGGTTTATACTGCTTGTGTGACCCCGGGTAAGTCATTGAGCCGTTTTCACCTAAGGAAGCCCAGAGGTCTGGGCTAGCTCTAGCTCTCAATGGCCCTTGCTTGCTCTAAGAGGACAGTCTCTGGGTGGGTTTTGTTCAGCGGCAGGCGTGTGTTTTGTGGGCTGTGGCCCTGCCTCTTCCTACACAGGGACCTTTCCTGAGCTACTCTCCACCCCCCAGATGCAGCTACCCCTTCCCCCAGGAGTAGTCTCGAGAACATTGCTTTGCATATCTGTTGTATTTATTTGTATGTAAGTTATATCTCTCGTAGAGAGGATGCGTTTTCATGTTTGTGAATCCCCCGTCCTCCAACCATGCCTGGCACAGAGGCAGCACTGAATACATTTCTACCAGATTGACTTGATTGGATTTTTGCCCAGGAGACTGAACAACAAAGGAGACAGAGCCTGCCCTAGCCTGAATGGGCTGTCCTTCGGCAGCCGGGTGGAGGGGCAGCCATGGGGCTCTGTCCATTCTGACTCCTTCCCAGAGCCCGTGGCTCTTTCTGCTGGCCACCCCAGGGCAGGTAACTGTGCCTTTCCCTTCCCAGGAATTCGGAGCCTCCCTGCTTGTCGCCTCCTAAGGCTCTGATGGCGCTCTTGTGAAATTTCATTTGGTTTCATACATCTACATAAATAATTTAATTTCGGCTGCTTTCATCATGGAAACCTGCCTGTTACTGTGAAATAGGCCGAGATGAATCTGCCTCCTTGGAATGTTGATCAGCACAGTGGCTGAGCCTTTAGACTGAAGAGTTCTAGAATTTCAGCCAGTGACAAGTGAGCTGTCCCCAGGTGATTCTTGGTGCTCTGCATGTTAATGTTGATTAACTCAAAACAGAGTAGGGGAGGGGGGCAGTAAGACAAACCTTCTGGGTGAGCCAAACTCTTGGAGTCAGCTTCTGTAGCTCCATCAGATATAAAGGGAGAGAGCCTTTCTGTTGATGATATATGAGGTGGGTGGTTATGGTTCAGCCAGAGGTTTGTCTAGGAATCATACAAGTGTAGTTCCTCCTTACAATGGCTGGCACTTGGCCATAGCTGCCTTGAATTTTTTAATGAAGACCGTGGGGTTTCTAGTCACCTGGCTGCTGTGAGTTCAGTTTTTTCAGAGGTTCATGAGAGTGTCTTCCCAAGATAGACTGTGGTCCTGCTGCAATTAAGTGACCTTCCTTTTTGTGTCTGAGAAGCCCATTCCTTGTGGCCATTCCTGGGATCGCACTTTCCCACCTAAGTGGTAGAATGTCCATCAAGGGGACCAGACATTAAAGTTTTCTCTTGGGTGGGACCTGCCACAGCTAACTGACCATTGTCACAACCCATTGAGGATTCAGTGTCACCGCTATGCCTCAGAGGCCCCAGAGAAGGACTTTATGGAGAAGAGTGATCCTGAAAAAGCATGTTACCCATCCAAACTGTGCTTGGTCTCCTCTGTGATTTATGGGTGTGATTGTTTGCTAAACCCCAAGGATGATTTTCCTTGAAAACGACCTTCTCTGTTTAGAAAAAGGTGGGAGGAAAGCAATTCTCTCTAGCAAGGGCCTTAGCATGATTTTTGTGTGAAATGGTAAGTTCCACACTCTCAGGAAGCCAGAATGACACTAATTACTCATTTGTGATGCTGAGGACCATGACACGAGGGTTTTCCGCGGTGAACAGAATGTGGGGTATTTGTCTCTTTTAAGCTTTTGTACATTCCTAATTACACCATCGATTCATCATATTTATCATTGTCATCAATCTTTGCCAGGCTGGTGCCCAAAGAAAGGCCTGTGATGATTCCCCACCCTGGGCTTGGGGGGCTGCTCCTCCCCAGACTGAGACTTTAAGATAGATCCCCTCCTCCCCGAATCTCACCCCTCTTGCTTTGGGGACAATGGAGCTGGTTGATCCTTCAGCTCCTGCCTCTCTGATGGCCACTCCTTCTTCCATGCCTTCTCTTTACCTCTTAATAGTAGTCATGGTCAGAAGCCCTTTCCTGGACCCTCTTCTCCTTCTCTCTCTCCCTGAGTCCTTCCTTCTCTCTTCCTTTCCATTTCTCCCCTCCCTTTTCCTTCCTCCCTCCTTCCCTGCCTTCTTCCTTTTCTCCTCTTCTCCCCTTTCTCTTTCCTCTTCTTTTTCATAAGAATTTCTGGTTTTCTTTTTATTCATCTTCTTTACTTGGGCTTCAGGGCCTAGTCTCCTGTTAGGAGGTCTTTTGGCAGCATCATGGCCCATGGGATGTTAAAATTTAGTGAAGACCCTCAGATAAGAAACCAGAATGGAGGTCAGGCTTTATTTGTTGATGGATCTCAAACTTGGACCTGTGGCTGTTTTTGTCACATAAACCCCCCCTTTCAATTATCTTATTGTCAGCTCTAAATCTTTGCAAACCCAGCTTTAATATGTAACTACTCAGTTTATCTTTAGATGCCAAACTAAAATCTGTTTTAAGTTTCCTGGCCTTGGAGGATGTGTGTGTGTGTGTGTGTGTGTGTGTGTGTGTGTATAAAATTGCACTTTGACAAGAATGTATGAACAAAAATTATTTCTCTCTCTCTCTGAATAGGATATAACCCTTCTTAGAATGCTAATTGGGGTTTAAGTTATTTTTCTGAGCTCTGAACCTGTGCTTAAGCATAGTAAGCCTGGGCTTAGCCTCTGGAATCTTGGTGTAGTGACAGTGTAATGTGAGGCCTCCGTGGGGATCATTCCCCTCTTTTCCTCCCTCTATGATCCCAGGGGACTGAGGAGCAGGCAGACAGGTAAGAGGAAAAACAATGTTTTTAACTGCATAAAACAAAATGTAGAGCATAACAAAGACACCAATTATATTGAAATATAGTTGTCAAGATATTAAAAAAATTATGGAGCCTTGACCGACAATTCCTGCTTAGTCGCACTCTTTTTTTCCTTTGTGGTTCCCTGGTAACAAGCCCTTGCCTGGAGACCTTTGAGGGTCTGCTGTTCATTGATGAGTCTCACTGAGTTTGTGGAGGCTAGATTTAGGTTGCCCAAAGGGTAATGAATTTTCTGTCCACAGAACCTTCTGAAGCCCCTTTCCCGAGGTTTCAAATGTATGAGAGCAACCCTCACTGCCTTGTGAAGGAGGAGTGGAGGTTCCAGTCATGGAGCTGTTCAGCCATCCTCAGGCGTCAGTGCCAGGGGAAGTGTGGGGAGCACCAAGGACAGAGGCTTTAGGGACCTTTCTTGTCCATTATTGGGCATCCCTTGGATCCTGAGGCTAATGGCCTAACTGATGCTCCTTATTCTCTGGTTTAAGCTACAGAAGAAGAGAGAGAAGGGGAAGTGGATAAAAACACCTCCACCAAAGAGGAGGCAGGGAGGGGCAGGGGGCAGGGTGGAGAAAGTGGGAATGGGGACAGGGTGGGGGTGGACTCCCAGATGATTTGGGTTGGTCTAGAGAACATAACTTTGGGAATCTCCTTTCAGTCTTGGAAGAAATCAGAGTGAAAGCTATAACCAAGCAAAACCAAACCAAAGCCCAACAAAGCATCCCATAACTCACTTATTGGACAACTGAGATGACCAATTACCGTTGACTTGTTCTGTTGTGTGCTTCTGTTCATGGGTGGTGGTGCTGAGCTCACCCTGGATTGTTACAAACTGGGTTTCTGAGGGGTTTGGAAGGAAATCTGATGGATGAATGAAGTTCCAACTGACTACTCTCTTTCTCAGACTCTCTTTGGAGACATGTTGCCTGGCATGTTGCCATTGTGTGTGACAAAGCTGCTGCATTTTCCTGAAGACACCAGTAGCAAGGAAAACTCTCCCAGTGAAGAAATTCCTGGGATGAAGCAGGTGATGTGTGAGCACTAGATCAGAAGCCTTGAACATCTGGATTTATATCCCACCCCACACACTTACGAGCTATATAAACCTGGTCAAAATCATGGGCTTCTTTGGGTCTCAGTTTTCTTCTCTGTAAACCAGGAGCAATGATAGCATTCACCTTATGGGACTGGTAGGAGGCCCAACAGAGAGAATGCATAGCTCCTTTTCAACTTTGGGGAACCATGAAAATGTCCATTCTTATTCCTTTTGCTAAACTATGTCTCTGCTCTAAGCATGAAGGTGGAAAACATCCACAGGGCTCACATGGAAATATAGTTGGCTCCTCCAGAATCCCCACAGTCTTAATAATTGCTCTCCTTTTGGGAGGGAGAAGGGAATTTGGGTGAGGTGAGGCACCAGAGTTTCCTGGGGGGAGAGGCACAGAGGAGGGTCCAGGGAGGCTGAACTTTCAGGTGAGAAGGTCCAGAGAGCATGGAGGTAGCCTTGTCCAGATGTTGTTTGGCCCCACTCAGCTTCCAGGAGAACAAAGCCTTCTTGGGCAGTGAGGCCTCCTCCAGGATGTACCAGCCTGATCACAGAGCTTTCTCTCCTGGGGCACCCCTATCACTGGAAATGCAGGCATCATTCATAAGCAATATCCATCTCCGAGAACGACATGATTTACATAACAGAGGGTGCTTTGCATTTTGAAGAGTCCCAGAGGAAATGCTGTGATGTGTGCTAAAAACAGGGTTTTCCATCAGTGTTCATTATGCTGTCTGTCTGAAGGGCTCTGCTTGGGCTTTGGAAGAGATCTTCCGGGGAGCCGGTACCAGCCATAGACCACACAGGGAAGCTGGCAGCATCACTGTTCAGGTTTCCCATCTCCCTTTTCTGCTTTGCCCAAGCCTCCTTTCCTGCCCAGCCCCATGCCTAGCCACAGTACCATCCAGACCCTCCATGATCCACCCTGGACTCGATTTCTGTAGCTGCCCTTCCCACCTCTCTGAGCTTCTTCAAAGGATCAGAGAATCTAGGAATGGAGGGGATCTGAGAAGGCATTGAGCACATCCTCCTCATTTTACAGAACAGGAAACTGAGGCCCAGAGATGGACCCCAGCCATTGCTAGGCTTTTTATGCTCCAGATGAGACCTGTGATCTTTAGTGCCAGGGTTCTTGGCTACTCTCTCTTCCCTCATAAGAATCTCACTCTGGAAATCCCATGCCCTGGCTTGACTGCTCTTTGGGACGGCTTTTATTATCTCTAGTCTGATTTCTTTCACTCAAAATTTATTCTGAAGTTTCAGAATGGCAGGGATGTGGTGGCCTATAGAAAGGTCTTCTGAAAGAGCCCAACCTCTGGCAGGCCATCCTGCACTGGGAAGATTTCAATTCTTTGCCCTGTGTCAGTGCCTATGTATCTCATGTGTGTGGACCAGCCACACTGCTGGAGGGAAGAGTCACCCCTGGGAATAATCCTCAAACGCATGAAGAATATCTACTGAGTTGAAGAGGGGCTGTAATATGCATTGCTGGAGTGATCACATGCACTGAGGAAGTCATGCCCTTGGGGAGGAGGTCTCTTCCTGAGTTTTGCAGTTGGGCCCCCTTGTTAGTGCCATTCTTTGTTTTAGGTGATTCTTCTCCTTAAGGGTTCAGTGATTAGCTCACGACTCCTTCAGAAGGTGCTCTCTGCCAGATGGGGAAATGTGACCTCAAGCTCATTGTTTCAGGTATTCCCACTGTGCTTCTCCATGGAAATATTTGGTTCAATCCCAAGGAGCAAAGCAACAGAGATGTGAAGGAGAGAGCTTTTGGTGGGATAAATGGGTGAGTCCAGTGGGAAGAGTGAAGCCAGGGCAGGGAGACCCCCTGGTCCTCTGATAGCTTCACCTGTGTCTCTGTGTAGTTGCCAATGAACATTTCCTCACTGAGAACACATAGGTGGTCCCTGAGTGACCTGACTAAGGTTGTCTGTGTCTCTGGCAGCTTTGTAAATTCAGTGTAATTTTGGAGATAAGAACTAAGAGTCTAAAAAGCTGAAGAGGTCTTGCTCTGCTGCCCCTCAGCCCCCCTTTGGTGATCCTATGGGTGCTCCATGTTGCTCTGACTTCAGGTGTGTCGCAGGATTAAGGTGAGGTCTGGGGCAGACTGACAGGATGGTTTATATCCAAGTAGTTATGGGGAGCACTATTGTCCTATTTCTTCACAAGCACTTTGGGCTGAGCTGAGCCTTCCCCCAAACCCTGATCTGAACACTCCACACTAGGCTCTCATATTAATTTGACATTGGCATTACATTCAGAGAGTGGCTCTGCACACGTGAAGGAGAGCATCTTTTCTGATTGGTTGGGGCCCATCTTTAGACTCAAAGGCTTTTTTGGACAGTTTGGCAGGTTTCCAAGAGTGAAGTCTCATTTTTCTAGAGGTCCCGGATGGAATTCCAGCAGCACATTCTCCACAAGGTGAAAACACTGCAATTTTGTAATTGTTGCCTTATTTAGTGGGATTCTGTCACAAGATTGTAGCTCAGCCAAAATGCTCATCTCAGCTTCCTTGGGAGACTCGCTCCTTGGCTTCTGAACTAATCATGGTCAGGGGCAGGGAATGACATACATCAACTGGAATTTCAAATTGGAACCCAGCTTTCTTACAATGTCAGGATTTTTTTCACTGGCCATTAAAAGAGTTTGTGTATATTGAAACTTGGTCTTCCTCAGCTGGGTTTCCCAAGCATTTTGCCTTTGGCTCCTGCATCGGAAAGACTTAAAATTAAGCTGTTATCTTAAGATTTTACAGGGAAGTTTTAAGGGGACTTGGTGGTTAGAGCAGGAGAGGAGCATCACCCAAACAGCTCCAGGACAAGATCCCAGAATTCATTTAGAGGATGAATGCCAGCAGTGTACCTCATTAGGCTTCATCAGCATGCTGGGTTTGAAGGGCAGAGAGCTGAAATGAAGAAGGCAAGGTGGTGCCCACAGAGGGGCTTCAGATAGGATTTCAGTCACTAATCACCCAAGGGAGGTTTGTGTGACTGCTAGGATTTTCTCCTTGTCAGCCCCAGATTTCTGGGGAGAAAGGAAAATGCACAGAACTTTGACCTGGTTCTAGTTGCTTGCATTGCCTGAGTGTGGAAGAGGCCTGTACCCCTTTGCCTCTGTTGAGGCCCTGCTGACTTCCTTTCCTTTCCTTCTTGCTAGGACCACCAGGCACTATTATGCTCACTTAATATTTAGAGTGGAAAACATGGCAGTCTGTGGGTTTTTTCCATTTGATATAAAATCGCAGTCTTTGAGCTGGAGAGAACCTCAGAGACCACCTGGGAGACCCCTACCTGCTATGACAAATGGCAGGCCAGCCTTGGAGGCTGATCTCCAGTGAAGAGGAAGGTGCCTCTGGAGGTGCCCTGACTGGCTCTGGGAGGGCCCTAATCACTAGGACTTTTCTGATCTCCAGCTGAAGGCTGGCTCTTTGCATCTTCTACTCACTGATCCCAGTTCTGCCCCTGGGGCCGAGGAACACAAAGTGAATCCTGTTGCAAAGCCCCTTCAAATGCTTGGTGACACCAGGTTTCCACTGGACTTTTCTTCTCTTGGCTAAATGTGCCCATTTTCCTTAACCTGTCTTCACATGGCATGGATGTTAGGCCCCTCACCATCCCAGCCTCCCTCCTCTGGGCTTTCTTGGGATTGTCAAAGGCCTGCCTACAATATGGTGCCCAGAATGAAACACAGCCCTGTGGCTGATACGCCACCAGGGGGCAGTCCTCCCAGCAGCCTCTGTCTCATGGCCCTCTTGCCAGAAGATCTAGCTCTCTCAATACTTTGGCTTTCCCGCCATGAGGCTGTTTTACATTAAGTTTGTAGTTCACCACAACTTTCAAGTTGTTTTGTTCTTTTTCAAATGAACTTATGAGCAGTTCTACCCCTACCATCTAATACTTTTGAAATTGACTTTAAAATGCAATTCTAAACTTTTGGCTTATCTTTATTTATTCCCATCTCTTTGAATTCAGACCAGAGTTCTATCAAGTTCCTTTTGGATCCTGACTCTGCCATCTGGTATATTAGAAATCCATCCCAGACGTGTCAGCAGCAAGTTTGCTAAGTATGCCATCTATCTATGTTTGTCAATCTAAGGCACCTATAAAAAATGCTAAGTAGCACGGGCTCTCAACACTCTCTGGGACTGTTCACTACATACCTTTGTGAATGTCAAACTGTTAATGATGACTCTTCATCCATCACTGAAGTCATTCAGTAAATTCTAAATCATTCACCTAATTGTATAATGATGATGATTATGATGATGGTGCTGGTGCTGGTGATGATGATGATGGTTGTGATGATGATGATGGTGATGGTGATGGTGATGTTGATGGTTGTGATGATGGTAGTGATAATGGTGATGATGATGATGTTGGTGATGATGGTGATCGTGATGTTGGTGATGATGGTGATGGTGATGGTGATGTAGGTGATGGTGATGTTGATGGTTGTGATGATGGTAGTGATAATGGTGATGATGATGGTGATCGTGATGTTGGTGATGATGGTGATGGTGATGGTGATGTAGGTGATGGTGATGTTGATGGTTGTGATGATGGTAGTGATAATGGTGATGATGATGATGATGTTGGTGATGATGGTGATGGTGATGGTGATGTAGGTGATGCTGATGTTGATGGTTGTGATGATGGTAGTGATAATGGTGATGATGATGATATTGGTGATGATGGTAATTATATACACTGTTATAACACTGCATGGTTTGAAAAAGTGTTTTACAAAGAGCATCTCTTTTTGTACTTACAACAACCCTGAGTGGTAGACACTGTTATTATCTACTCTTGCTTATCTCCCCATCTCTCCAGTTTTCTCCACAAGAATAGCATGAGAGACTTTAAGAAACACTTTCCTAAAATCTAGGCGAATGCTCTCAGTGCCCTTCCAGATCTGGAGTCTTGACAAAAAAAGGACATGAGGTTGGCCTGGGTTTACCTGTTCTGGAGGAAGTCAGGCTGGCTCTTTGTCATCACACTTCCCTTTCTACATGCTCACCAATCACTTCTTTAATGAACTGTTCTAGAGTGTTCCCAAGCATGGAAGTCATGCTCTCTGGGCCTTGGGTTTGAAGATTCTTATTCTATTCCTTTTTTGGAAAACAGAGACATTTGCCTTCTCTGATGCTGTGGTATCTCTCCCTTTTCCCATTATCATTCAAATGTCATTGATGCTGGCTCAGTTCGTTTAGTATTGAAGAGTGTAGGTTATGTCTCCACTGCTTTGGATCTCTTCCTCCTCTTCCCATTGGAAATTGGTCTGTGTCCCTGGGACCATTAGCTCTGATCTGGGGCCTGTCATCTTTTCAGAACAAGGCCACCATGTCATTTTCTGGCTATTTCCAAATCATGCCATCTGCCCTCTGGCCATCCTCCTCTTCCTCCCATTGGGAGCCCTTGGACTGGGACTCTGAGTTCATCTTACATTTTGGTTACACCAACTGCAATGGCCGGGTCTGTTGCTACATTGGTTCTCAGGGTGCTCATGGGTTTCTGCTCTTGAAACTCCATCACATGAAGTGACTTCTTTTTTGATTTCCACAGCTTACACATGTACTGATGTTTTGAAACTGGGATCCATTGTTCTTTTTAACCTGTTCAAAACAGTGAATGCTTTCCAATACTTCATAAACATTTGCCACCTTTTTACCATGACTGTGCCCAACTAGATAAGCCTTGAACCCTTGGAGAGAAGCCATTTTTTGATGCACTTGCTGATTCAGGTTTTATTGTTCCTCTTGCTGTAGGGCCTTGCAATCGACAACATACCTAGCCCCCGCCTGGAAAGGTCTTTCATCTTTTTGCTAGGCAACTTCTGAACAAAGACAACATCTGTTTGTTGAGGTGCTCCCCCTCAAAAACACCACATGTGTTTTCTAGTCTCTGTAAATATCCTTGCTGAGTGAGGCTGGAGATTTCACTTGTGATGCTTTGCATGATTCCAAAGTTTGGCCTTAAAGTTCTCTGGATCTGCTTCTTTCCTCTCTTTTAGAAACATGCCCCTGTTGTAAGACTTTCATTTTATTTCTACCCCAAACACTCCATGTTTCTATCCAAACAGATATAGGAGACAATTCTAACTTTGGTCTATGGTTTCATTTTAATATAAACCCAGGCCATGGTCTATGGTTTGGGAAAGACTATTAACGATTAGAGCTTTTTCAAGTGTTTCAAATGATGTTTTTTGTTCCAGTTTAGTGCTAATGACTTAGCTCCAGATCCTCCTTAATTGATATCATATTAATCTCTCTTAAGCATCCTCTCCTGTTTCAGAGGCTCACCAAGGGACACATCAGCCACCTTTGGAAATCTTGATTCTCTTAGGAGTTTTAGGAAGCTTTCCTCCTTGAGTACCTTACAGATGTCACCCAAGATTTTATGTGACTCTTCATGCCACTTAGCTGATTCTTCTATATTTTTACTAGTCACTTATAAGAGGTCTTGCCTTATTCCCAATAAGCCCTAATTGTCTTCAGAATCCTAATTGGATCCAGGTAAAAAGAGCTTGGTGGTTGTACAGAAGGCAGCAGCCAGCCCCCTTGCCTCTCTCTTCCTTTCTGGGGGTGACTGTGCAGGCCTTTTTCAAGCTGCGCCCCAAGAGTCATATTGGCGAGGAGCTGCTTGCCACTTCCCAAGCTGGGCTTTGGTGAGGCTCCAAGCATAAGATAGCCTGAGTACATGTCCTGAATATGCAAGCCTCAAACCCCTTCTAGTTCCTTTGGCAGTCACTGAACTTCATCAGCTGTAAAGTGGGGATGATAACAGCACCTATCTCCCAGAGTCGTGAGAGCCGAATGAGATAATCTCTGTAGTGCTTGGCACAGTTCCACACACGAGCTCAGGGCTCTAGAAATGCCATCATCATCACCTTCCATTGGGTCAGAACTGTCTCCAGTTAGGGGAATCTTCTGCATTGGAGAGAGTGACTGCCAAGAAGAGGGATGGCTCCAGACTGTGCATGTCATCAGAAGATAGTCTGAAGAGTGGTTTGGACAATGCAGACAAGATGGAAATGGAAAATGCCTGTGCTGATGTCCTGGAATTGTTTGATGTTTGGAAGAAGCTTAAGTGTCACTCTTCCAGCTTGGAATGGGAGTCCTGAGGTAAGCCTGATCCAAGGCTGCCTGGTTAAATTTGTGCTTAGTTTTTAATATCTAGCTTTTCTATTTGGTGTGTAGGAATAAACTACTTGTCCCATCCATAAGCCTTGTTGTCCATCAATATGTCTTTCTATTCCTTCCTTTTGTGGAAGCCACTAAGCAAAATCATCTTTGGTATGGACAGGGTGAGGGTTTAATTTACCAAAGAGTAAGAGAAATGGGGGACTGGCCCCTTTTATTAGAGGCCAGATCCCCCCAGGACTAAGCCCAGTCCAGCTGTATGTTTTCGTACAGGTAAGAGAGTGGTGGGGACCCAGCCTCTGTGAGGCTCATCTCAAAATTAGAAAAACCATCAGTCACCAAGTCTTGTCGATTGTTCCACATATCATTTCTCAGACTAGAGCCTTCCTCTTCCTAGAATGGCCTCTGTCTTGTATCAAGCCCACCTTAGCTCCAGGCTCCCAGCTGGACAATTGTAACAGCCATCTGCATGACCACCCAAGCCTAAAGTCTTCCCTATCCAGTCCATCTCTCACATTACTGCCTGACCATATCACTCCCCTGCCCAAGAAGCTGCAATCACTCCCTATTACTTCTAGGCTCAAATTGAGATTTCTGTTTGACACTTAGTGATCCTTCTCAACAGGGCTCCTAGCTCCTCTCTAGCTTCATTGTACATTACTGTGCACCACATATACCCCATGGTCTGCCCAGATGACATTCTGGGTGTTCTTTCCACACTGCAGTCCACCTCCCATTTCCACACCTTGTGTGAGCTGTCTTCCCTCCCCAGAATGCCTTCCCTCCCCATCTCCACCTCATTTTCCCTGTGACTGAAGGGCATAGTCCCTAGTTGCTTTCCAAGCTGCTCAATCTCTGCTTCCTGGTTGAAGCCTTTCCCAGTCACTCCTGTTGCTGGTGCCACCTGCCTCCTTCCCTTCCAAAAGCCTCTTGCTTCTGTGTGCTTATCTACACATGTATGTGGTCCCTTCCCAGGGAAGGTGAGTTGCTCAAGGACAGAGCCTGTTTCAGTCTGGCCATCGTATTTCCAGTTCCTAGCACAGTTTGGGCTTGGGGCAGAACAAGTACCGTAATGCATGGTCGCTGACTGAGTGATCAATTGCTGTTCTTCCTGTGGTATCTCTCATGAAGGCAGATCCCAACTCCCTCATGTGTGACTTGCTCAAAGCTCATGTGTTAGATTGATGGCAAAGCAGCTTCCCCTTTCTCCTCCCCATCACTGTCAGGACCTCTGATTCTGACAAGGCCAGGGGAACTGGGGTGATGAGCACTTTTCAGCTTTTGGGAAATATGACCCAAGGGCAGGAACACAGCTAAAGCTGGCTAGCCTCCATGGCTACCTCTGCTGGAAAATCCCTTTCTCACACCACTCTGCTAGCCACCATCCACTTTATCTTGCTGTGCTTCATGCCATCCCTCTGACTGGTCATTCAATTTGGAGCCCTGGCACAGTGCAGGGAATGGAACTGAACAGCTTTATTCTCAGGTGACTGGGAGTTGACTGTATAGACCTAAGGAGCTCTCTAAAGCCTACTTAGTGAGACCCACAGTTACCTCCAAGAGATTGTCCCAGCCATCCACACAGGGCAAATTCAGTGGATGAAAAATACCCATCACCCAGACTGTGGAATGTGGCTAGAAGGACAGTACAGAGTGAAATGCTGCTCGTAACAGTTTGAGGTCTTATGTCTATTATGCTTTAAGAGTTAAGAAGCACTGAGCATCTAGTGCCTCATCTGGGCCTTACAGTCTCCCTGGGAGGAAGGTCCTTCAGCGTTTATTATTTCAGTGTTACAGATGAGGACATTGAAGCTCAGGAAGGGGAAGGGAATCGACTCTTGTTGCGGAGCATGCACATCAAAGCTGGAATTCATATCCAGGTTTCTTATGTCACTAGACCAATCCTTTTCCCACTACACCACACTGTGTACCCTTTTGGCTGTAGGGTAGGGAATATAGAGGCAAGGAACAAGAGGAGAGAATGCTGGACAGAAGCCAGGATATGAAGAAAGCAAAACAACAAAACCAACAACAGCAAGAGAAACACTTCTCTCCCAATGCCACTTTCCAGTTGTGCCATGTTCAGTACCATGATTTCAGAAGAGCTCAAGTTGTGGGTGACCCAAAGGACAATGGAGTGACACATGGACAGCTATGGTTGGCATCTTAGTCACACATAAAGAGTGATGTGGAAAATATCCAAAGAAAGAATGTAAGCTCCTTGTCTTTAGAACTCTAGCTCCCACCAGAATGACTGGCACTAAGTAGATGTTTAACAATGTTTGTTGATTGGTGTAATTATTTACTGCACAATTGGAAAATCATAAGGAGCAGTGATGTAGCAAGGGTGAGAGAGGCCCATAGGAAAACTCACGAGATCCTCTTGTGTCTGTGAAAGGCTTAGGGGACCCAATGTAGGAAGATCTCAGCATGTTGCATGGATCCCCTATAGAATATATGTGGGAAGGCAGGGATCAGAGTCCTGCAGGAGAAGGGGACAAAGGGGGGCTGCAATATGTCTCAGTAGATGGACAACCTTCATGGATGAGATCATGGAATTGTACAAGTCTCCCAGTAAATGATGGTAGTGGATTTGTGGATTTGATTTAAAACCATATAATCCCTGTAAGGTTTAGAATTCCCCCACCAGGGATTTCTGTATCTCCCTCTCAAACAGTGAGGCAAGTTCGATACCAAAGGAGGAGGCCATATTGGTTATAAGTAGTTTAGTCAATTGTATACTTATATTGGGACAGAATGATGGATCTCTGCCCAGAGTGTAACAATCTTCTGTCTGGGGTTGTGTCTAGACCAATGATGGATCACTGCAAAGACCTCAGAAAGTCCAGTGGTCATTATAGAAATCAGACAAAGGGAGGAGGAGCCATAGGGTGCTTCACTACTAATTGGTGGATAATTTGGGTTTCTCTTTAGTAACGAGCTCACTTCCAAGCTTGTTCTAACACCCAAATAGAAAACATCAGCTTTCCTAGGCAGTCAATAGTTTAAGAAAAAGGGACTTTGATCTCCCCACTCTTGGTTTTAATTACCAAGAGGTTTTCAATGAAATTGCTCGAGTTTAGCTGCAGAGTAAGAGAAATGAATGATGGAACTTGTCTACAACCAGCTTTGCCTGTGCTGTACAGCTGGCCAAAGTCCTGCCTGTTTTTAATATGCCCCTCAACTACACAAACAGGACATCCTTCAGCAGCCAGTGAAGAGAAGGTTTGCAGTGGTTCCCCGCCCCCTCCCGCCCCAACATTGGTTTACAAGGAATGACTTCCTGTAAGTATTTGCTGAAGCATTAGAGCAGAGAGCCCCTCAGGTGCTCCGGAGTGTGTGAGGGGCTTCCCAATGATGGCACCATACCTTGTAGGCTGTGACACAGCTCTTCCTGCTCTCACCCCTGCGAGGCCCCTTTTCCGTACTGTGAAGGAGGAGCCTCACCTCACTTCCCATGAGGTCTGGTAAACAGAGATTCTAAGTTCAGATCATGCTTCCTCTTCTGGATGAAGGAAAGAAAAAATGCCCAAGCTTTGATTAAGCAGCTACTGTACTCCAGACACTGGGGTAAGTGCTTTGCAAGTATCACGTTGGAGCCTCACAACAATCCTAGATGTAGGTGCTATTATTATGCTCATTTTAAAGTTAAAGAAACTGAGTTAGAGTTTGTGAGTTTCCCAGCATCACAAAACCTTTAAGTATTGGAGGATACATTTGAACTCAGATCTCCCAGATTTCTGGGACATGTGGGTGGTGTAGTGAACAGCATGCTGGGCTTGGAATCAGGAAGACTTGAGTTCAACTCTGGCCTCAGACACTTACTAGCTGAGTGACCCTGGGCAAGTCGCTTAACCCAGTTTGCCTTAATTTCCTCTTCTGAAAGATAAGCTAGAGAAGGAAATGGAAAGCCAGTCCCATGTCTTTGCCAAGAAAACCCCAAAAGGGGTCATGGAGAGCTGGACATGACTGAAAATGACTGAACAACCACAGCAAAAACTCCCTGACTTTAGACACAGTGCTCTATCTGTTGTGCTACCCAGATCTTTGGGACTAAGTGTTCACTTTAAGAGAAGAGAGGGAGAGTGAGAGACACACACACACACACACACACACACACACACACACACACACACAGAGAGAGAGAGAGACAGAGAGAGAGACAGAGAGAGAGACAGAGAGACAGAGAGACAGAGAGACAGAGAGACAGAGAGAGACAGAGAGAGAGACAGAGACAGAGAGACAGAGAGAGACAGAGAGAGAGAGACAGAGAGACAGAGAGAGACAGAGATTATTTCATTTTTTAGCTGAAAATGCTACAGTCATGGCAGGGATGGCCTGTGTATAATCATGGATGATGAGAAAAAGAACACCCAGTCAAGTTGACCATTTTGGCTGGCACTTAGAATACATGAAAGGGATTAATGGGGAATGGCTCTAAATGTATAAGTGGGAATCAGACTGAAGGGGACTATGAATGATGGTCCAGGGCATTTGTCTTTTGTCCTCAGGGCTTGGAAAGCCATTAAATGTTCTTGACCCAGTCTGGCATTGTCAGCTCTGAGCTTCCTGGCTCTTGTGCTCTCCAAGACCTTCAGCACAAAGGAGACTTGCTCTGGCCTCCTGGTTTATTTAAGATTGCTGCAGGCAAAGTTATGAATCACTGGAGTTATCTAAGGGTGGAGTCACCTCTGGAGGGGGCACTCTTCTCTTTCTGGGAGGTTTCAGGCAGAAATTGATGGCTAATTTTCTTTTTCTTTTTAAAAAATTTTTTTTGGTCTTTATTAATTTGTTTGTTTACTTTTAGTTCACAAGATTCGATTCCACAATTCCTTGAGTTTCAAATTTTCTCTCCCCGCCCATGATGGCATACAATCAAGTGTAGGATCTGCAAATACTTTCGCATTAGACACTAGTCAGGTTATAAAGAGGAATTGTATCAGATGGAATGAAAAATGGGAAAGAGGAAAAACAAAACCAAATAAGAAAAAGAAAAAGATCTGGTAGTTTGCTTTAAACTGGATTCAAACTCAGATCTTTCTAGTTGTTTCTCTGGATGCAGACATCTCTCTCCATCATGAGTCTTTTGGGATTGACTTATAACACTGCATTGCTGAGAAGAGTCCAGTCTATCAAAGTTGGTCATCAAACATATGTTGTGTCTGTAATTGTGTACAATTTTCTTCTGGTTCTACTCTTCTCACTCAGCATCAGTTCGCATAAGCCTCTCCAGGTAAATATGAAGTCCTTCTGCTCCTCATTTCTTAAAGCACAATAGTATTCCATTACATGCATTTACCACAACTTGTTTAGCCATTCCCCAACTGATGGGCACCCCCTTAATGTCCAATTCTTTGCCACCACAAAAAGGGCTGCTATAAATATTTTTGTACATTTGGGTCTTCCTCCCTCTTCTATGATCTCTTTGGGATATAACCCTAGAAGTGACATTGCTGGGTCAAAGGGTATGAAATTATTTATAGCTCTTTGGGAATAATTCCAGATTGCTCTCCAGAATGGCTGGATCAGTTCACAACTTCATCAGCAATGCATTAGTGTTCCAATTTGCCCACATCCTCTCCAGCATTTGTTATTTTCCTGTTTTGTCATCTTAGCCAATCTGACTGGAGAGATGTGGTACCTCAGAGTTGTTTTGATTTGCATTTCTCTAATCAATAGTGATTTAGAGCATTTTTTCATATGCTTATAGATATCTTTAATTTCTTCCTCTGAAAACTGCCTGTTCACATCCTTTGACCATTTATCAATTGGGGAACGACTTGTATTCTTATAGATTTGACTCAATTCTCTGTATATTTTAGAAATGAGGCCTTTATCAGGTATATAGGTTGTAAAAATTCTTTCCCAATTTCCCACTTCCCTCTTAATCTTGGTTACATTGCCTTTCTTTGTACAGAAGCCTTTCAATTTAATGTAATCAAAATTATTCATTTTACATTTTATAATGCTCTCTAATTCTTGTTTGGTCGTAAAGTCTTCCTCTCTCCACAGATCTGACAGGTAAACTATTCCTTGCTTTCCAAGATTGCATACAGTATTAACCTCTATACCTAGATCATGCACCCATTTAGATTTAATTTTGGTATATGGTGTTAGATTATGGTCTATGCTCAGTTTCTGTCATACTATAATCCAGTTTTCCCAGCTGTTTTTGTCAAATAGTGAGTTCTTATCCCAAAAACTGGGGTCTTTGGGTTTATCAAACTATAGATTACTATAGTCATTGACAGCTGAATCTCATGTGCCCAATCTATTCCATTGATCCACTACTCTATTCCTCAGCCAGTAGTAAGTAGTTTTGATGACTGCTGCTTTATAATAGAGATTAAAATCTGGTATGGCTAGGCCACATTCCCTAGCATTTCTTTTCATTAATTCCCTTGATATTCTGGACCATTTGTTCTTCCAAATGAATTTTGTTACTATTTTTTCTAGCTCTATAAAGTAGTTTTTTGGTGGATTGATTAGTATGGCACTAAATATATAATTTAATTTATGTAAAATTGTCATTTTTATTATATTAGCTCCACCCAGCCATGAGCAACTGGTATTTTTCCAATTAGTTAGATCTGACTTTATTTGTGTGAAAACTGTTTTGTAGTTGTGATCATATAGGTCCTGGGTTTCTTTTGGCATGTAGATTCCCAAATATTTTATAATGTCTACAGTAACTTTAAATGGGATTTCTCTTTCTATCTCTTGCTGTTGAATTTCATTAGAAATATACAGGAATGCTGAGGATTTATTTTATTTTATTTTATTTTATATCCTGCAACTTTGCCAAATAGTAGTTTTTTACTCAATTCTCTAGGATTCTCTAAGTATGTCATCATATCATCTGCAAAGAGTGATAGCTTGGTCTCTTCTTTGCCTAATTTGATTCCTTTGATTTCTTTTTCTTCTCTAATTGCTACTGCTAACATTTCTGGTACCAGATTGAAATAGAGGGGTGATAGTGGACACTCTTGTTTCATCCCTGATCTTATTGGGAATGCTTCTAGCTTATCCCCATTACATATAATACCTGCGGATGGCTTTAAATACATGATACCTATTATTTTAAGGAAGTCTCCATTTATTCCTATGCTTTCTAGTGTTTTTAATAGGAATGGATGTTGTATTTTGTCAAAAGCCTTTTCTGCATCTATTGAGATAATCATGTGGTTTCTGCTAATTTTATTGTTGATATGATCAATTATACTGATGGTTTTCCTAATGTTAAACCATCTTTGCATTCCTGGAATAAATCCTACCTGATCAAAGTGTATTATTCTTGTGATAAGTTGCTGTAGTCTTTTAGCTACTATTTTATTTAAAATTGTTGCTTCTATATTCATGAGGGAAATTGTTCTATAATTTTTCTTTCTCTGTTTTATCTCTTCCTGATTTAGGTATCAGTATTGTATTTGTGTAATAAAAAGAATTTGGTAGGACTCTTTCACTAATTTTCCCAAATAGTTTGTAGAGTATTGGAATCAATTGTTCTTTAAATGTTTGATAGAATTCACTAGTAAATCTGTCTGGCCCTGGAAATTTTTTCCTAGGGAGTTCACTGATGGCTTGTTTGATTTCTTTTTCTGAGATGTGGTTATTTAAGTAATTTACTTCCTATTCAGTTAATCTGGGCAACTGTAATGGAAATGCAAATTTAAAGATCTTCTCTGCCCCTAGTTTAAGTGCACCTGGAGCCTGTGGTGGGAGGCTTGTTTTTCAGGAAAGCCCACACCTTGATACTTTGTGATTGGGCAGTGGGTCAAGGAGGTTGTTACAATCTCTGAGCCAGGAGAAAGCTAGATAAACTCTGAGGAGAGGCTTTGCCTTGGGGCTCACTTTGAGAAGTATTGTGTGATTTGACCAGATGAGACTCTGGGAAGCCATTGTTGAGAGCCCCCCGGCTTTCAAAACCCAGATGTTGATGCTTCCCTCTCTGGTAACTGTGATTTGGTATTGATATAATGGTTGGACAGTTTGAAAGCCTGTCTGTTTGATCTGTAAGTTCTGTATACTCTGAAGTTTGGGGTGCTGACCTTTTCCCCCTGAACTAAGTAATATATGTTTGTTTGATTAAAGTAAGCTTGTTAACCCATTTTGAGTTGCTTTCCTTTTGAAAAGCAGATCTAAGAACCTGTGTTGGCAGTCACCCTGGGGATTTTGGGGTGCTTGCTGCTACAGCAACTTATATTTTTTAAAATATTCATCTATTTCACTAACATTGTCAAATTCATGTGCATACAACTGGGAAAAATAATTCCTAATTATTGTTTTGATTTCCTCTTCATTGGAGGTAGATTCACCCTTTTCATTTTTGATACCCATAATTTGCTTTTCTTCTTTCTTTTTTTTATCATTTTGACTAAGGGTCTATCAATTTTATTGTTTTTTTTTTCATAAAACCAGCTCTTAGTTTTATTAATTCAACAGTTTTCTTAATTTCAATTTTATTAATCTCTTTGGTTTTCAGTATTTCTAATTTAGTATTTAATTGGGGATTTTCAATTTATTCTCTTTCTAGCTTTTTGAATTACATGTCCAATTCATTTACCTCCCTTTTCTCTAATTTATTCATGTGTGCACTTATGGATATAAAACTTCCCCTAAGAACTGCCTTTGCTGCATCCCACAAATTTTGATATGTTGTCTCAGTATTGTCATTCTCTGTAATGAAGTTACTGGTTCTTTCTGTAATTTCTTGTTTGACCCACTCATTTTTTAGGATTAAATTGTTTAATTTCCAATTAGTTTTTAGTCTGTCTTTCCATGGCCCTTTATTTAATACGGTTTTTATTGCATCATGATCTGAGAAGGATGCATTTAATATTTCTGCCTTTCTGCACTGAATTGTGAGGTTTTTATGCCCTAGTACATGATTGATTTTTGACTATGTGCCATGAACTGCTGAGAAGAAAGTATATTACTTTTTATCCTCACTCAGTTTTCTCCAGAGATCTATTATATGTAGTCTCTCTAAAATTCTGTTAACCTCCTTAACTTCTTTCCTGTTTATTTTGAGGTTAGATTTATCAAGTTCAGAAAGGGAAAGATTAAGGTCACCCACCAGTATAGTTTTGCTATCTATTTCTTCCTCTAATTCCCTTAACTTCTCCTCTAGGAATTTAGATGCTTTACCACTTGGTGCATATATATTAAGTAATGATATTGCTTCATTCTTGATGGTGCCTTTTATCAGGATATAGTTTCCTTCCTTATCTCTTTTAATTAGATCTATTTTTGCTTTTGCTTTATCTGAGATAAAGATTGCTACCCCTGCTTTTTTTTTTACTTTAGCTGAAGCATACTATATTCTACTCTAGCCTTTTACCTTTACCCTGTGGGTATCCCTTTTTTCAAATGTGTTTCTTGTAGACAGCATATTGTAGGATTATGGTTTTTAATCCATTCTGCTATCTGCATCTGCTTTATGGGAGAGTTCATCCCATTCACATTCACAGTAATGATGATTATCTATTTCTTTCCCTCCATCCTATTTCCTCCCTTGCTCATGATTTTGTTTCTTCCTTCTCCTTTCCCCTCCTTAAGGGTTTTCCTCTTGACCACCACCTCCCTCAGTGTTCCCTCCCTGTGACCCCCCCCTTCTTTGTCTACACTTTCCCCTTACTATTATTTCCCTCCCTTCTAATCTCCCCTTTTTATTCCCCCCTTACCTTCCTACTGCCTATAGGACACAATAGATTTTTTTCTTTCTTTCTTTTTTTTTTTTTTTAAGCAATTGGGGTTAAGTAACTTGCTCAAGGTTACACAGCTAGTCATTATTTATGTGTGGATGCTCATTTTCTGAGGCCGGATTCGATCTCGGGTCGTCCCAACTCTGAGGCTGGCGCTCTTACTCACTGTGCCACCTAGCCACCCCGACACAATAGATTTTTATACTTATCAGAGTATGTTATTCCTCCTGTGACCCCAAACCAATGAGAGTAAATTTCATACAGTGCTTCTCTCCCTCCCTCCTTTCCCTCTATTTAATGAGTTTTCATGTCTTTTCATGTTAGAATCTTAAACTTAACTGATTATGTTGATCCCTCTTTGAACCAGAACCAGTGAGAATAATGTTAAAATGATGCTAGTCTCCCTCTTTCCTTCCCCTCTACTATAGTGTGTTTTTATGCCTCTTTGTATGGTGTAATTTACCTTCTTCTCTCTCATCCTTTCGTTTTATCTCATTACAGTCCCTTTGACCCCCTTAATTTGGCTTTTTTTAATCATCAGATTAGTTCACTTATACCAACACCCGCTATCTATGTATAACCCTTTTAAAGGTCATGATAATCATATAAATTTCGATATTGACAGTTATCATCTTCTCACATAGGGATGTGAATATTTTGGGTTTTTTTTACATCCCAAGTTATGTGCATGTGTACATGAGTGTGCGTGTGTGCATGTGTGTATGTGTGAGTGTTTTCCTTGTTTACCTTTTTATGTCTTTCTTGAGTCTTGAGTAATTGGAGGTCAAATTTTCCATTGAGCTCTAGCTTTTTAATCAGAAAAGTCTGGAAGTCCCTTATTTCATTAAATGACCATCTCCTTGCTTGAAAGATTATGCTCAATTTTGCCTGGGTAGTTAATCCTTGGTTGCAGTCCTACCTCTTTTGCCTTACGAAATATCAAATTCCAATCCCTCCTATCTTTTAATGTAGAAGCTGCTAGGTCCTGTGTGATCCTGACTGTAGTTCTGAGATATGTGAATTGTTTCTTTTGGGCTGCTTGCAGTATTTTCTCCTTAATCTTGTAATTCTGGAATTTGGCTACTATATTTCTTGGAGTTTTCAATTTGGGATCTCTTTCAGGAGGAGACTGATGAATTCTTTCAATAACTATTTTACCTTCTGATTCTAGGACTTCAGGACAGTTTTCTTTGACAATCTTTTGGAGGATGTTGTCTAGGCTGCTTTTTTCATCACCACTTTCTGGTAGACCAATAATTCTTAAATTATCTCTCCTGCATCTGTTCTCCAGGTCAGTTGTTTTTCCAGTGAGATATTTTACACTTCCAATTTTTCAATCTTCATATTTTCTTTGATTGACTCTTGGTGCATCATAGGGTCCTGAGCTTCAATTTGACTGATTATAATTTTTAGTGAATTATACTCTTTGGTTAGTTTTTGAAGGTCCTTTTTTAAGGAGGTATTTTCTCCAATTAGTTCAATAATTTTACTTTTTTAAGGATTTGCTTTCTTCAGTGAGAATTTTTTTCCAATTTGGTCACTGTGGATTTAAATTTATCTTCTACCTCTCTAATTTGGGTTTTAAAATCTTTCTTGAACTCCTCCAAGAATGCTTTTTGGGCTTGAGACCAGTTCATATTTCCTTCTGTGGTCTCAGGTGTGAGTATAGAGTCCATGTTGTCCTCTGTATTTGGTTATTCTTGCTTGCTATAATAAGCTCTAATTTATTTTCTTGCCTTCCCCTTCTTCTCAGATTCCTTCTCATTGTAATTTCCTATTTCCTAATTTCTCAGGCTGGGGAGCTAAGGGTCTGGTTGTTGACTTTATGTGCTGTAGCCTCTGGGTGTCTTGATTGAGGCCAAGGCCAGGACTCTCAGTGTTTCCCCTGAGTTATGCTGAGGCTCACAGAGTAATCTGTGGGGGAGGGGTGGTCTGGCCACTTCAAATTTCTGCCTCTATGCCCCTGGGCTACAGCTCAGGCAGGCTTTTGCTGGTGAGATGAGGTGGGGCTTGTTGGGACCCCCCCCCCTTCTCTTCACACTCCTTGCTGCCTCAGTTATACCCTTTCTCAGTGACTCCTAAGCCTGAGGCTATTTTAGGATTTCACTCTGGGTGGGGCATTTATCTTTGGGTTTTCTTGGTCAGGGAGGGGGAATCGGAGCAGCCAGAGTGTATTTTGCCTTCCTGGCCCCTGGAAAATCATGCAGGTGATTTTTAAACTTCCAGGCTGGGAGCTGATAGCCCCAGGAGAAGCTGCTGTCTCTGCTCTGGACCCTGAGCTTTCTCTTACCCAGTTCCGATGGATCCTCCCGTCCTGTGGTGAGATGCTGGTGAGGTAGCTGCGAATCGCCCTTGGGGTGGTGAGTCTGCTGGCTGGAGCTCCTTCTCTCTCTGCTGTAGTCTGCTCTCTAGTCTGAGCTGCTGTAGCCCCCACATGCTCTGTGCTCCCCCTACCTGGACCCATGTGGGCATTTTCCTGGGCTGGATTCTGCCACACTCTCTCTCCCAGTGCATTCTGACACTTCAAAATCCATTCAGATTCACTTTTTAAAGTTTAGTGATGGGATTCATGGAGGAGCTTAGAAAAGTTACTGCTTCTGTTCTGCCATCTTTTTAAAAAAAATGGATGGTTAATTTTCAGTGATGTTTTAGACAGTACCAATGTTCAGATGGGTTTGAGCTGATGGTCTATTTCCATCTGATATCCCATGATGCTTGGGTCCTATTTGGAGGAGGGATTGGAGATGGGAGAGAATGGAGAGGCCAATCAGGAAGCTCTTGCAATAGTTCAAGTGAAAGACGATGAGACCTCAACTGGGTAGTGATTGTAGAGGGAGAGATGGAGACATTTGTGAGAAAGTCTTTGGAGGCAGTACTAACAGAATATGACAACAGATTGTATGGGGGCAGGTTTTCGAGACAGAGAAAGACAGAGAGACAGAGAGAGACAGAGACAGAGACAGTGAGAGACAGACAGAGACAGAAAGACAGGGAGACAGAGACACAAAGAGACAGAGATAGAGAGAAGCAGAGATAGAGAGATAGAGACATAGAGTGAGGATGATGTTGAGGTTTTGAACTTGGATACTTGGACAGATGATATGGACATTCCTCACTAAAAGAAGTGGGGAAGCTTAGGGGTGGGTTGCTTTCAGCAGGAATCAAATATATTCTGTTCCATGTGAACACGATGAGTTTTGGATACTGATGGCACATTCAGATGGAAATACCCTCCAGATCTTCAGTAATGAAAAGCTAGAGTTTAGAAGAGAGATGGGGTCTGGATGTAAAGTGTGGCAACTTTCTCTATCAAGATGACAATTGGACCAAAGGAAACTGACCAGATTTTCAAGGGGTTGCATGTATAGAGAGAAGAGCTCTGGAAGCCTTGGAGGATACGATGCTTGCTAGGTGGACAACACAGGATGGTCTGGCAAAGGGGATGAAGAAGAGTCAGCAATATAGGAAGAAGGAGAGCTGAGAGGGAGCTGTAATAGAAGCCAAGGGAGGAGACAATGTTCATAAGGAGGAATGAGCACATCCTCCTATTGGGGAATAGCTGAACATTGTCATGCTGTATGGAATATACTGTGTCATAAGAAAAGATAAAATGAGAAATTTCACAAGAAACTGGAAAGACTTCTTTGACCTGATGCAGAGCAAAGTGAGCAGAACCAGGAGAACAATTTCTACAATGACAACAACATACAGGAAAAAATACTTTGAAAGTGTTTAGAATTCTGCAGTGATAAAACTCAAGTCCAGAAAGCTGAAGATGGAACAGGACACTCAACACCACTGCCAGAGAGGATGATAAAATTACAACATGGAAAGAACTGGATATTTTTTTTTTTTGCTTTTTTTCAGAGGGGGGAAGGCAGGGCAATTGGGGTTAAATAACTTGCCCAAGGTCATATATGGCTAGTAAGTGTCAAGTGTTGGAGGTTGGATTTGAACTCAGATCCTCCTGACTCCAGGTTGGTGCTCTTGCACCACCTAGCCACCCTAGCTGGATATTTTTGACATGGCCAATGGTGGGGATTTGTTTTGCCTGACTATATATGTTGGTAGAGTTTTCTTTCTTTATTTTATTTGTTCAGTTGGGGTGAGGGAAATGGGAGGCATAGATTATAAATGCTTGTGAAAATAAATATAGTTATTAAAATTAAATTAAAAATGAGTACTCAATAAATCAAAAAGGAGTGACTAGGAGTTGAAGAAATGGAGGTAATGAATGTTACTACTCCTTTTAGGAGTTTAGTTGTGAAAGGGAAAAAAGATATAGACAATAGTTTGAGGGGATGACAGTACTTTGAGGAGGGCAGACAGCTGGCTAGGTTTGTGGGCAGCAGTAAAGGAGCTAATTGTTAAGGAGGGATTGAAGATCAGTGACAGGGAATGATTGATTAGGTAACCTTCCAGAAAAAATGAATGGGGTGGGATCAAAGGCATAGTTTTGATGTTGGTATGGAGAAGGACCAACTCCTCCTCCAAGACTAGTATAAAGGAGGAAAAATGGGTATGGAGGATTAGCATGGGAAAGAAGGTAGTGCCCATGACAGGTTTTCTGTTTTCTTGGTTCTGCAGGAGGTGAAGTCTTCAGCTGAACAGATGTGAGAGGCATCAGTGAAGGGGCCTTGAGGAAAGAGGTGAAGTTTGGAACATATTTCACAGGGTAATTTTGTAGTCAATCAAGGAAATCAGGAAACAGTGTCATGGTCAATTAGGGAAGTCAAGGATTGTCTTTCAGCAGGAATCATTTGGTTGATACTGATATTTTTTTTTATAGACCTATGATCTCATCAGTGTGGGGACTCCCTCCAATTGGGCAGATCAATGCCATCATTCATTTCAGCCCATGACACTGTCATCCATCTGAGCCTGTCAAATCCCACAGAGAGTTAATCTAAAGCGGATGAGGGCCTTCCCCTTGGTACCTTGTTGTGGTGATATGAATGGAGTATGTGGGATCTCTATGAGTGTTCACTCACTCTCAATAGAAGGCTGATCTGGATTAATTAGATCTCTTTCAAAACTTTCTTTATTCTCTCCCCCTCTCCCCATGATGTCTGTCTTATGAAATGATCCTGTCATGGTTTTCTACTGTCCTCACTTTTGTCATTATGTCCACAGAGTTTAGAACATTGACTTGCATGTAGTAAATACTGAATAAATGCTTGCCAATGTAAGATTTTCCAAATTAATTTCTATTCTTGCAGGAACATATGGTCACAGATTAAGAGCTGGAGGGAACCTTAGACAGGACTAGTGCTCTCAGTTTTACAGATAAGAGCATTGAGGCTCAGCAAAAGAAAGTGACTCGTCCGAGGTCTAGGATTTGGACCCAGATTCCTTTTTTTTGTCTTTTTTATTAAATTATTTATTTTTGTTTTCAACATTCACTTCCATAAGTTTTAGATTTTCTCCCCCCCCCACTCTACTTCCTTCCCCAAGATAGCTGTTACTGTGTACAGTGTTCTCCTGGTTCTGCCCCCCTCACTCAACATCAGTTCATATAAGTCTTTCCAGGTTTCACTGAAGTCCACTTGTTCATCATTCCTTATAGCACAACAGTATTCCATTACATCCATGTACCAGACCTTGTTTAACCCTTCCCCAATTGATGGGAATCACCTTGATTTCCAGTTCTTGGCCACCACAAAAAGAGCTGCTATAAATCTTTTTGTGCATGTGGGCCCTTTTCCAACTTCTATGATCTCTTTGGGATATAGCCCTGGAAGTGGCATTGTGTAAAGCCAAGCATGAGCAGCTTTCCAGAAGACTGCTGCTGTAAACAGCTTTTAAGATTCTGATTACACAGTATAGTGAACTCTTTATTCAGTAACAAATCAGAGCAAAGCATTCACAGAAAATCAAAATACAGCATTCACAATGACTTATCACTAAAATGGCCATATAACTTTTACCAAAGTGGTCACAATAATTTTCAACAAAGTACAATCATTTTAGTCAATCACAAAGTCCTTAATTCAATCTCAAAGTACAAAAGTCAAAGTTCTCCACCCCTAGGCCACAGTAAATCATAATCTTCTCAGTCAGTACACAGTGCCCAAGTAAAGTCTTCTTTCAGCTTGACTCAAGGCTGGTGCTCAGCTTCCATGGTTCCTCTTTCATGGTTCCAGCTCCAACTGTCACCTGGGTTCAAAGGCAGGCAGCTCCCAGTTCCTTGTCCAGCTCCTTGTCCAGTTCTTCATCCAGTTCCCATTCCATATTGAAGTTAACAGTGTCCAGTTCACTTCAAGTCCTTCACAGCTCCTATTTCTGGGAAGACAAGGCTTAACAAAAGCACAAGAACATTCATTCACATTGACAGTATTATCATCAATTCACTATCTGCCTGAGAAATCAACTCAGATCCACCAATAAAGTCTGAGAACTCAACACAAATCATCAACATAGAAATCAACAGACCCATAAACAAGGTCCAAGAGGTCAGCACAAATCATCAGTAAAGTTCCAGGACCTCCAAAACCATCCTCCAGGACTTCTGTAAACAGACAACCAGAAAATCCTCTTTCAAGGCTTCCAGTAAGGTCCCAGGGCTTCTGTACAAAGTATCACAAACAAACATCAACACAGACAGAGCAGACAAACAGAGTACCAGGATACCACAAGTTTTTTCCTTCTTGACTCTGCCACTACAATAGTCCTATTCTTAGTTCTCCCTGTCTCTAGCCCTAGGTATCTCCTTATATAGTAATTAGTTCCTCCCCAGGAGTTCACAAGTTCTAGGGTTCACAGGTTGTGGGGTTCACAAGTTCTCTTTCTTAACAGACTTGATACAAGGCTCAAAAGAAACTTGGACTGAAACAAGGCATTAATTCAATAGCTGAAACAAGGTGTGAACTACTTCTGTGCTTGCCATTACACATTGCTGGGTCAAAGGGTCTGTACGTTTTCATAGCCCTTTGGACATGATTCCAGATTGCTCTCCAGAATGATCCCCAATTCCTCAACTCCAAATTCAATAGTCCTGCTATATCATAACTTCCATTCTAAACCAGTGTTGCTCTTATCTGTCATGTATCTGATTTTGTCAATGAAATCAACAATTTCCTACATGAAATGATTGCTCCTGATTTTCATGATTGATTTACATTGGTTAGACTTTCTTAGGAAATGATGACTGTGTATGTTGATGTCTCTTATTTTATCCATTTCCAATTTTGAAAAAGCATCAATGGCTTGGGTAGATGGATGAATTTGGAGTCTGTAATATAAATTATTTGATATCTTTTATTTCCTACATCACCAGATTGTCTTTCCACATCCCTCCTCTCTTACCTCCTAGAAAGCCATCCCCAAAGCAAATAATATTTTAAAGCAAAGGAGGGAGATTAGAAAAAATCAGCAAATATCAATATATCAAAAAACCTGAAAGTGTATGCAATATTCCCCATCCGTGGACCACCCACCTTTTCAGTGGCTGCAGTGCAGCTTTCTTCTCACATCTCTTCCTTGTAGCAATGCTTGTTCTTTGTAATTTTTCAATATTAATTTTTTATTGTTTTGTGTTTTTTTCTGTCTGTATTGTTTTAGTCATTGTTTTTAACTGATTACTCTGCACCAACTCAGGCTAAGCTTCCCATGCTCCTCCATCTTTGTCATATTCATACTTTCTTACGCTCTGTAATATCCCATCACCCTCATGTATCACAGGTTATTTAGCCATTATGTGGGCATCTAGGACATCTACTTTGTTTCCCGTTGTTTGCTACCACAAGTCTTTGCTGCTCTGATTACTGTGTCTATTGACGGGGATATGCTTCTCATCCATGACCTTCCAGGAGCTGAAACCAAGTAGCTTGGAGTTCTTCTAGTTGCATTTCACATTTTCTTCTCATTTTTACTTTTTCTTCTAATTTGGTATTGATTTTGACCTTTTCTCTAATGAGTCGATGGTTGGGCTGTCCAAAACTGTTGGGGCAGGAATGGCTCCCACAATGGTAAACAGTCATTTGTACCTGCTGAAATCTAGCCAGCTTCATTTTTAACACCAGGCATTGTTTCTGGGTCCAGCATCTCTTTACTCTAGTCTTAAAAAAAAGATTCATGGTGTTTAAGAATGAGGTTTCCCACTCTCTACAGATCTTTGGAACTTTAACAAATATTTCTGAGCATTTACTAGCTCTCCTCCCTCCTTATATCCATTTATTTTTGCACTGAAGTCATGGGATATTAAAGTGCATGTTGATTTCATCTGATATTAGAGAACATAAATCATTAGAAGACACATTCAGCATGGTGGTATGCCTTTGCAACAGAATTCAGTAACATGTCACAGTAGCAGAGGAACCACATAAGATCTACAGTAGCCAAGGAATGCAACTCAGGCATGGGATCTGGCAAGGTATTATTACTAAGCACAATCCAGGGAGTCAGGGGACTCTTGACTTGAGCTGGACAGTCATGGGGTTAAAACTGTGAAAGGATAAAAATGAGGCCAGAGGAAGGGTGATGGATTGGGACAAGAGGTTAGGATGTGAGTGGGAAACTTTAGACTGTAGGACTATGATCATGACCACGAACCATTGTCAGTTCTGGGCAAGGCTCATCTATCCCTCTGAGTGCCTGAGGTGCAGTGAAGGAGGAGCTAGAAGTGTGTCCCCCTATTATGGGATGTGAGGAAGTTGATGAACTGGGAGCTCAGTTTGATTGAGAAGACAGTCCCTGAATCTGAGGTCATCATGTTAGAAATGGGGAGTTTGGCTACAGTGGAGTATTCCATTGGGGCTATTGTTTGAGAGTAAATTTGGGGTCAACCCATGGGAGCTAAGAAGTTTGGACTTTATTCTGTAGGCAGTGGAGAAGTATGGAAGGCACCTGGTGTGTGTTTGTGTGTGTGTGTGTGTGTGTGTGTGTGTGTGTGTGTGATATTGACAAATACTTTTGGGCATTGGCATACTAATTGGACAGGATGATGGCAGGGTTAAGGCAGGAGGACCTGGCAGGGACATGGCATCCTCCAGGCAGGAGGTAACAAGAGCCTGAATTATGGAGGGAGTGGTGGGAATGAAGGTAATGGGTGTTCTAAATGCTAGAGAAGCTAAGCAGAAATGTGAAAAGCAGAGACTCAGGGAGAGTGCTGGTCTTCCTAGCTCAGCGCCCTCCCCAGACACTTCCTAGCTGAGCCGAAGGAGTCACTACTTGTGTTTGGGGTCTGAAATGGAGCCCTGTGAGGTCACTTCTAGTTCTAAAGCTATAGGCTATGGCCCTCTATGGGTGGAAAGGGAAAATGTCAGTAAAAAATTGTGATATTCCAAATTATCCAGATGTTTAGTGTTCTGCACACCAAGCACAGATGTTTTGGGCTGATATTTCAGGGTGATGAACATACTGTTAAGAACATAAACTTTCATGAGAAAGGGAGCTTTCCCCCTTTCTGTATTTGCCTTTTGCATACAAAGTCATAATGAAATACATTTCAAAGGAAGAAACCTTCTAACATTTAAGGGTTGCATCATCTCCTGCCATGGACGGCACTGTTTCCTGAAACAGTGATTTTTTGAAAGTTGGAAGTGGGATGCTCCCATTTCTCTGTCTTTCCACCCAGAGTCAGTGAATGGCCTGCTTCTCTTTTGGGAAGAGGGAGCAGCTTGGTTCTGCAGAGGCAGCCACAGTTACAAAGAATGGAATTAGCATGGAGGTCCAGGTGATCCATGAATATTCATGTGGACAATTTAATCAGTGTCTTCTCATTATCTACATTTACATGAGAAGCATGTTCCCAGAATATAAATAAAGATTTCAGAATCCTTCTATTGACTTCTATTGTGGTCTCACTAGTCTATCAATAACCTTCAGTCCCTTGCCTTCTCCTGTGATTGGAGAGAGCGACTCTGCCAGAACCTCTGGATTCATTACATATTCAATAAACACCCAGAGCGGGGCATCTCAGTGAAGCATGTTTTCACCTTCTTAAATGGAAAGTGTATTTCACAACTATATACTCTTACATTCCTTAAACAGAATAAACTGCTCGATGCTGGGGCATTCTCAGTGCAGCCAAGTCATTGCTGTCTGGGCTGAGGGGAGAGAGAAGGGGAGTGAATTCCTGAGGTCTACAGAGGACCAATTTCCTTTTTTTCCTCCAATAGCTATCAGAAGAACCCTGACAACTGGGGCACACTAGAGAAAGAGGACCAGCATGGTGAGGGAATGATACACATGATCTGGGAATCAGGCAATTAGTGAGCACTCATTAAGCACCATACCCACATGTATACACACATATGCGGATATGAACACACACAGACATATCACTGGGGGCAGCTGGTGCTTTGGTGGACTGAGTGTTTGGCTTGGTGTCCAGGTGACCAGCCTCAGACACTGACTGGCTGGGACCCTGGGCAAACCTCTTCTCTGCCATCTGCCTCAGTTTCCTCAAGTGCAAAATGAAAGTAATAAGCCCCATCTTGCAGGGCTGTTGTAAGAATCAAATATGGTGTTATTTGTAGGAAGCATGGAGCACAGTGCCTAGCAGGTAGTCGGTCCTCAATCAATGTTTATTCCCTTTTTTTCACATACACATATATATGTATACACATACACATTATTGCTGCCTCCCTCCCAATGGATTGTAAATTCCTTGAGGGCAAAGACTCTTTCGTTTTCTTCTTTTCATTCCTCCCACCTAGCACTCTGTGTGTGTGTGTGTGTGTACACATATGCAGGTATGGGTACACCTACATCTATACTATATATATGTACTATACATATATATATACATATATATATATGTATATATATATGTATATATATATATATACATATATATATATATATATACTATCTCTATCTATCTATACTTTATATATCACAACAAATATTTTGCAAGCACTGGAAGTTTCTTTGTGGGAGGGAGTGCATTCTTCGAAGAGAAATACAATTAATATTTTTTTCTTTGCTGAGGAGAGAGCATTTATGGCTTAGGGGATCAGGAAGCATTCCTGCCAAAGATGGTGCTTGAGCAGAGTTCTGAGGGAAACAAGAGATTCTAAGCAGCAGAGGTGGTAAGAAGGGATCACATGCCAGGTATGAGGCACAGCCAGTGCAAATGTGTGGAGGTGGGACATTGAAAGATCAGGTGTTATGTACATTCAGTGAAACAGAGGACTTTCATGCATTCTTTTTTTTTTTTTGAAAGCAATTGGGGTTAAGTAACTTGCTCAAGGTTACACAGCTAGTCATTATTTATGCGTGGGTGCTCATTTTCTGAGGCCAGATTTGATCTCGGGTCATCCCAACTCCGAGGCCGGTGCTCTTAGTCACTGCGCCACCTAGCCGCCACGAGTTTGCTATTTCTACAGGGCATACATTTTAAGGCACCCATGTGTGCCATGGGGCTAGAGAAAAGGAGGCCCTCCAGCACTGATATACTTCAGCATAGGACCTACCCTGGAGTCAGTTAGAGAGATTTGGGAGCTGTCAGCATAGAAATGATTATTTCATCCATGAGAGTTGTTGAGGACAGGATGTAGAGAGAGAAATTAATCTAGGACAGAACCTGGAAAGCACTCCAAAATTGGTAAGCATGCTGTTGATGCAGATCAATCAGGGCAGCTGAGAAGCAGCAGGCAGCCTGATAGGAGAACCAGGGGACAGGATAGAAAGCTGAAGAATGGGGAATGGATGAAGAAACAGACATTGACTCTGATTATGACCATTTACAAAAAGATGTCAATAAAGAACTCTAACAAGCAAACCCGAGGAGCTTAGAAAGTATAGCAAGTGGTCAGACGGTATCTCCATGTGACAGAAAGTGCGGGATTTCATGTGGCTTTGAGCAGCGTTAACAGATGACATATATTCCAGAAATGAGGATGTCAGTGTTTTGGTACTCTGTCCTGTTCAGATCAGTCTGAAGCTGTGCATGGCTCTTGAAGCTCCACTTTAAGATGTTTGATATAGAGAGGCCAGAAGGTCCTGAGATAAACTGTGTAAAATTGGATGGAAGTGAACTAGTGAACTAGGGAAGGTGAGTCTGTCAAAGAGAAGTGTGGTGTGGGGATGGAACATGGGTGATATCTATCCTCAAGTATTTGAAAGGCCATATCAAAGGAGCATTAGACTTGATTTGTTTGGTCCCAGAGGAATTAGGGTTAGGGGAAGTTGTGAAAAAAAGAGACAATTTCAGTATGAGGTAAGGAAAACATTTAAAATCAAAGCTATGTCAAAGTAGAAAGAAGCTTTCTCAGCCTGTAGTGGGCTGTTCTGCCCTGGAATTCTTCAAGCACTTGGCTGCTTGGTTGGCGCTGTGTAGAGGGAATCATTTTTCAGATATGGGTCGGACTCACTGAAAATAGATCCTTTTCAACTTTTGAATTCTGTGTTTTCTTGCCAAGTGGAGTGTTATAGCAGCTAGGGGAGATACAGGTTTACAAAATAAACATTTACGAAATCTTTTGGAGGAGAATGGAAAATTATAAGTGGCATTACTTCATAAGACAGTCAGAAAGAGTTTGAGGGGCAAACAAATTTAGGTAAGTGGAGCAAGAGACCCAGCTAAGCCTTATCATCTAGGGAGCCCTTAAGGTTGAGATTGGAATGAGGACAACAAGCAGAAAAAATGGAAAATTGATTTAAAAACCTTGTTTCACTCAAAGACAGTAAAGGCATCAATTTGGGCTCCAATCTCATAGTCCTTGCTTGCAGAGCAGAAATGTCACTAAAGAAAACAGAAATGAAAGGAAAAAGTACCTGGGCAAGACTAAGTAAGCAGAGGAGGTCATTGTTGAAGGAGACACCTTTTTTGGGGTGTTGAATGAAGGAATCTCTAGGTACCTGAAAGTGGGGCTTCTTCCACTCATATTTATTAGCCAATCGAGATTCTAGGAACTGTGAGCTGCCACCCTCCAGGACACTCTCCTCAATAGGTTCAATGCCTGGCTAACTCTTGCTCTTTTCCCTCATAGTAGGGCCATCAACACTCATATTAATACTCCCCTCAAACATCCTACGCTCTTGTTCCTTAGCTTACTCCCTCACCCCACCTCAGCTACACTCAGAGACAGTCAGATCATTGAGCTTGTCATCAACCAAAGACACACTTTCATTTTCATAGACTCTGGAATTCCCCAATCAAATCACAACCTGTTGTTATCCCATCTTTCCCTCTGCTTCACAAACTCTAATCCATTTTTTTTCAGTCTTTCCTATGATTTCCAAACCCCATGCCTCCCACTTTTTTTTTTAAGCCATGAATCTGGCACTGTTTACATTCTCAGACTTCCCTCTTCTTATGAACCAGTTCAACCAAACACTGGCTTGATCTTTTGTTCCATTTTCCTATCATGGATATTGCCCTGTTAAGGCTCAGCTTTGGATTACTTATCAGCATCTACTTCCTTCTTTCGTATTCACATGCTGCTGTTGATAAATTGGAAAATCACAGAACTATGTTAAGTGTGTCCACTACAAATTTATATTGTATAATCTCAACTGGGCCCTCACCATGGCAAGGCAATCCTCACACCTCTGACTGATTCACTAGCTCATCTCCGGCAGCAACTTTTCCACAGATTTTTATCCCTCCTAATTCTATGTATTTTCACTGACTGTGCCCCAGTCCTGAAATTATCTTCCTCCCCACCGACATCCTTTGACTTCTCTGGCTTCCTTCAAGTTCCAAATAAAGTTTTACTAGGTAGCTATTCTTATAGAAAGAACATGGGGAGAAAGTTGCCACATTTGGAAGGGAAAGGATCACATTTTCCTCTGAGCACAAATTATCTCATAAGAATATTCTAAGAAATTCAAATAATTAAAAAGGTACTTCATAAACAATCTTTCTAGATCAAGGGTTCTTACTCATGTGTGTAAGGAAGCATGGGATAGTGCATGAAGAACTGCCTTTAGAGGCAGCAAGAGATAGGTTTAAGTCCCACAGCCCACTGACTGTGTCACTCTAGATAAGTCCATTAACCTCTCATTCCTCTAAGCAAATATCTAAGATTAAAAGTGGCAGAGGTGATGCTGACCCATCATGGTAGAAAAAGTTTCTCTCTAGAAGTTCCTATGAGCATACAATCACAGGTCCGGGTCCTGGCCACCTTCTCACCACGATGTCTAGATTTGGGCCATCATTGTCAGTGTTGCCCTACCACAACTGCGGGCTCTGCCCGAGTTCTCTGGCTCTAATGTCTGTGCTTTGGCTTTCTCTTTCCAGGAGCCACATCACCTCCCAGCTTCCCCGAAACCAAGTCAACTCGTATCTTCCTTTCCTGTTCTTGCCTTCTCCATTAGATTAAAGTCCTTTTAAGGGGAGGGGCTTTGGGTAAAGAGAGATATATGCCTGTAGCTATGTCTACAGCCCTTCTTTACCTCTCTGTCTCTATCTTCCCTAGATTGCCAAAAGGATTAATTACACACACACACACACACACACACACACACACACACACACACACACGCACGCACACACACGCTCGCACACACGCACACGACTAAGAACACTTGATCTAAAAAGATGGTTTATAAAGTACCTTTTGAATTATTTTAATTTCTTAGAATATTCTTATGAGATAATGTATACTCAGGAAAATGTGATCCTTTGCCTTCCAACTGTGGCAACGTTTTCCCCATGTTCTTTTTATAAGAATATCTACCTAGTAAAACTTTATTTGGTTGCAAAATACCCAGATATTATGTAAGAATGAGAGAGAGAGAGAGAGAGAGAGAGAGAGAGAGAGAGATAAGACAACCAGTCCATGAAAACAATTCTTGGAAGGACAATTGAGAGTTAGTGTCCTGAGCACAATGGGACAACTGTGGTTCAGAGAGGTCCAACCATTTGCCTGTGTTCACACAGGTTGATTGGCCACAAGAAGCCTATCTTCAGCTCTTTGTTTATCTGGTCCATCTTGTTTATGGCAAATGATGTAGGTTGTTCTCCCTCTGATTCTCTCTCACTATTGGTTTTCCATTAATTCAGCCTTGGTTTGGTTCAGAGAGATGTCATGTGTCTTAGAACAATAGAAAATGGGCATGGTCTCCACATCCCAAAGCAGGCAGACTCTTTCTCTAGTCTCTTCACTTAGCAGAATCAAGCCCTCAGGTTATACAATGAGGCCAACCAATCCTCTCACCTTGTGTTATTTCAGTAGGCAGAGATCATGATTGCCAATGGGCTGGCTTTTCTCAGGCCATTTTCACCTCTAATGGGATTCTCACTCTGTAAAAGTTGTGATTCCTTCATATGTACAGTTGAAAATAGGCTTCTTCCCAGTCTTTCCTCATGTGTCTTGGAAGCAAAACAAAACAAAACAATCTGCTGATTTTAAAAATTCTTCCTTATTCTCTCATGCAGCAAATCGAATCAATGGGTAAAATCAGTAGAGGTAAATCGAGGTTCAATACAATGAGAACAATGAGAATTTGCTAAAAGGGAGCTCAAAAGGACATAGGATAGTGGTTTGGAAGACATAGAGGTGGACCAGACCATGCAGGTTACACCACTTACTGAAGGCCATCCAGATACAAAAGTGAGATAGTCCTTGCCCTCAGGGAGTTTAGATTCTTCTGGCGGGGGGTAAGGTAACATGTCCATATATTAATAAATACATTGATTTGGTGGGGTAGTTTGTGTTCCACTGAGCCTTATGGCTAACTAATAAAGATAAAATTATTGGTGGGGGCTTGTGAACTATGGTTTTCATCAAGGAGTGGACTTGTCTATGTTCTTTGCAAGTGGGGTGGGGAGAACTCTACCCCCAGCCCCAAGTACTCCATAAAAATGGGCTTATTTAAGATAAAGAAACCCTAGGAGGCAAAAAACTTCCCCTTTGAAACATGTTCATATTCCAGATCTCAAAAGCTTGTCTGAAAGCCTAGAATCCATTTCAGAAAGCCCCTGCTAAGTCTCTCTTCCTAGCAATGGTCTGTTCAGTCCATTTTTCTGTTGAAATTTTGGCTGAGAGAATTCTCCTAAAATAGACATGGAATGAATCCCTCTGCTTCCTTTGGACTCCTGCTGTCTCTGACTAAGAGGGTGCTATGAAAATGTGCTCCAAATTTGCTCCATCAAATAAAGGGACGTATGAAAGATAAGAACATTATTTCTTACCTGGATTTTGATTTAGTCATGCTTCCTGATGCCTTGACTACATTATAATTCCTTGCATATTTTTCCATCTATGAAAAAAAGATCATCTTTTTTTTCACCAATAATTATTTATCAGTTAGTGATCCCACTGTATGTAGAATCCTTTGTGGTAGTGTAGGAAAGACAGAAGTTAGATCAGATCAGGTCCCTGAAGAGCCCAGTCTGATGGGGGATGAGTCACAAACACAGGTTGAAATGTCTCAGAACATTTGGTGATAAGTGCATTAGAGAATGCAAAGAGCTGTGGGGGCAGGGGAGGGGCTTGAGAGGGAAGGACCTTAGCCATCCTTGTGTGCAACAATCATAGAATGTGTCCTGGGGAAGGTGGAACCAAAAAGAGAAATTGGTTACAGGATATTTGATGATAGGGAAAGCAGAGAGACTGAGCAATTTGAAAAAAATTATAAGGGTCAAATAGCCTAGAGAGCTTCTGGTTTGGAAGCTTCATCCACCAAATAAAGACTGGCACCTCCTCCGTGAACTCCAGAAGGTAAGTGACTCGCCAACAGCTCCACCAGCTAGTAAATATGGTGGGCAGTGCACCCACTGAGGTCGTTTGGATTTCAGGAAGGGTGCTCCATCCACGTCTCTGTAAAATGTATTATTGCTTAAAATAAGCAAACAGAATTTTTGGAGACAACCATATCCTATCGATACTGACTCACATCCTTAATCTCTCAGCTTTACAAAATCATTATGAAAATGTACATTGTGATGCATTCTTAGGACTCCTGGGTCCTGTCATCTTCTCTGTAGTCAGACCCACAGGGCATGGAGATCCTCTTCTGCAGGAGCTGTCTTCCTTAATTAGAGTTTGAGTTCCAGGAGAGCAGGGACTTTCCTTTTGCTGTTTGTTGTCTCGGTGATTAGCAGAATGTTTAGCATGTAATAAGCTACATCCCATCAGCTAGCCATCTATCCACCCACATATCCATCCATCCATCCATCCATCCATCCATCCATCCATCCTTCCATCCATCCATCCATCCATCCATCCATCCATCCATCCATCCATCCATCCTTCCATCCATCCTTCCATCCATCCATCCATCCATCCATCCATCCATCCATCCATCCATCCTTCCATCCAAGATAATAGATTCATAGATTTAAGATGTCAAAGATGTGGGAGTTGTATCCTCTCATTTAACAGAAAATGAACTGAAGCCCAGAGGTGAGAAATGAGTTGCCCAAGGTCTCTTAGAGTAAAGAGCAGCCCCAGTGCTGTCAATCCAAGTCCAGCATTCTTCCTACTGAACCAGTAACATGAGAATGGAATAGCAGACATGATCTTCGCCATCACACAAGGCACAGAAATGTGCTGTAAATTCAGCCCCTATGGGGTTTTGTCTGCAGAGCATAAAAATTCTCCTTGCCTTGGAAGAAAAAATGCCTTAAGAGTTTCTCTGCTGCAAGGAGATTCCCATTCTGTTGTGCAGATTATGGATCAAGCCAGTTGTAAAATGGTTCTGGCGTTACCCATACAGACCTTTTTGTTCACTGATTCCCTGGCTCCCTTCATCAAGTGATGCATTGGCATAGAGTGACATTGCATGGCATCCAGTGACAAAGTTAGGACCTGGATCTGAAAACCAGCTCTACCATTTACCACATGTGGGACATTGGGCCAGCAACTTCATTTTGCTGGGTCTCAGTGTCCAAATCTGTTCTAGGAGGATGGTTGGACAGATCTCTTAGGTTGTCCTTTTCAACTTTGAATCTGCAACCCTTCAAATGGTAAGATGAGGGGCTTCTACCATGTGATTTCTAAGGACTCTCCTCATTTAGAGACCCTACTCCTATGTTCACAAGCTATCTTTCTAAGCCATAGCTCTAAAATAAGACACCTTTAAAAGGGTGACCAAACATCCAAACTTTCAGCCCCAGGCACATTTTATAGAGTTCAGGCTTAAGAAGTGACCATTGGGTCATTTCTTGACCTAGATGGACAATACAATTACTGGTTGGTTTCCCTGGCTTTTTGTCAGTCTAGACCACCCAGAATAATTGTCCTGCTAGTCCAATCTCTACATTCTTGCACATTGGTCCTGTCTGGAGACATAAGTCCTTAGATCCTAAATCTCAGAGCTTTGACCTCAGGGATATTTAGTTAGGAGTATTTTCTGATTGGGCTTTAAAGAACACTGTGGTGAGGCAGGAACAGAAGGAGTTGAAGCAAAAGTTCTTAAGAGCATCTATACACTGCCGTGGGAGACAGAATCAGGAGTCCTGGGCTCAAATTCCGTTTCTGCTTCTAATCAGTTGTTCAACCTTAAGAAACTTGGGCATGTGACGTATTTGGGACTCAGTGCTTTCCTCTGTAAATGAATGGTGTTGGACCAGATGATCTAAGAAGACTCGCAGTTCAATACAATTTTGATTTCCTTCTTTTTTTGGAAATGAAGTGGAAAAGCCTTCAGGAAAAAGAAAGCCTTTTTACTCTCTAAACCAGAGAATTTTTGGTCTCCATTCATGGCTTACTACAATAATCACCAGGGGAAGAAGTCAGAAATCTGATTTAATGAGAAAAAGTCTCCTAACTTAATAATAGAAAAATTACATTTCTGCTAATATCTGGTTGGAATCTGTTGTGAGTGTATGCAAATATATCTGGAAATATTAATATATACTGCCAGCTTCAGCTAATTAAGCCCATGGTTGTAGGAGGAACCACCTCATGGTAATTTAATCACTGTTCAGTCTTCATAATTGTAGTATTTGTCATTAAGTTTATCTGATTTTTTGAGAAATAAGAAATTCAATCTGACTTTGTACTTTCTTGGTTACGTATCCCATTTTGCTTATTGAGAAGAGAACCCTGATTGCTTGGTCACAGCTGAGAGCTGCTTTCTTCTAGAATTATTATTGGTCCCACAATCAGCTTCATTCTTCTCCTCTCCCCAATCATTGGCTCTTCCTGTTGGACCTTCAGACTGGGTCTGTTCCCCTGCTTCTAAAGTGCGGTCCACCCTGGTCCTGACCAATGCTCCTGCTCTGCATCCCGCTGCTTCCCCTTAGGCTCCTCCCCTTAGCATTCTGCATCATAGATGGCTGCATGGGCACACCCTGCCTGGCATCCTGAGCCTTCTGGTACCTTGCTGGCCATGGCCTTTTCCTATTCCTGTATCCTGGAGATGGGGGGTCCATAACCTCAACCCTGAGGCACAGAGTGGTAGAATTTAAACTCCATGAGGCCAGAAACTCTTTACTTTTGGTGTCTATTGTGGCATTTGTTGTATCTCCTTCCCCCACCCCCCAGCACAGAGGCTGGCACACATCAGGCTCTGAGGAAATTATCACTGAGTTGGGTCTTTGGTCTTTGGCCCAGTGACTGGTACAGATTGACTGCTTAATTGATGTTTGCTTAATCCAATGGACTCCAAAGAGCATTTAGTTGAACATTCATCTTAGTCAAGATCCCCTCAAAGAAGGACCATACACTTTTCTATATTACTTTTAAGGTTTGTAAGAATGCTTCACCTCCATTATCTTGTCTGCACCTCAGGCCCTCAGGCCTTGGGAATCTATGTGCTATCCTACTTGTACAGAAGAAGAAGGTCCTTAGAGGCTGTTGAGTCTAACCCCTGCATTGTAGAGTTGAGGAAGCAGAGGCTTGGCTGGCTTCAGAGAGTTTATCAGGGCCGCCCAGCTGCTGCTGGGTACAATTTGTCTTTGTGACTATGAAGTCCTGTACTCTGTGCCACTAGATCCCCTGATAGAGGTTTGTTCAGACATTGATGGGTATGGGGTGCTGCAGTGGAAAGAATAAGGGTCCTGTACTGCCAGGACCTGGGTTTGAGTCCTGGCTTACACACTACCCTGTGTGCCCTTGGCAAGGCACATGTCCTCTTCGGGCCTCAGTTTCTTGACCTGTAAAATGGGGATGTGGGACTCCATGACCTCTAAGATCACTTCCAGCTCTGGGTCTGTCACTGTGAAAATCACTACCTCCCAAATCGTGCCGCCCATTGTACTTTGGGAGCATGCTGGTCATTGTGAACCCACTCTCCAGGCAGTAGTGATGCCCTGGCCTCCTCCTCAGTCACCAGCTCTTTCAGTGCAATCTGGTGGGGAAACTGTGAAGGACTTCTAGAAGCCCACATGTACTTGCAAAAGGATGTAGCCTTTGGAGAGCCTGACTTTGAAGGCTCGGTCTCAGCAGGGAATCCTTATTTGCCTGCAAAGCTCTGACTCTGGTGTGGGCACCTGAAGTGCAGGAGGGAAGTTCTGTTTCTACAGATCTGGTAATCTCCAGCACAGCCACACACTGTTCGTGGCTTGACTTAATAGCTGAATGATGGGAGTTTGGGCACCATGTCCTGCCATTGTGGATGCTTTGCCAATGATTGACAGACTTGATTGGGTCAGAGGACCATGACCTTAGGTCATCCTGTCACTACCACATAGTAACAGAACCTGCTGGGCCATTTCCTCAGGTGGAGTGGGAAGCTGTTTTATAGCAGTGTAAAGGCCGATTTGAATGCAGAAGGACTGGGTTGGAGGCCTTTCTCTATGTTTGCTTCCTCTATGACTGTGGATGATTTCATCCCCAACTCATGAAAGGGTTTCCTTATTTGGCCTCTAAGGTCCCAGCCAACTCTGAGTGTTGAGGAAGGATGGATGGTGGGGTCCTTTATAAGAAGAAGAGGATATAAAGTACAGCACAAAGAGAATCCAATTCTGTTTGGAAATGTTGGCTTTGAGCCGCCTGTGGTGTCCTTGTGGGCATGAGCAGATCAGTGTCCCAGGAGGTTCTGGCACCTTCTCTGCTACCTTACTGACCTCAGAAGCATGGCCTGTAATGTTGCCCTCCAGGCCTGGAGGCCAAAGCTTTCAGATCATGCCCTATGGTGAGAGAAAGATGGGAAGAAGAGGATTCCCGTAGTAGCAACTACTGGTTGGCATTTACACTGCCCTTGCCATTTCTAATGTGCTTCACCTGTGTTGCACCTGCAGGGTAGGCCGACATATTACCATCATTTACCAGACAGGAAAACTGAGGCTACAGAAAGAAGGGTTGACTTGCCCAAGGTCACATCACTGACAGAGCTGGGGATTGAATTCAGTGAATGCCCTCTAACCCCAAATCCAGTGCTCTTTTTACCACTTGACTAAGATAAAGGATGCCAGACACACAGATACCAAACTGATCTCCCTGAAACCGAGGTCTGACCCAGCAGCTCCACTACCCAAGAGGCTCTGGTGGCTTCCCATTTCCCTTACTATAATACGCAATATCTCCTGTTTGAAAGTTCTAAATCTGGCTTCCAACTGACTGTCAGTTCATCCACACGCTCCGGCTCCATCCACATAGGCTTAATTGGTGCTTGCTGCCCATAAGATTCCATCTCCCATTTCCATGACTGCACAGGTTTTCCCCAATGCATTGTATCAGCTGTAAGTGGCAGATTGCTACTGTCTGACCTTGTATATGACTCAACCTCTCTTCATCTCATATCATCTTCTAGAAAATGAAGAACTCAGGCTAGATGTGCTCCAAGCTCCACCCAACCCTAAGGAGCAATCTGTCTATGGATGGCGAAGACCAGCCCTCAGGCAGATTCAGGCAGAGACAACAGATTTTATGGTGCAGTGTACTTTTCTCATTAAAAAAAAAACAACAAAAAAAACCTCTGAAAGCTAAGCTGTGCAAATATTATCACCCCTCCCCCATTTTACAAATGAAGAAACAGGCTGGCGACGAAAAGTATCTGGAACAAAGTCACATAGGCCAGTAACTGCTGGAGACAGTATTTTAATCCCAGTTTTTGGATTCCAAGTCTAGTCCTCTTTCCCTGACTTACAACCCCTCTTTAAAGGCAATGCCCTCACGAGACAATAATATTTATGGGGTGGCAGGGAGTAACTTGTCTGGCTTCCCTAGTGTCCACCCTAGGCTGACAGTAGGGGCAGTGTTTAGTAGTCATACCTTGGCTGCACTCCCAAGGGAGCTTGAATGAGGATTCCCTGGGCTCCACATACTGCCATGGTCACATTAGTCCTAAGCCAAGGATTATGAATGAAAAATATAAACCATTGAAATGGTCTGTTTGGCAAATAAGCAAGTGTGAGAGAGGAATAATGAGATTGTCTTGTCCCCTCCAGTAATTACTTTTAAGTCTTTGGAAATAAAGAGTGTTGGAAATGGTTTTACGACTCATTCCTCTAAGGGATTCAGATAGCAAAGTTCTGGGCTTTCCTCCAGGGGGTGAATTTACCTGTTCTCAAGTCCCAGCCTAAAAAAGCTTCAGAGAAACGTGTCACAGGAAGAAGCATACATTGTACTATCAGCGTCTTCCATGAGCAAACAACCTCTGAGCTCCTCATAGCATAGTGCACACAGTTCTGGAAGGAGCTGGGTTTTCTAGGCCTCCCATAGCTTGATGGAGCTGAGGCAGGCTTGACCTGGAGGGCTCCTTCAAGGCAAGAAGGTTTTCCCCCTCTTTCAATGTAATAGAATCAAAGCTCCTTGAGGGTAGGGGCTGTTTCTTTTTTGTCTGTGAATCCACAGTGCCTAGCACCATACTGGCCACTCAGTAGCCACTGAAGAAGTGCTTATTGAATGAATGATTATTAAGCAGAGGGCCACTTCAGCACTAGGACAGATCCATCTTCTTGAGGGACTGAGACCTCTCCCCACAGATTATTGTTCATCTGGACTCTCTTGTTCTGTGCAATTCCACCCTCCCTGCCCCATAAGTTTCCAATGAAGGCTGGTGGTTAAAAATGGATGTGTGTGTGTGTGTGTGAGTGTGTGTGTGTGTGTGAGTGTGTGTGTATGAGTGTGTGTGCAGGAAACCCCTTGGAATCACGGGAAGCAGTGTATAAATTCTCAAACATCATCCTGCCAAACAATAGCATTTTGAAAGACAGCAGGTTATGGGGATATATGCTGGTAGAACCAGAGTCCAGAAGAATTGGTTCAAACTGCCTCCTCTGACCCAAGATAGCTACGGCTGTGACCAGGGATGTGCTCTTCAACGATAGCGAACCTTTGTGTTCTCCTCTGTAAAGTGGGGATTATTGAACAATGAAAAGAGCACTAGGCTTGTAGTCAGAAAAGCCTGGCTCCCCTCTGGCATTCACCTGCATGACTAAAGGTGAGTCAGATAACATTTCTGACTTTCCATTTTTTCATCTATTGAAAAAGTCATGGTTGTACTAGATTTACTCTGACTCTGTGGTCCTATGATCTCAGGCACCATGGCTGTGTGCTCCTAGGTAAGTTGCTTAACTTCTCAGTGGTCTAGGTACCTACTAGAGACCTTTCTAATTATAAATAATTGCAGATTTGCATTGCTGGGGGAGTTTTCTTACTGGATGCTATTTATATCATTGAAATCACAGGTTCAGAAAAAACATACTTATAGTAGGTTTTTCACAAGGTTATTGTGAAACTCCAATGAGATCACAGACATAAAATTCTTTGCCAACTTTAAAATGTCATAGAAGTGCTGATTATTATTTTTCTTATAAAATCAATCAATAGATATTTATTTAGTATCTTATTTTGTATGTGTATGTTGACTTTGAATGAACACCAAGGCCAGAGTTATGTCCAGAAGCACCACATGTAGGGAACAGCATGGTCAACCATGATTCTGGAGAAGATTCAGTTGTGTTTCCTACCCATCTGTTGCCTAAAGGCCATATCTCAGCCTTCCCCAGCAGAATCTGAAGGGACAGGTGGAGGAAAGAGACAGGTTGGATCAGGTTCAGGAAGATCACAGTACTTTGGGTTATATCTCCACAAAAGCCCAAACACAGATTGGTTGAGATTTGCTTGTCACTAGATATTCAATTTTGAAAAAAAAGAACATGGTTGTAACACAGAAAGAAGGGAAAAAGAAAGAGATAGAAACAGAGAGAAGACAGAGGAATGAAGACAGAGACAGAAAGAGAAAGAGACAGAGGAGAGACACATACAGACAGAAACAAGCCCAGGGCCTGGCAGTGAAAGAATCCTTGTTGGTTAGCAAATACAGGAGAGGATGTCTTTGAGAGTCCCCCAGAATGGCTCTGGGCAGGGGAAGAGCACATGTGCTATGAAAGGATAGGAACAAACATTTTTCATGGTGACCTCCAAAGGTGTGCATGTTAATAATACATGAAAGCAAAAAATCCCCCAGTAATTGGGTCATGACCTTTGTAGTCTATGAGCTTTGAGGTAGCAGAGGAAATTTCTCAGCCTTTGAGAAATGAAAGGTTCTGGGTCAGCCTTGACAATCCCATGAGGGGTATGAGGGGCACAGGGTTCTGTCCTTCTGGTGGGAGGTGGGCATAGAGCAGAGACCACAGAGTGGGTGTCGTTTTAAAGAAAGAAGACCCATTCTTTTCTGACTAACCTCAGGTGAAGGCTGTTTTAACAATCTTGCTCAGGGCTTTATGTGATTTCCAAGCAATTTCCTCAACAATACTTTGTCATAAAGAAAGGAAGTCTCTCTCACAAGAGCCAGCAGTCACCTGGGAGACATTCTACCTCCTCTTCTGTTTCTACTACATTCTCACTTCAACAGATCTTAGTTCAGGCAACCTTTGCTGCTTGACAAAATAACTGTTAGTTCCAGAATGTTTATTTTGTGACTAGTCTCTGTAGTCACAGCAGTAGAAAGGCTTCTTCTGCCTGAGGGTTCTACCCAGGCTCTACCATTTACCAGCTGGATGACTTTGGGCAATAAGTCACATTCATGCAACATTTCGAGGCTTTGCAGAATAACAGAATGTGAGAGGTGGATGAACCTCAGTGTCCATTGTCCAAATCAGGCCCCCTGGAGCATCCCAACCTTGCTAGCATGAGGTTATATAGCCTCTGGTGGAGCAGCTGGCTTGTCATGGCAGTTTTCAGAATTGCTTTAGGAAGTGTTTTCTGACATCAAGCTGATATTTGCCCCTTTGAAGCTTCTGCCCATTGCTCCTGGTTCAGCCTTTGGGCCAAACAGGGCAAATTTAAACACTTCTGTAGAACAAACCTTAAAATACACCAATGATCACATTCACCCTAAGTCTTCCCTTCACTAGGCTAAAGGCAAAGTTTCAGGTTCAGAGGTCGAGGGCTAAAAGGTACATCTGTGACTTTCCATTTCAATATCTTCTCTTTAGAGATGAGGAAAATGAATAGGCTGGTATCAGGGGAAGCATCTAGGCTGCCTTCATACTATGCCTAGGGACTTAGGCCATTAGCTTTTTTTCCTTCTCACCAGAACTTTGGACTCTGCCTTGATCGGTGAGGTGATGCAAGTGGAAAGCAAGAAAGTGGAGAGAAAAGGGTAAGAAAGAAAGAGAAGAGCAGAGCAAGGAAGTGGAGGGGAGAGGAGAGAAGAGAAAAGGGGAAGGGAGAGGAGAAGTCTGAGTACAGGATGAGGAGAGGAGGAGGTTGAGGGCAGGTCCTGAGGAACAAGCACATTAAGAGGCTGGAAAGAGGAGCCGCCGAGGGAGACTGGGAAAGACCAATCCGAGAGCTATGAGGAGACCCAGGTGTGTGACGCTTCAGAGCCAGGAGCCCACTTCTTTCACCTTATGAGTTACCACAAGATAGTACAGGTTGTGAGTGACTCAAAGGGCAGAGGGGGGATGAAAGGTGGATATGTGGAAACTGCAACATACTTGTGAGATCTTAAAAGTGTCCAAGCTAGAAGCTGTAGTTTGTCATCATGGGGAAAAACCCCCCAGATTACCGAGAGGATGGAGTTCTAGACGCAGGATTCCGGCTCTCCCTCCATGCGAGCTCGGGTGTGTTTGGGCACAAGGGTTTATGAAAGCCAGCTCCCCATGCTCGATTGCAAGGCTTCATGGTCGGCAGTGCCTTGCTGTTTCTCCTGTCCCACCCTAATGAGCCTGGGTGATTTGTGGCTGGATATGCCTTTCATTCAAGGTTGCCTCAAGACAAAGCTTGAACTCTGAGCTCCTTCTCAGAGATGAGTGCATAAGGATTTCTTTAGAAAAGACTCATTCCATCTTCTTTCTCCTTCCTCCCGACTTCTTGATTATTTATCTTTGCTTGGGAGCTTTTGTTCTGGGGAACAATGAGGGTGAAGCTTGATGGTGCTGAGTAACCTTGTGGAAGGAGGATGGTTATTCATGTCGGGTTTGAACAAAGAAGCCTTATGTAATATGATGTTTATACTTGCTGAAGAATCAGGGCACCCCTCTAATTATTGTATACAATAGGGTGCATAATGAAGTGCAAAGAACAAAACACATTCACAAGCCAATGAAGATGCAGGGGCTGTCGACTTTGATCTGGAACTGCATTCTGCCCAGGAATATCAGGTGAAACCAGAAACAGAGGAGCTGAAACAATCCCCGCTACCTCCGATCCATCTACCTCCTACCCATCTATCCATAATTTTAGTCTGAAAATGAATTTAACAAAAGATATCTATTTTTTCCACCCCCAAATGAGGGGATCTTTACTGGACTCGAGCCCGGTGGGAGAAGCCTCTCCTTTGGCTTTGCCCACCCTGAAGCCATCAGGATATCAGTGAAGCCAGGAAACAATAATGCCTATGGTCGAATCTCAGTAACTGGGTGGCTTCTGAAAGCAGACCCAAGGTCTGCTTGGGGGTTCAATTTCCGATCAAAATACAGACATTTAGTTCGCAAGCCTTTGCTCCCCGAGGTCTGGGAAAGTGGAGATTAGGCAGAGCTGCAGAAGGAGGAGCCCCAGCAGGTGGTCCTTGAGTGCACCCAGCTTATCTTTCAGCTGAAGGATATTTGTCCAGAACTGGTTTAGAACTTTCCAAACTAGTGAATTCTCACTGTAATAATAACAGCGACAATAGCTCAGAAGAGCAAGCACTTCTGTGGGTCTTTCAGGTTTGCAAAGCGTTTGACATCTATTATCTCTCATTTGATTGTCACAACAACTGTAGGTAAAGATTCTTACTATTCCTATTTTATAGTTGATAAAACTTAGGCTGAGATGGGTTTAGTGACTTTTCTAGGGCAACACAACTAATAAATACTTGAGGCAGGATTTGAACTCAGTTATTCCTGGCTCCAAGTCTAGTTCTCTACCCACTATATCACTTAGCTGCTTCACAGGATCTTATATTAAATCAAGACCTTTATGGTGTTGAAACAATCACTTATGGATACAGGAATCAAGATCACTGGAAAATGTATTTATCGAGGGAAAACTCTTTGTGACCCTATTTGAGGTTTTCTTGGCAAAGATGCTGGAGTGACTTGTCATTTCCTTCTCCAGCTTGCTTAATAAAGGAGAAAATGTAGGTGAAAAGAGTTAAATGACTTGCCCAGAGTCACCCAGCTAGTATGTATCTGGAGCCAGATTTGAACTCAGGAGGATGAGTCTTCCTGACTTCAGGCCTGGTTCTTTAGCCAGTGTAACACTGAGCTGCCCCTCAGGATGAAGGGTCTCTTATTAATACCCATAGTAATAACAATAATAGTAGCAGTGTAGTGATTACAAGGCCATTCTAACCTTTTCTCTGTGTGTGCCTCTCCAGACCCTAGCACTGTGTCTCAGCTGTGAGCTCCCTCCAGCTCCTGGGGCACCCTCTCCCTGGAACAGTGGTCAACCATGATTACTCCCTTGCCCCCCTGATGAGGGCTTCCCTGGGGCTTGTAACAGCCTTCAAGAAGAGAAGGGGATGGTCCTTGTGGGGCATGACAGAGCACAGGACCCCAAGACAGAAGAAATCACCTTTGAATCTGGCCTTGGACAACCACGAGTCCATGCAAGATACTTAGTCTCTATACTGGAGTTTTCTCAAGTGTAAGAGGGACAGTGGCTGTGGCAGCCCTGACAGTGTTCTTGTGAGAATCAAGGGAGACAATGGAGGAAATGCCCTTTGTTGCTTCAGAAACATGTACGGATACTTGGTGAGAGCCTCACCAAGCCCAGGGCCATCCCCAGTGGGGCTCCCCTCAAGGGAGGTGATATTTTCTTTGCTTTCTGGGCTACCCTCCCAACTCTTCCCCCAATTTTCCTATAAGGCCACCGTGGAAGGCTACTCTGGCCCTGTGCTTCCCCTTTGGGAAGCGAGCTCTGGCCCTGCAGCCTCTCCCTCCCATTCACTGGTCTCTCCCAGAACCTCCACGATGCCCTTGGATTTGAGGCAGACAACTGAGGGTAAGAGCTTTACCCAAGCTCCCCCCAGAATGATCCACTTAGGACTTTCTCATGGAATGCTGCAGCCAGAGGACCCTTCCTTCACTTGCCTCCCTCTCCCACCTCTAGCTCTGGGAACAGTAATCAGATCCACCTTCCCTTTCCAGGAAAGAACCCAGCAATCAATTGCCTACAGCCAAACTCACCATCTTGGGACCTTTCCTGTCTGAAGCACACTTTCCTGGCCACATAACTGTGTACTCGGTGTCTTCCTTGAGGAGTGGGACTCCATCACTTTGCAGTATTATTCCTGGTGTTAGCATCATGTCTGGGACACTGTAGGTGCTTAATAAATGCTATTTCACTTGTCAACTAACCAATCCATCCATCCCTCCATCCATCCACCCATACACCCACCCATCTATCCATCCGTCCATCCATCCATCTATCTATCCATCCATCTATCCATCCATCCATTCATTCACTGGTTCATTGATTCATCCTTATGCCTCATCCCTAAGTACATAAGTCTTAGACAGAGGCAGAGGTCTAATAGTGAGCTGGGCTTAGAATTTGCCAGGAGGAAGAAAGTGGCTTTCATTGCCTTTGGGGAGCTGTGGATCTCTTCAGAGGACTTGCCTGAACTACAGTCTCATCTTTTTATCACCACTATACTTGCAGTGATGCTGTTTGGCTGTGAAGCGTGGCACCCCAGAACTGAAACTGCTGGTTCTATGAATGACAATGGAGAGGATGGAATGGATGCCATCAGACAGCAGAATGGGCCTGGGAAGCAGCCTTGAGGATGCCAATAGGAGGAGTGGACAAAATGTAGACTGCACAGGGGCAAGATGGAGGAGACCATAGTGCAGCTCATGTGTCCCCTAGGGCCCCTCTATGCCAATAATATGAGAGGCAAGCCCTCAGCACTTTGGGCAGGCCCCCTGTGGAAAACCCCCTGTGAAGAAGACATGGATAGGAGGCACCCAGCTAGGGCACTGGCAGGGAGGAGTGCCAGTCTGAATTTTGGGAGGGAGTTCCCACATGGATATTTTGAAGTTGATGCTTAGGGACTCTGCCATGTCCAATTTAGTTCATTATTCAAAAAATTGATCCCTCCTGCAGTGGGAAATCCTTAAGTGACTGAGCTGTCATTACTTGTCTCCTGGTCTTGCCATGGAGGTCTGGGGATAGTAGGATGGAGCTGGAAGGAATGGTAGAGGTCACTGAGTGCAACCTCATTTCGATGAGACCCAGAAGGGCCAAGGGACTTAGCCAAGGTGCACAGACAGAGAATCCTTTGAGACTGTCCTTTTCTGCCCTGCAGTGGAGCACCCCTCCCCTCCATTTCTTGTGGTTCCATGAAGAGGCATGTCTCTGGGAAGGGAAGGGGCTTTTTTTAGTGTCTCATACGCCTCACACTGTGCTCAGAACTGTTCAGATTTGGTCTCAATTGATCCTCACAAAGTCCCCAGGAGTCAGATGCTACAATGTCCATTTTACAGTTGAGGAAACTGTGGCTGAGACAAGTTGAATGACTTGCCTAGGGTCACCCGGAATGTAATTACCTGAGGCTAGACTAGGACTCCAGGGCCAGCACACTAACCACCAGCCCTGCTGGCTGCCTCAATGTGGCAAAATGTTATCCAGATTAGATGAGAAGCAATGCTATGCAATGGAAAGAACACCTGGCTTCCAATCATGCCATGGTCACTTACTGGCTGGGCACCGTTGGGAGAGTTATGGAACTTCCCTGGTGCTCACTGTATCTGAAATGAGCTGATTGGACTAGATTGTCTTCAAGGCAACTTCCAGCTTTAAGTCTGTGACCCCACATTCCAAAATATGGGGACTACAGAGCATTAGCTAATGAAGAACACAGTTTGACAAAGGGAATGCGAGTCATCTTTTGTCTGAGAAGGAGTAAGCTTTGTCCTCTTCCAGTTTTTCCCTCAATAAAACAAGCAAGATTAAATATTTATTCACTCACTGCTTTACTCTTCTCCCCAGAAGGCAGGTTAGAAAATGCCTCTTTCCCATCAGCTAGAAAGCAAGCGATTTTGTTATTTATCAGGATGAAGAAAACATCTCAGTCATTTCTACATATAGGGGGTGTGCACGAAGGAAGGATGCTGACTCCCCAGCTGTGACAGGGGAGCTAACACTCCGGATGGCTGCTGGCCTTTAGCACCCCCCCACCCCGGGGGCATTTAGTGCCCCTCAGAGTCTGCTTACACACTGAAGAAGAAAGTCAGCATGCTCTAGCCTAGGCTCATGTTTGAACCTCCCCCCTCAATGGCTTGATCAAGAGGCAGCTGTCACCTTGTCACTCCCTAGACTGCACTGGATCATGGACTTTGAACTTGATGCAATCTTACAGGCATTTAGTGGACTCAGAATCCCTGACTTGACATCTCTTATCATCCAGGATCTGCTTATGGACCTACAATGAGGGGCAGCCCGCTGGCTTGAGGTGGCCTTTCCCCTTTGGGACAGCCCTTGTTGGGAGGACATTTGGTTTGGTTTTTCTACCTGACATAAGATATAAACCTACCATTTTGTAACACCCACTTGTTATTGCTCCTAGCCCCACATTTTGGGCCCAGTAAGAACAATTCTAGTCACTTTCCCATTTCCCCCTTCTCTTCCGTAGGCTGAACACCCCTATTTCCTTCACCCAATCCATAAGTGGGTCCCTGGGTAGTGAGGGAGGGTATATTCACCCAATCCATAAGTGGTTCCCTGGGTAGTGAGGGAGGGTATATTTGGTTATGAAGGTGACATAAAATGGCAAAAAATAGAAATAATAAAAACTTTTGGGAGATTTACTAAACCAGAAATTACTCTAAGTATTGACAGAGGGTCAAGGTTATGTTTTTATCTCGGAAAACAGAAGAAAAATGGATAAGGAGAGATGTAAATGAGAGCATGAACACACAGTCCCTCAGATTTCCATCCTTGGGAAAGCACTGGGGAAGAGGAAGGTCAGAATGGAATTCTCTGGCACCCAGGGAGTTCCCCCTGAGAATTGAAGCCCCTGAAGGGATTGGGCTGGATCAGATTCAAGGCCTTGAGCCCCGGGTGGGGGGGGCCTGGGCTGTCATCGCAGAGTTCCCTTTCTTACCAGTGAAGCTTGGGTTACTGGATTGTTGGTTCTCTGGGTGCTTTTTTTTCCTCTTAGCAGCTTTCTCAGATTTGGCCCTTTAAGAGAATATTGCTCTGTTGGTTCGTTAATTAATTAATTGGCACGTCCCTTCCCTCTTTGGGCCTCAGTTTTGTCGTCTGTAAAATGAGCTAACTTGACCAGGTGATCTCTGAGGCCTCTTTGAGTTCTGACATTTCATGCTCTCAGCACACTTAGGTGGGGGACAGTACATTCTATCCACAGATGTATTGATGGTTGGCATCCAGGGATAGGAGAAAGATTAAAATCCCAGCCCTTTGGAAATGTATCTGCAAGTCCAATTCACATCAGTCAACCTTGATCAGTCCCATGGTTCTTTGTGCTAGTCTTTTCCACACCTTTGAAAATTAAATCTTTCAGTTCCACTGGGGCTTTAGTCCTTCCAGGAGGCATCTAACGTAAGTACCTCTAAGTGGATGGGATCCCCCTCCCTTCTGCTTTTGGGCCAATTTCCTATCTCTCCTTCCTTCCTCCAGGAGGGGTCTCCCTGAAGGCTGATTATAGATGATGTTAACATTATCAAACAGACAAAAATCATAAATGCCACTTTGAGAAAAGCCATGATTTGGGTTTTACAGGCAGAAATCCTTCATTTTAGCAAATCGACATATCCATAAATAAGAACTAGGCTGGCAGCTTGGCAGGTATTGATCTGAGCTGATTTAGCAAATGGTCTCAGAAACTAATGGCTGGTCAGTTTCAATAGATTTTTTGGAGGGAAGGGTGAACCATTACAGTGAAAACGATGAGCCCCTCGCCTGGGGCAGCTTAGGCCACATACCTATGAAAAGTCAATGAGCCTTTTGCAAAGTCTGAAGCTGAAGTCGATTTTTAATCACCAGGTTCATAGTGTGGCCTGCAGATGGTGCAGTCAGGAGCTGGTTCACATGAAACCTCCCCCCGCCCCTTTCCTCCTTTCTTTTTCTGGTAAATGGGAGAACATACTGATCACAAACCAGAGCTACAATGTGTAGTCATGGTCTTCACAGTACCTTGACTCTCTCTCCAGAGAGGATACAGATATTTCTACATCACTTCATGGCAACCTGGGGAGAATCGAAGAGAATGACCCAGGCGCCAGTGTTATCCTTTTCAGCCATGTCTCAGTCACTGCAAGGAAGATGCCAAGATCCATTTGGTTTAAAGCAGTGGGGTGAATAAGACAGACTCAGAGGCATTCGATGGTAATAAACAATCTCATATAAATTGTCCACCCCCAAGTACTTTGCGGTCTTGATACACAGAGTATCTTTAAAGCCAAATAGGAATTTGAGCTTGTGTGAGTTTTTATTTTTTAAAAAGAATATGCAATAAGGTCGGGGTATTATGGTGTAGAGGTTGTGGAAGATTTATATTGAGAAGACTGAGCACATTTCATCTGAAGCAGCCATCTGCGGTGCAAGAACTCATTTGCATATGCATCACGTAACTATAACTCAGCCCCAGACAGTTGTTAGGAGAGTATATGAAGGAGCAGGAAGCAAGAATGTGCTATCCATGGGCCCACGGTCCAAGGTTACCTTGCCAACTGGTGCCCACATTCCAAGGTTACCTTCTGTGTCCCGCCCACAGCAAGTGGCAGCATGGTTCAGTATCATGATTTATCAGTCGTCCATGTGACCAAGTAAGATGGTGCCTCCTCACCCAGCTCCAGGAGCACAAGAGCCCATATGTGACAGAGGTAGTCATGGTTTTAGTCCATTAGGGAAAGCAGGGAGATGGCATGAATGGGACAAGAGACTGCATTTTCTTGCTGTGATGGCAGCTCCTCTCCAGAATCTGTGTCCCTTAATGCATCATCACAACGATGGTAGTGCCAATGGAGACAGTTTTGTTCCTCAGCCAAAATGAGTGCTGCTATGGGGGTGTGAGAGGGAAGCCAAATGAGTGGGTGGGGAATGAGGAGATGTCTCCTCTGGCAGCACTCATCAGTAAACTCAGTCTTGGGAAATCCATAGTCTTGTAAGACAGAATCAGTTTCTTACTTCCACCTTATGAGTACCTTCTGCCCTTCTGATTGGAGGGTAAGGCTGTTATAAGCTCCACCGTGTAAGGAGGGGAACAGGACTGATGTCTCAGATGTGTCCTCATTCCCCACACACCTCTTTGAGATGCTTTGTCTTATCTCCCATGCTCCTGAACTAAACACCTCCCCTTCACCTTCCACTTCTCTCAGCTTTTGTTCCCCATTAGGTTGTAACTTCCTTGAAGGCAGGGACTCTCTTTTTCTTACTTGTATCTCCAGCACTCAGCACCATGCCAGGTACTCAGCAGGTGCTTAATAAATGCCTGCTTTTGTCCTTCCTGTTGGCAACAGTCAAAGGGTGGCCCAGAAGAAGCAGGAGATGTTGGGGGAAAAGAGGATGGTCATGTCCCCTTTTTGTTTAGTCCAAGTAGGAAAGCATCATGATATAACATCTTTCTCTTAAGAAAACCTTGAAGAAGGCAGACCTAGCAGCGGCAACAGCACCCATGCCTTCTGTTTCCTGCCTGCAGACTGTAAGTATCTGGAACCTGATCTTCTCCCATGAAGGAATTTACTCAGTTCTATTGTTGTTGTTCAGTCATGTAGGATTTTTTTCTTCTCCAGTTCATTTTACAGATGAGGAAACTGAGGGAAACAAGGTGAAGTGACTTGCTCAGGGTTCCACAGCTAGTAAGTGTCTGAGACCAGAGTTGAACTCATGAAGATGAGTCTTCCTGACCCCAGGTCTGGTGCTCTGTGCACTCTGGCATCCTCTAGTTGCTTTGGACAAAGGTAAATGCTATGCCAGGTGATAGAATAGAATACCAAAGAACAGAGAAAGGATCTGTGATGCCAGGAGTGAGACCTCCACTGTAGGATCTGACATGGAGAGCTGGAGGGTTGGATCCGGTGACCATCAGCAGATGAAGAAAGCAGGGTCCTTAGAGGTCCCCTTGGCTTGCCCAAAGGCACAGAGCTCGTAGGTGGTGAGAGTGGGCTCACCCAGGCGTTCTGGTTCCAGACCCAGCATGTGCAGGACTGTGCCATGTGGCACAGAAGTGGCTCTTCATGGAGCTTTTATTAAATCAAGTGAGCTGGGTGATTTTTGAGGAAATGGACATTTTTGTGACTTTGAGGCTGTTATTCTTTAAGTGAGATGCACCATGGGGAAGCATACAGCCGAAAGGAGAGCAGAAGAAGATGGATCCTAGAATGGGAAGTCTGGAAGGGCCCTTTGAGCCTGGGGGACCAGTCTGCATTTGACATTGGAGGAAAGTGTGGCCTAGAAAGTGAAAGTGAGTCACCCAAAGTCATATGGATCATTCAGCATGACATGGACTAGGGTGGCCTTTCCATTGTCAAAGCCTCCCAACACTACTTCATTTTAGAGGGTAGGAAACTGAGGCAGAGATGGAAAGTGACTTGTCCAAGTCACACAGATCATAAAGCATAACGTAGACTGAGATGCACTGCCAGTAGTCAGAGTCCTTCAGTGCTACTGCAGCTTCACAATGCCCAGATGGGAGAGCTGGCTTTTCTTAGAGGAAAACCAATAAGCTGGGAAGATTTGCGATAGCTCAAATGACAATCGCCATTAAGAATTTTCGAGTCAGAATTTGCATCTCTGGATGGTCAGCAGTTCTGTATCGCAGTCATTCTCCTTCTCCCATTCCCTCTGAATGTGTTTGTTGTGAATGTGCCAGAAGAGAGGGGAACGCTTCATGTCCTATGTGTGTTGAAAAGTGAAGCCCATCAGATCCTGGTGGCACCAAGGGGACTCACTGAGAGCAAAGGGGGCGCTTGCTTCTGGAAGCTGCCCTTGTTGGGGACGGATCGAGCACATGTTAAAATCAATTATTTCAAGACAGGCCCCTTTCTCTCCCAGAGGAGGGAGCTGCCCTCTGCATGGGCACATCCTGGTTTGCTTCTGCCCCAATGCTCCTTTATTGCTATGATTTGCTGTCCTTTTTTCCCCTAAGTTTTTTTTTTTTTTTACAGTTTCACATGACAAATATTTGATGAATGGGAAGGAAGAGTTTTCATCTCCTCGACATTCCAACTCACGAAGCAGGAGCTTGTGTGTGTTGGGTTGGATGGGCAAGGTGCTTGATGTCCAAACTTGTTTGAACTTTTACCCTATAGGTAAAAAAAATAAGATAATAACACACACACACACACACACACACACACACACACACACACACACATATATATATATTTATCTGTAAACAATCCACACATACTAGTTTGCTAGGTGCTGGCCTGGGAGGCAGGAGACAGTTCAGTTTCTGACTTAGATGCCTGCTAGCCCTATGACTCTGGCCAAATCACTTACCTTCTTTTTCTCAGTTTCCTCATTTGTAAAATTAAGAAGTTGGACTCAGTGACATTCTAAGATCCTTGCTAGAATCTGTGCTATAATGTGTATTACACAAAATGGCAATTAAAAAGGACAAAATAATGGGAAAAGAAACACCATTTTCAAATGAAGTTTTAAAAATTATGAGCAATAAAAAAGTTTTGCTTCTGGTAAAAAAAAAATCAGTGGGAAGAATGCAAATGGATACAGCTCGAGAGTTTAAAAAATCTCACGTGACCTCTTTAGGATATAGCGATGCGAATGTTTGATTCTAAGGTTGTTGCTGAGAAACTTGAACCATGGTGAAAAACCAATGAAGTCTGCCTTTGAGGAAGACAGTCTCTTTCTCTCTCCTCCCTTTCTCCTACTCATCTTCTCTCTCCTGTTTCTCTCTCTCCACCTCCTTCTTTCCCTTCTCTCTCTCTCTTTTTTTTTTTTAAAAGCAATTGAGGTTAAGTAACTTGCTCAAGGTCACACGTCTAGTCATTATTTATTCGTGGGTGCTCATTTTCTGAGGCCGGATCCAATCTCAGGTCATCCCAACTCTGAGACCGGCGATCTTATTCACTGCGCCACCTAGCTGCCCCTTTAGGGCAATTGGGGTTAAGTAACTTGCCCAAGGTCACACGGCTAGGTTTTTTGTTTGTGGGGATTGTGTTGGAGGCCGGCTCCGAACTCAGGTCCTTCTGACTCCAGGGCCAGTGCTCTACTCACTTCGCCACCTTTTTCCCTTCTCTCTTACCTCCCTTTCTCCTACCCATCTTTCCCCTCTTTTTCCTCTCTCCCACCACCCACTCTCTCCTTGTCTCTCTTTTTCTGATCCCTCTAGTGTCTCTTTCTACTCCCTTTCTCTCCTTTCCCCTCTGTTGGTAACTTCCATCCCTTTACATTTATCTGTCCTAGACTTGTGTGTATAAGTGCATGCACATATATATCCAAACTCGTGATTTTTAAAATTTCCCTGAACTGGGGGTGGCTAGGTGGCACAGTGAATAGAGCACTGGACCTGGAATCAGGAGGACCTGAGTTCAAATGTGGCCCCAGACACTTAACACAAAACTAGCCATGTGACCTTGGGCAAGTCACTTTAACCTCAATTGCCCTTCCAAAAAGCAAAAAAACAAAACAAAACAAAAACAAAAACAAAAAAAACAACCCCCCCCAAAAAAACAACAACCAAACAAAAAAAATTTCCCTGAGCTGCCTCATTGGGTCATGTCTGAAATATCTGTCAAGACAGGTTCCTTCAGGCATTTTCTCATATTGATCAGTTCCCTAGGCAGCAAATATTCTCTATTTCACTTTCCCAGAGCAAGGTAAGCTACATCCTTCTTTCAGGGATCTGGAGGTGTCCCTCACCCTCAAGGGGTGGTGCATCTTCTCTTTAAGCTCCCCACCCTCCGCACTGTCAGACCCTATTCTGAGTGTCTGTTAGCTTCCAGTGACTGGTACACAAGTTCCAATCAACCAATTAATATCATTTAGCTTTCACAAAAGGCTATTTACTTTGAAGATGTAATGAGCAAAAGTTTGAAATTTCAAACTCCCCAACTTGGAGGCATATACTCCCATGTACCACCCTGATTTCTGGAGAGAGTGGGCTCTCTACCATTATTTTTGCATATAAACACCCATCAATTCCACATTCAAATGTGATCTCTCTGCCAGATAAGTCATCACTCCCCTGAAACTCAAAGATGTCCCCAAACCCCAGCACAGTTTCCACTCATGGACCACCTGGTGGTTCACTCTCTTGACCTTTTGAAATTTGTGAGGATATAATTATATCCATCCTCCTTCACCTAAAAGGAAAGAATAGCTATTGAGGCAGAGAACTCAGACTGGTATAAAGAGGTCACATGTGGACTTTGGATGAGGAGGGCCTCAAAGCCCTCTGTTTTTAGCATTGTCTTTCACTCAAGTGCTGCCCGACTGGAGGAAGTCAACACCAAGAGAAGGGAAGAGTCAGATGAGTGCCCTTTGAATGCAAGCTTCGTTATAGCTTCACAAGCATAGCCAAAGAGATCCTCTCGTGATTAGAAGACTAGAACTAGATATAGTAAGACTATTTGTGTTCTAAACCTCTCCAAGACACTCCCTTTACATGTCACCATGACTTTCCCAGAAGCCAGCTCTTAGCCTTTTCCACTTGGGGAATTTTCATCATTTGGCTCCTGCAGTCTCCTGTTACATGTCCAAGTATTGGCGTTGGGTGAGTGGAATTCCAGCCACATTTCTTCCCACCTGGCCCTGGGAGAGGTATGACATGCCAGGCTGGGCTTCTCTCCTTCTTAGCTTTCTTGCAGGGATTCCACAGAACTATCTGTTCTCTGACTGTCTCCACAACAGGTTTGTGTGAGCAAGAAATGATGGCTGGTACCAAGAAGGAAGAGCGTGGGCATCAGCGAGGGTAGTACCATTGATCAGCAGTCCCTCTACTGACAGGGACTGGATGCTAATTTCTCCAGGGCTACATCCATCCTAGCCTGAAATCACTGAGAAATGGGGCTGCCTCAGCTTCCAGCTAAGACCTACAGTGAATGTGGGTGACCTTTTGGTACTGTCCAAGGGAAATATACCAGGTATTGGCTCCTTCACAGATCTCCAGGAGAGTGGGGAGGGAAGGGAGAAAGAAGCTCTAAGAATGACCTAGGCACCAGCAGCAGCCAAGCAGATGCCACAGAGATAATTCACTTCTCACCTCCTGTCCAACATCCTATTCATACCCTGACTGCCCCACACCCAGTTCACTTCATCCAGCATCCTTCATGAAGGAGGTGATGGGATTGGGTTTGATCATAAAGCTGTAGGGCCTATCAAAAGATGATAGGCCCTACAAGACTGCTGTGTACCTCTTCATGCCTTTCCTGGGGTTTGTATGCCTTACTTTGAAGGTAACAAAGAGCCTTTCTTGAAGATTTCCAATGACAAAGAGCCCACTCCCTTTGAAGGCACTCCATCCACCTATCCACCCACCTGTCCGTCCATCCATCCATCCATCCATCCATCCATCCATCTACCTGTCCATTCCTTTTGTGGAGAGTTCTGATTGACAGGTAGTTTTGCTCAGCATTATTTCAAAGCTGGCATCACTGCAGCTTCTATTAGGTGATACCAGTTATTGAGTCATCTGTTTTCATGTCATATCCCCTTAGTAGAATGCAGCCTCTTGAGGGCAGCCTCCATTTGGGGGATGATGGAAAGGTTTGGTTGAGTTCTGTCTGTCCAGAGTGACTCTCCTGTTTCTAAAGAGATTGAAATCAGCCTGAGGCCTATAAATCACACCTAGAGAGAAAACACCGAGAAAGTCATGTAGTAGCCCTGTGTGAGCCTCTTTGCTGAAGTATACTAAGCATGACTTTTGCTGCCAGAGTTTTCTTTCTTCCCTTCCATGAAGAGAAAAAACCTTGTTGGCATTATGGGAATCAGTGCTAAATCAGTAAAGATGCCTGTTGAATATGAGATTTCTGCTGATGGCAGGCTCCAGGAGCTCACCCAATGTGACTTGAGGACCTCTGCTGATGGAAGGCCCCAGGAACTCACCCAACATGGCTTGGGGACCTCTGTTGGTGGCAGGCCCCTGGAGCTCACCCAATGTGGCTTGTGGATCTCTGTTGGAGGAAGACCCTGGGCACTCACCCAGTGCACCCCACACACCCCCCACATGGCTTGGGGACCTCTGCTGATGGCAGGCCCTGGGCACTCACCCAACATAGCTTAGAGGTGTTTCCATGTGTCAAAGCTAAAGGGCTCTTGGAGCTACAGATCCTAGTTTCCTGCTAAATTTAGTCCTGATTTGAAAGTTCAGATTTAAAACTGTCAGATTAATTCTCCCATCAACCCTGACACCTCAATCAGCTCCTCGGCTGTTATCATCACTAAGCTTGGAGGGAGCCAAGGTTCACCTGTGGGCAGTGACATTGCCAAGAACTCTGATCACCATCTCCCAAGGGCTTGCCTTCCCAGCCTGAGCCAAGGGATGCTTCCACCTGGGCTTCTTCCCACCAGCTGGGCCTCCTAACTAAATACAGCCCCTCCCAAGGTCCCTCTCATCTGCATCTAGAAATATTTGCTGTCTACAAAAACTAAAAGGGGAGTTTATTGTGAGGAATAAAAAGGACAGCTGCATTTTAGGCAGAAGCAAAGGCAAATAAGTGAGTTGGGAATTAGAGGAGCAAGGTTTGAATCCTTCCACTGCTGCTGCCTAGTGCCAACAGCATCAAACCACAGAATGCATGGGGCAGCCAAGAAGCGAGGTGAGTCTGGTCTGCTTCTGTCTGAAATGATGAGCCTTGAAAGGGCAAGTAAGACATCCTGCTGGGGCATACAGCCCATGACAATGGATTCCTGCCATGGGGCAGAGCTGCTCACCTCACATCTGGTTCCTCTTTCCTGTATGTGGAAATCTTTGAGGCCTGGAAAGGAAAATAGGAAATTGGTGAAAGGCAGATGAGGCCCAGAGTTGTCATGGAGACAGAGAAGGTGCCAGAGAAGGGCTTTTTTTGGAAGGGTGATTCCAAGGAGAGGTGCCCAAGGCTGGGCTCAGGCAAAAACCCTCCATGTTCAGAAAGGGCAGATAATGGGACTGCCAGCTCAGACCATTACTTTGACTCTGTCACTTTTCAAAAGTGTGTGCTTCTAACTACCCCCTGCCAATCTGCCCTCCCTTCTGTCATCCTTCCTCTTATTCCCTTCTCCCCAACTTTTCTGTTGAGTGTGTATGTTGTTCCCTCCTTAAGCCAAATTCAGTGAGGGTAAGGTTCACCCATTCCCTTTTGCCTTCCTGTTCTTCCCCTCCATTGTAACAGTTTTCTCTTGCCTCTTTTATATGAGATAATTTACCCTATTCTATCTCTCCCTCTCTCCTCTCATTATATTCCTCTCTCACCTCTTAATTTAATTTTTTTAGATATCATCTCTTCCCATTCAACTGATCCTGGCCCTCTGTCTATGTATACATGTACACATATATACACATACTCACATATGTATTTATATGCACATATTCCCTCCTAAATGTAATATTATAAATATAAATTATAAATTATAAATATAAATATAAAAATAAATGTATATATGTATATATACATTTGTATATGCATATGTGTATATACATATTCCCCTCAACTATCCTCATACTGAGAAAATTTTCATAAGTTACAATTATTGTTTTACCATGTAGGAATGTAAATAGTTCAATTTTAATAAGTTCCTTATAATTTCTTTTCCCTGTTTACCTTCTCATGTTTCTCTTGCTTCTTGTATTTGAAAGTCAAATTTTCTGTTCAGCTCTGGTTTTTTCATCAAGAATGCTTGAAAATTCTCTATTTCATTGAATGACCATATTTTCCCCTGAAGCATTATACTCAGTTTTGCTGGGTAGGTGATTCTTGGTTTTAATCCGAGCTTCTTTAACCTCTGGATTATCATATTCCAAGCCCTTTGATCCTTTAATGTAGAAGCTGCTAGATCTTCTGTTATACTGATTGTGTTTCCACAGTATTCAAATTGTTTCTTCTTGGCTGCTTGTGATATTTCTTCCCTGACCTGGCAACTCTGGAATTTGGGTATAATATTCCTATGAGTTTTCTTTTTGGGACCTTTTTCAAGAGGTGATTGGTGAATTCTTTTGTTTGTTTGTTTTTGTTTTGTAGGGGGGTAAGGCAGGGCAACTTGGGTTAAGTGACTTGACCAAGGTCACTTGGCTAGTAAGTGTTAAGTATCTAAGGCTGGATTTGAACTCAGGTCCTCTTGACTCCAGATCCAGTGCCCTATTCACTGTGCCACCTAGCCACCCTGGGAATTCTTTCCATTTCTATTTTGCCCTCTGGTTCTAAAATATCAGTGCAATTTTCCTTGAGAATTTCTTGAAGGATGATTTCTAGGTTCTTATTTTTTGATCATGGCTTTCAGGTAATCCAATAATTTTTAAATTCTCTCTCCTGGATCTATTTTCTAGTTCAGTGGTTTTTCTAATGAGATATTTCACATTGCCTTCTATTCTTTCATTTGTTTGGTTATGTTTTATAGTATCTTGATTTCTCATAAAGTCATTAGCTTCTATTTGCTCCAGTCTAATTTTGAAGGAATTATTCTTTTCAGTGAGCTTTTGGAATTCCTTTTCCATTTGGAAAATTTGGCTTTTTAAAGCATTTTTATCCTCATTGGCTTTTTGGGCCTCCTTTGCCATTTGAGTAGTCTATTTTTTAAGGTGTTATTTTCTTCAGTCAGGTTTGTTCACTCTCTTTTCATGATTTTCTTGCATCATTTCTCATTCCTCTTCCCAATTTTTCCTCCACTTCTCTTACTTGATTTTCAAAATCTTTATTAAGCTCCTCTATGGTCTGTAACCAGCTCATATTTTTCTTGGGATATTTTGGTGCAGGAATTCTGAATTTGTTGTCTTCCTCCCATTCCATGCTTTGATCCTTTTTGTCCCCCAAAAAGGAATCTAAGATTTAATTGCTGTGCTTGCTTTGCTTCCTTTCCTTGCTCATGTTGTCACTAAATTACTTGACTTTTGAGCTCTTTGTGACAGTAGAACTCTTCTTCCAGAGAGGAGAGCTTTGTCCTAAATTGCTGGGGCTTTTGCAGCTGCCTGAGTTATTAGTTGGCTCCCCTCTCTGAAGCCTCCACAGGCTCTGGCACCTGGTGACACACACCAGGACCTCCACCCAAGACACTGATCCAGATCCAAGCAGGTTAAAGCCAGAGCGTTTTCCCTTTGAATGGTTTTCTTGGTCTCCCTATGATCTGCAGGCCAGGAGCTCTGGAACAGCCACATTGTGGCATCTGCATGGCTGCCATGCCTCTGCTGCTTCTTGCCCCTGGGGCAGGGGTTGGACCATGCTCTTCTGTCTCCCCCCACCCCATTCCAACAGAGTTCCACACTGACTTTTTACTTTGTCTTTGGTGTTTATGGGTTAATAACTCTGGAAACCACTGCAGTTGCTGGTAATCCACTCTCCTAAAATCCACTCCAGCTGCTAGTTATCTGAGCTGCCCTGGGGTGAAAACTATGGGCTCATGCAAATTTGTTCAGAGTCATATTTTATAGGTATTTGATGTGGTTGTCAGGGGAGCTCCTGGAATTTTTTTGTTTCTATGCTGCCATCTTGGCTCTGTGCTCGTGAGCTATTTTTTTTTTTTTTGGTGGATAATGTTCATAGGCTATAAGCCAGCAATTTTCAAAAAAATCTGCAAAATATTAATAACTGCATAAATATTACTCCAAATCACTTGTGACAGTGGAAATGCATATCAGAATAGCTCTGAGGCTTTAGTTTGTAACCAGGAAATTGTAAAAAGTGAAAAAGGTAGAAATAGTCAATACTGGATAGAAAAGTAAAGAGATGAGCACACTAATATTACTTCTACAGAGCTATGAATTTGTCCAGTCATTCTGGAAAGCCATTTGTAATTATGAAAAGAAAATGACTAAAATGTCTCAACCCTTTGACTCAGATCTGATTGCTCACCATATGTGACCTAGCAAAATAAAAGACAGAAAGAAATGTCCTGTTTGCACCAAAATATTGATAGTAGCACTTTCTGTAATAGCAAATTGGTGGAAACAAAGTTGATGCCCATCCATTACAGACTAGCCAAATATATTAGGGTTTATGAATGTAATGGTATATAAATATTCTGAGAGAAATAATGAATAGGAGGAATACAGAGACGCACAAGGAAGACTTATGTGAGCTGATAAAATGAGGTAAATCAGGTCTGGGAATGAATACACACAAGGACTATAGAAACACAAAAACAAACAAAAACAAAACAAAACCCAGCAACCACTAAAAAAAGAAAACTTATCTCTATTTAATTGAGATGACCAAGCAAGGCCCTAGAGAAGATGTGAGAAAATTCACCTTTCTCCATCCTCCCCCCTTTTCCAAAGGAGTGGATTGTTGGTATGGGATATCACATTTTTAGTTCAACATTGTTGAAATATTGATTCGTTTTTTTTTTAAAACTTCTTTTGTCCTCTTTCTGCTTAGATATTTGTTCCAAGGGATGTCTTTCTGGGTAGAGAATTGAGAAAGAGTATTTTCAGAAATGAAATTGGTATAACAATAACAGTTAAAAATGCAAAATATGATAAAAACAACAAAGATTCAACAACATAACAACAAAGTGTGAGGGCATGAGTTTGGAGCAGATGACAATGCATTTGTTGGAATGTAAGGAGAGTGGAATGGAAGATGTGTTAGCTATTGAGGGATTGGCTCCTCTGGGACCCATTTCTAGCTGCCTCTGGATTCTGCAGTAACTGCAGTGAAACTTAACAAAACATCAGTGTCAACATACCCCCTCTTTTATGCCATTCCCAGTGGTGAGAATGTGAGCCTATGTCCATTGGAGTGTCTATATGCTGCCAGTGTAATTAGTCTAGTCCCAAGCAATTCACTGTGTGATGTGAAGAAGTTTCGTTGATGGTCCCTCTGGTCCTCATCATGTCATGGAGTCACGAAGAGGCAGCTTGGAGGTACTGAGCAAAGTCCTACTTCTAGTAAAGAGCTATGTGATTTCAGAGAGCCCCTCCCTTCCCCTGGGCTTTGTCTCCTCACATGCAAACTGAGAGGGTGGTTCTAGGTGCTTTGGGAGGTTCCTTCCAGCTCCAACATCCAACATGATTCTGGGATAGAAATGTAGCTAATTAAAATGGGGAGGATTCATCTTTGGACCGATGCTTCCGTCCTTTTTCCTCTGGAGTGCTCAGATGTTTTTTGTCCTTCCTGCTTGAAGAAAACCAAAACGTCAGAGTGCTCAGCTAAAGCCATGTGGGAGGGCACAAGTTTAGGCAAGAGATTTGTTTAAAAAATCTTTTCATCACCCTTGATTTAGATATGGCCGACAAATCGTGCTTTGGATTCCCGTGAATACTGAGGGGAGACTTTGACGATTGTTTGAGAGAAAGTGGGCTAAATGGACAGAAGTCTGACTTTAATGGAACTACGCATGCCAGCTGAGGCCACTTCTGTTTGTAAGTATGTGCTATGTGTTCTGGGGACAGTCTTTATAGGTGTGAGTGTGAGTGTGTGTGTGTGCAGTATGTGTGTGCGGTATGTGTGTGTGAATGTGTGTGGTGTGTGAGTAAGTGTGGTGTATGTGTATGTGTGTGTGTGTGTGTGTGTGGTATGTGTGTGTGGTGTGTGAGTATATGAGTGTGTGGTGAGTGCATGTGTGTGTGAGTGTGTATGTGTAATGGAAATGCAAATGTAAAGATCTTCCCTGCCCCTAGCTTAAGTGCACCTGGAGCCTGGGGTGGGAGGCTTGTTTTTCAGGAAAGCCCAGACCTTGATACTTTGTGATTGGGCAGTGGGTCAAGAGGGTTGTGACATTATCTGAGCCAGGAGAAGGCTATATAATCCCTGATTTGAGGCCTTGCCTTGGCGCTCACTTTGAGAAGTGTTGTGTGATTTGACCAGATGAGACTCTGGGAAGCCGTTGTTGAGAGCCCCCCAGCTTTGAGAACCCAGATGTTGATGTTTCCCTCTCTGGTAACTGTGATTTGGTATTGGTAATGGTTGGACAGTTTGGAAGCCTGTCTGTTTGATCTGCCTGTATATTCTGAAGTTTGGGGTGCTGACCTTTACCCCTGAACTAGGTAATATGTTTGTTTGATTAACGTAAGCTTGTTAACCGATTTTGAGTTGCTTTCCTTTACAAAAGCAGATCTAAGAACCTGTGTTGGCAGCCACCCTGGGGACGCTGGGGTGCTTGCTGCTACAGTATGTTGTATATGTGTGTAGTGTATGTGTGAGTGTGTGGTATGTGTGGGTGAATGTGTGTGTATGTGGTGTCTGATGGGGTCCTTGGGATGTGTCTATGTCTGTAACATCAGTTTGTAAATGGGGTGCTTTGGGATCTATGTCTGTAAAATCAATTTGCAAAACCAGTCTGTAAAGTCACACTCCCCCCCCACCCCAGTCTCAGAGCATCAACTCTGCCCCTTCCCCCTGCCAGCACTCTGCCCAGCAACAACTCATGAACTGTTTATCTCTGCCTGAAACAATAAGCTACTTATGAATCCTTCACTAAACCATCTATAAACATTTTAGCTTAGGCAAATGTTATCTCCCTTAGTTGCAGTGGCCAGCTGCACCATGAATCCTTCAGTACCCTATCTATAGGGTAACCCCTTAGCCAATTATACCCACACTGTGTCTCTGATGGCCTTGGTCCCAACATCTATCTTGTCAAGCTTGACATTGAAGGGTGGCAGACTGGGCACTCCTCAGTAGCCATGACTGAAGATTGACTTTAGTGTCAGGCCTAAAACCACACCTCCAGGTAGCCCCCCCTTGGGCTATTTCCCAGTGAATCATGGGCCATACACCTGCGCAGTTGATATTAAAAGTGCCTTTGAGCACTGACCACTCCTTAACTCCTCCCTGATCCCACCCTTACTCACCTAGTTAGCATAATTGGCACCTGATTTACGGTCTTGACTCCACAAAACTATGCCTGTGACCCTGGAAGTTTGCAGGTTCCATAAGAATCTAGCCCGCTGTCCTTGTGCAGCGTAACAATAAACTTTACAATTTCAGCTTCAGAGTTTGCTTGAGCCTGGTGAATTCCTTCCAGACTGAATGCCAGGGTGGGTCCCTGGCAGAACCACTTACCCTCCCCCCCTCCTTATCACCCTTCCCTTTTCAGTGTCCAAGTGTGTGTGAGTGTGTGTGTGAGTGTGAGTGTGTGAGCTGGTGTGTGGTATGTGTGTGTACTGTGTGTGAGTGTATGTGTGAGAGTGAGTGTAAGTGTATGAGTGTGTGTGTGTGTGTGTGTGTGTGTGTGTGTGTTTGGTGCCAGCATTCTCATTTCCAAGTGTTTACTCACTTATAATCTTTTGTTTTAATTGTTAATGCTTGGGCACTTAATTCAAAGTCCATTTCCCCTCTAGGTTCTGATTAGCTTTGAAGGCTGGGTCAGCTCTCGCCTCTTGCATTTTGGGGTACCCCATCACACACTCTCTTCTCTGCATCAGCAGCTTCTAAGTCTCGTGGGACCCTTAGCTGGGCTTGGCATTTTACCTCCTCTTCTTTGCTCTGTTCTTCGTGCCTTTTCTTTGCTATGGGAGCTTTGCATTTTGACGGTGGGGTTTCTTGGAGTTTTCACTTCCTTTTCTAGATGTTAATAATGGATTTCCCCCCTACTTTCACTTTGTCCCCCTGATTCTAAGAGTTCTGAATAATTTTCATTTATGATTTCCTGAAATACGGCATAAATACTTGCTCTGATAATAACTTTCATATAGTCCAATAAATCTTAGATTGCCTCTCCCTGACCTGTTTGCCCAATCAGCTGTTTTGGATATTATATTTCGTAGATTTTCTTCATTTTTTTGTTTTGTCTTACAGTTCTTGTTATATTGTCGAATCATGGCTTTTGTCTCATCCATTCTGATTTTCAGGGCACTTATTTTTTGAGTAACATTTTCCTCTCTCTGTTCTAAAGTGTTCATTTCCCTTATCACCCTTTCTTCCCTAGCTTTTCCAGAATGTATATATGTATATTTTGTTTGATTTCCTCCAAGTACCCAAGGTTGGCAAAGGTCTTTCTCTCTCTCTCTTTCATATATGTGTGTGTGTGTGTGTGTGTGTGTGTGTATAACTTATTATATAATGTATGATTATGATGTAATTTCATTTATATTACCTACATATATGTGTATATATGCATATGTACTATATATAATATAATATATAATATCACTAACTTGACAACTCCTCTGTGAGGTAAGTGATATTCTCCCTATTTTTCAAATGAGAAAAAAGAGACAGAGAATTCAGTGAATGATCTGACTAACTCATATGAGTCAGTGTTAGGTAGGATTGAAAGTCATGTTTTCCCAACTGAGTGAAGCACTTTATTTGCTGTCTACTAGCTACCTAGGAGTACATGACAGAAATGGAGTCCTCTGCAGATCTGTGGTTGTCTTTGTTATTTAACATTTTTTTTCAAGGACTTGAATACAGACATAGAGGGGCCATGCTCAATGGGTGCAGTCAGGGTGAAAGACTTTGAGGAGGAAGGGCTACTTTAGGGTTTCTGGTCACTCCTTGCAGAGAAGGACAGATGTTCATCAGATGGAAACAGGAAAGAAGGCTGCTGCCATCCCAGAGGATGTAGGCAGTGATGGAGAACCTGCCAGGTAGTATCACACCTTACGATTACCACACCTTTCTGGTGATTGACATGGTCACACACGATCATTCCAGTAAAAATACGTGAGATATTTCTCAGGACTATGCCTATTGGCAAAAGAAATTGGAGACATTAGAAACACAAGTTGTGTTTTCATTACGACTTTTGGAGGGAAGATTCAGGAATCAAGCAGGTGGTTAGGGAGATGATCCCTGAGGATAGGATTTGTACTTGGATCTTGGTTTAAAATGTAGAAATGCTAGATTCCTAAGAGCCTAAGATAGGCTGGTAAGACCCTGAGGTTCAACAGAACTCTCTTGATCTGATCAAGAGTTTTAAATTGAAAAGGAAGAGAGAGGACTTTCCTAAGGGTATGTCCCAAGTCTGATATCATAAGGAGTATCTATGAAGAAGAAGACTAGCAGCAGAGAACCTTCAGAAATTCTCAGGAGACCAAATCCAAGGAAGAAGCCAGTGTTGTAACCCATGGTCTCATAAACAGAAACACACACAGGCAAAGCCTGGGGAGCAAGCAAGGAGAACTGGGGACCTGAAGCATGGATCCAGCTTAGAGTGGGTAGGAGGACTCAGGACTGGATGACTGCTTTGTGTAACTTCTTGTATTTTTTCTTTTTCGTTTTTTTTTTTTTGTCAGAATTGCTGTTGGGAACCCCGAGAGAGAAATCTCCCTCTAAGAATGCCCCTGAACCACTGGGGCACTGACAGGTTCAGAAGGTTGCCTAGAGTCCATATATTTTCCTGACTCTTGGATTGCTCTCTGCCCACAAAGTACCCCATCTCACTGATCCAAACAAAGTTATTCAAAGTCATTTCTGATTGGACAGAACAATACCCATTGGGTGTGGGGGGGGAGGTGGCATGTGAACTGTGTAAGAGGCAAAGGTAAGGAGGAAGATGAGCAGAGAACACAGCTTATGCAAAGGTACAAGATGGGTGGTAGAGCTGGGCATGAAGACAGTTGGAGTCAAAACCAGATTGGCCAAGGGGGTCTTGAAGTTTTTGACCAGATCAACTCTCCTAGGCTATCCACCAGGTTATCAGTTGTGTCCTCAGTGGTTCCAGGTGACACAGGTAAGGCGTGAGTGAGGCAATCCTGAGCCAGAGGACACGATCTTTTGTGGGGAAGGACCTACTATGCACATAGGAGAGTGTGGGCCTGGGAAGGGGCAGCCTTGTTGAGGGAGTTACAAAGACAGTGAGTGGAGCCCAAGGCAAGAGATCACTAGGCCTTTTCTTTTTAAAAAAATTATTTTTCTTTTGAACTTAATACAAAAAGGAGCATTTTCATATATTTGATAGAGAACACACAGAGAAAGAGACTTCTCTATGGAACTGGGTATCTCCCCAATTCCTTGCTGTTTTAGAAAATAGGTATTCATTCACACGTGCCTTTCTCAACTGTCCTACTTGGCTGGGCCTTTCCCTTTTTACTTCCTTCTAGTCTCCTCTGTGTTATTCTGAACAGATAGCTCTCCTTACTTGTGTTTTCTCCTCTTCTGTTTCAAATAAGCTTCATCCCCTACCCCTAACTCCACCCTGTGCTGATGGGAGCCCAGTCAAACAAACAGCCCCCAAGGCGTGGCTCCTGTCACCCCATCCAGCCTATCACTGGGTGCCCTGAGCCTGGGACTGTGGCAGCCTCTGCTTTATTGTCGGTTGGCTTCCAGGTGATGTTTTGTGTAGTTCTGGGGCAAAAGAAGACCCCTCCTGTACTTGTTCATTGTATGTCTTGGTGATTATTACAGGTGGTGGAATTTTCTGTTTTTTTTTTTTTTTTTAATGGAGTCAGGGCATCACAGTCAGGCTCCCAGCTCTTATCAGGCAGCCACCTTACTGCAAGATTCTCCCATGTTCTATCCAGTGGCAAGAGTTGAGTTGATTTAATTGTTGAGGCTGTCCAGTTGGGATGTCCCGTGTGGTCTGGATCAGGCTAGGCACATCTGTTTGTGGGAGGAGCAGGCCAGGGCACCTTGAGCACACAAGCACACAGAGTGGATTTGCCAAGCCCCCATGAAGGAGCTGTCCTTGATCTTCTCAGTGGTGGATGTCCACACTTGGAGGAGGTGGATTAGGCTGCTCCCTTTCCCCCCCAAACGCGCATCTCTCCTCCACCTCCCGCTTTCATCTTGACTGAGTCCCATGTACCTCTCTGTAGTTGAGTGGCCCTCAGTGCCTTTAGAGTTCAATCAACACCGAAGTCTAGAGTGCAAAGGATTGGATGAATTCCTCACACTGAAGTCTTTCAAGTTAAGCCTGGGTAGCCTTGTGTCAGGGCTTAGAATGGACTTGAGTCCTTTGCGATTCCTTCCAGCAACGTGACCTGACCCAGCAACAGACTGGTCACAAGTCTAGGTCTGGCTATTATGTCACTGAGATCCCTCTCTTTGTCACCTCAGGCAGGTCATTTCAGATCTCAAGGGCACATTTATCTATACAATGTCCCATCTTGATCTAACATTTTGTGCATCACAACATTCGTTGTTGTGGAGATAGACATTGAATCTAAAGACAACGATCACCTTTCTTTCTGGTCATTGGAAGATTTCTAGAGGCTTCAGAAGCAAAGAGGAACACTTCCTTTGTGTTTTTTCCTTGGGCAAAATCAGTTTCCCCAGGTTGTCTCTATGGTGTTTTCTGGCTGGTGACCTGTTTCTGATTCTTCTAGGCCTGGTTCAGTGCCTCCAATTTCTGCTCCCGATGAGCATACTCTGATGGCCACATGGCCACTGATTACCCATCTCCTCTGGTAGCCTCCTCCCTCCTAGGCTGACTGTCTTTACTTCCCTCTCCAGGGTAAGTGATCACTCACGGGGAGTGAATCCCACCAATATCCTGACTCTTCTCAGCCCAGTTCAGTTCCTGTTTGACAGCAACTCTGATTCTGGTTTCCATCTCCTCTGCCTCTCCATTGGGTTGCCCCAATGCTTTGTGTGCTCTAGAATAACAGAAAGGCTCACCCTCTGGTCAGGCTGGGCCACCTAAGTCTCTTCTGAACTCAAAAGACCATTGTTCTCTAATCAGCTTATTTGTTTTGTTCCAATTCAATTTAATTGGAAAGTTAATCTTTGATATGGAGTTGTGGCAAGTGGATTTTTAAAATGAATTTTCAAAGAATTCAATGAATTTTTAAAGACTAATATTAGAGTTCCTGATTTTCCCCCCAGCCACCACACTCCTCTGATAAACAGTGATGCCCACCTAAAATAGGGATATAGGAGATCTGAACAGGCCAGTGGGAAGATCAAGGAATCTGGAGTTCAAGCACCTGGGTTCTAATCTCATTCTGGTACCAGCAGGGTGGTGGGGAAGCCTCTTTAGTTCAATTCAATGATTATTTATTAAGCTCTAACTGTGCTCAAATGTCTTTTATAGAAGCTGGGGTTACAAGGACAAAGGGAAAGCAGGCTCATCTCTGCCAGAAAAGGGGTTTCCAAAACGCTTTAAGCTATGACACTCTATGGTTGCAGAAATAGAAAGAAACCTAAAAGATAATTCTTCCATCTTATTAAATAAGGAGCCTGACTTTGCCACCCAATCGAACACCAAGTATCTGCAGAGCTTGTGCTGTATGTATGCCATGTGGTAGGTTCTGGGAAGTGAAGCCAATCCAAGCCTCCGTCTATGAAGACTTATGAATTGGTGGTTCTTGTCTTTAACGCCAAACGTGAAGGTTTTCCCTGAACTTTTAAGATATTCGGGATCTCGAAGAGGAGACCTTTCTGCCTCACCAACTCCAAGGAATCAGGTCTACGTGCAGGCCCAAGTCGTTTTGAAAGGATGTGCTCGGTGCCCAAGAGCAGCAGGGATACAAGGCCCTTTTCCCCCCATTAATTCATCTGATTCTAACTCTTCCCAGTGAAGTTCTGAGGGCATGACTAATACAGCTGGTGTTGTTACAGGCCTGGAAGGTTTGCAAGGGATTTTATGCCCATTTCTCCTTGGAGTCTTTCAGCAGCCCCAGAAGGAAGTGCTTTGGGGGTTATTAGCCACATTTGACAAGGAGGAAAGGGAAGCTGAGAGACATTAAGCCATTTGTAGGCACACGTAGTCCTGAGGACAGGCTTTGAATTCAGGACTCTGTGGCCTCTTGGCAGAGTTTCCTTTAAAAACCCAGATAGGTGGGTGCTGCACTCCATTCTCTTCCATCTGGAATATATCGCCCTCTTCTGTGTTTGCAGTAAAGACAACAGATTTCGACCCAAATGGTGATTCTCCAGAGGCCTCGCTCTTGCCATCTGCCTCTGCTGAGGGGGAGATGATGCTCCTTTCTCCAGACTCTTAGCTGATGCTTCTCATTCCTGGCTGAACACCTGTCACCTGAGCTCCTTTCCCATTCTTTGAGAGACACTTGGTAAAGTCTCTGACTTCTCTGCTGTTCCTCTCCTCCATCAGGACTTCCCAGCATTTCATAACTGATATGATACACCACAGATCCAAGATGAGACTCACCTTCAACATTACTGCTCCAGGTACCAGGTCAGCTCTACAGCCCAGGGTCGTCTCTACTATTGTCCGCTGTTCCCATCACAGGCACCAGAAGAGCTGTGAGGGAGGTCTGGGATACTGCTCGTTCCCTGCTGTGCCCCCAGCATTGGCTGTCCCATTGGTATCCCCAGGACACGTATTCTTGTCCTTTGGTAGTGCTCCTCCTCTATTTCACTGCTTTTAAAACTTCAAAGGTCAGGTTGGCCTCACTTGAATAAAGTCAGATGGGAAAACAAATAAACAACAACAACAAAAAAACCCCAAAACAGTAGCAACATTTCTAATAGTATTGGGTTTATAAGGGCCTTAAAAAACCCACCATCCTCAGTCAGATGACAAGAATTATCCATCCAGTTTTTTCCTCTGGGTCTAATGTGTTCAATCCTTCCCCATAAGCCCACTCGTCTCCCATACCCCACAGTCCATCTTTAGCCCAGAGGGGTGACATTTCTCCCCCCATTCTAAGGTTGCCTGAAGTGAAGTTAAATATGGAACATTCAAGGCTTTTGAGCAAAGGACCATGGGAAGCAACAGCTGGAAGGGTCCTTGGAAGACAAGCCCAGTCCCCCTCATCTTACAGACTTAGGAAAGGGAAATGATTCATTCAAGGTACAGCTAACTAGGAGGCAAAGACAAGGTTGGAATCCAGCTCTTCTGGCTCCAAATCTGGGGCATTTCCCGTTATGCTTGATGGCCATGGCTCCTGTTTGGTTGCATGCCCAGCTGTGTGTGGTGCTTGTTGGGACCCTCCTGATATATAAAGTGGGTGCAAAGAGCAGGGTCACTTAGGACAAGATGCACAGGGAGTGAAGCAAAGCATGGCTGTACCTGGCCCACAGCATGGCAGTCAGCATGACTGGGTTCCAAGGTCAGGATGTCTGGGAGTTAGAGTTCATGGCTCTGGGACTTGGTCAGAAGGCAAAGAGGTTGGTGAGATGGCAGCTAGAAAAGGCCATAGTCAGGGCCTAAATCACCCCCTCTGACTGAAAAGCTTCTGTGGCCCCCCTTCTGTGGCTTTTAGGATAAAATATGCACCTCCTTTGGTCAATGTAAGCTCTCCCCACTCTGACTGCAGCCACACTGTCCAGGCTGCTTACACATTCCCCTCCCCGACTTTACATTCAAGCCAAGGCAGCCCTTTCCTGAGCAAGAGCCTTCACCTCCCGTTTCAGCTTCTGTATTGGCTGTACCTAACGTTGGGAATGCTCGACTTCCTCATGTCCACCCTCAGAATTCCTAAGTCCCTTCAGGGGTTCATTCAAGGCTCCATCCCACACAGTAACTTTGCTGATTCCCCCAAATCATTAGGGCCTCTCTTCAAAGGACTTTGCATTAATTCTGCCAATATTTTACCTTGACCCTTTGTGGGCATGTTGTAAAGTGTAAGCACTCTGAGGTCAGGGAGCATTACCCCTTTGTCTTCATATGCCAGCATGTGCAGCAGTGCCAGACACAGAAGAAATGGAATAGGCCGTGCAGTGCCCAGACTGACTCTTCCTTTACAGATGCTGAGCCATCTTCAGTGATCAGGGAAGGACTGTGGAGAGCAGATGTGCCGCAGGGGTGCAGGGAAGGGCATGTGCTGTCCTGAAAGTGAAGGAAAGGGCTGGTGGAGTCTACAGTCTCAGCCAGTGACAGTGAAGGGCCACCAGCTTGGAGATCCACTGAGGCCTGGAAGGGTTTGGAACCACAGTGGCCCTATGGGGCACGAATAGTGAGAGACCCTGAGCTAGGAAGCTCTCCGCCCGCACCCCACCCCCTCAGGGCAGCGCTGGCTCTCTGAGACCCTGGAGAGGGGGCACTTTGGCTGGACACTGAACCTCATTGGAACCCATTCCACATGTAGTTTGTAACAGCCCAGCCCACTCCCTACCCAAGGAAATTAATGGAGATGTGGATCAGATCTGTCAGGCTTGGGGAAAGTGGTTGAACTTCACAAAAGTGGTTGAACTTCAGAAGGAAGACAGGCAAAGAAACAGCACATATAATAATTCAACCTCCTTTTGTAAAGACTTGGTGATAACTCATCATGTCCCACACCCAAATCTTAACTCACTGTGGTTATTTTCCTGAGTTCACATCTTGCCTCAGACACTAGCTGTGTCACCCTGGGTAAGTCACTTTATCCTGTTTGCTTCAGTTTCCTCATCTGTAAAATGGGTATCATAATAGCACCTGCCTTCCAGGGTTGTGGTGAAGAAAAGATGGTAAAATATCTATAAACATCACAATCAGCACATGCCTAGAACCTGGGCAGCTGGGGGGCCAGAGCTCACAGCTGACCTCAGGCACTTAGTGGCTGGTGGTCCAGGGGGTCATGAAGAGTCAGAAGTGACTCAAGGACTGAACAGCAAAAAGCCTGGCATGTGGTGAGTGCTGAAACGTGTTAGCCATTACCAGGGCTATATGACCTCACTATGTGGTGAAGCCCATGCTCCAGCTCTTCCTAATTTCCATCTGAATCATCAATTCTGCTTCTATCACAGCAGTCAGTCAGTCAGTCAATGAGCATTTATTAAGGCTCCCCTCCCCCCCAGGGTCATTGTGCCAAGCACTGGGGACATGATGAAAGGCAAGACAAGAGTCCCTGCTCTCCAGGCTCTCAGGCCTGCTGGGGGCAGTGTGGGACCCCATGTTCAGGCAGGAGCAAGGTGCAATCAACAGAGAGAAGGAGCTGGACAGAGGAGGGACCTGGACGAAAGCCTGCATCTAAGGGCCACAGAATGGCATCCGCCCTCTTTCAGGACCTCTTGTCTTTCCCTGTCTTCTTTCTCTCCACTCTATGCTCCTCCTGAAGGCTTTCACAGGCTCCATGGCCCAGACAAACATGCTCTTCTGTAATGAATTAGAAAGGCCCCCTTCCCTAAATTAGCCTCTATCCCTTGAGTCTGGAGGAAAGATGATGACATTAAAAGGAAAGCCAAGTACTGGTTACCAAGGCCAGTACAACAGTTAAAGGAAAGACTGCAAACCCCAAACTCAGAGAAAATCCACTTCCCCAAACTTGAGGAGAGACAGAGAGAGAGAAATACTGGACATGGTGTAGACACGAGAGGGGCAGACCCTTGCTCTAGGCATAGGCCTACTGATGCCCGCCATAGTGGGCAGGGCAGGCAGGCCTCAGTAGGGGGCTGGGTCCTGTCCTCAAAGGGCCTCTTCATGGACAGAAGATGACTCAGGGTCTGGCAGCAGAGTCAGAGCAAGGACTCCTAAGCAGGGAAAGGGAGGGGAGGAAGACATAAGAGTGTAGCTGCCTTCCACTTGCCAGGACAGCAGGACCAGCTTGGACCTGCATATCTCATTACCGTGGGCTCTGCCTGATGCCTCTCCTCACAGCCTTTCTCAGACACATGGCGTCTCTGGGTCTCAGTATTGGAAACTTTGTCCCTTAAAGTTTCTACCCTTTAATTCAAGCTTTTCCTGTATAGGGATGGGACAGCGCCTCATTGCCCCCACCCCCATCCCATTCTGATCCATCCAATCCAGAACAGCAGGCATACAGGTAAGGACATAACCGTCTTTGCCTGTGAGAGCCACGTTTTAGGAAGGACTTTGGTGGTGGAGACCTCTTAGCCCCAGAGAAGGGCAGCCCAGCTTGTAGAGAGCCTAGAGCTCCTGTCATATGAGAACTAGACAAAGACACTGGGCAGCTTTAACTGGACAAAGAGAACACAGGGCAGACTTATGATCTTTTTTTTTCAAGCATTTGAAAGACGCATGTGCCAGAAGGGTTCTGCATCTTCTGCTTGGCCCCAGAGGGCTAGGAGCTGGTGAGGCCGATAGGCTGTGCCATGGTGCATCGGGTGCTGGGCCTAGGCCAGGAGATCTATCTTCCTGGGTTCACCTTGGGCCTTAAACACTTACTAGCTGTGTGACCCTGGGCAAGTCACTTAACCCTGTTTGCCTCTGTTTCCTCATTGTAAAATGAGCCAGAGAAGGAAATGTCAAGCTACTCTCTAGCATCTTTTCCAAGAAAACCCCAAAAGGGATCACTAAGAGTCAGATACGACTGAAAAATGACTTAATTGAATCGTAAATGTTGAGCAAATGTCAGGAAACATGAGACCAAAAAGGATCTGTGACTTCTGACCCAGAGACGCCTTTTCCCAGATACAGAAAGTTGTTATGAAGATCATCTGCAGATGCTCCAAGAGGAAACAGGGCACTGATTTTGTACAAGGACTTCTCCAATGGACTGACTCCACCTTCACAAACGCACGGTGCCAAGCAGTCGGGAATATCCCTGCTCAAACTGCTGTGAATGACTCAAGAGCACTGGTGTCAGTCGAACACAGCACAGCTTTCTCCAGGCAGCACACCCTGTGACTATGGCCAAGTGGCCCAAGAGGCCCCTACAGTGTAATGACAGAGACAGCTTTGGTCCTGACCCCCTGCTGATCAGCACTGAGGGAGGCTGGCCACGTTGGCAGGAGTCCACAGGAGCCTGGGGTCCCCCGGATCAGTGGGCCACGAGTTGGTAGCCAATGGCTTGTTTCTGTTAGTGCTCCAGTAGCCCTTGTTTATGAATGGCAGTGTATGGATTCTTCCAAGTCCTGCAAAATCTCCTGCCTTTCTACAAAAGACTGATCTGGGAGAACCATTCACCTGGGGAAAGCTATGTGGATGAAAAGTCTGTCACCCAGATGCTGCTGTGAAGTTGGGTGGGGCACGTATAAGCCTCTGTTTGCTGCATATATCTCGAGCAGACGTGGATGGACAATGAGACAGGCCCAAGATGGGCCAGAAAGAAGATCCAAACAGTTGTCACCTCTCGGGCCTGTACACTGAGCCACTGAGGGTTTGGGCCCATTAGCTGAGGGAAGTCTTACAATAACAACATCATTGATCCTCATGCAGAACTCTGCCATTCCTCTCCATGGCCAGCGTCTCCCAGGCAGACAGAAGGGGCTAGTGAATTGTGGCTCTCCTTCCATGAGGGGTCGGTCTATCCTGCTGCACTCTATTATTAAAACTGAGATTTGGTCCTTCTCCAAGGAGCATCCCAAGGTCTTAATGAGCCATCCTCGGGAAGCTCCATAGGCCACTCCCCCAGGATGTAATTTCCGAATTCCATGGTCTCCCACCAAACCAGAGCTGTCATACAAGCCACTTTGGGAGGGTACATATTGGAGCAGAGGCCTTCAAGAGAAAGGAAACCCCTTTTCCACCTTATAAATAAGTCAGGGGAATTTTCCTCTTAAGAGCAAAGGACATTTCCTGAGAGCCCTTGAGGACTATGAAAAGCACAGCTATGTAGGACTGAGCCCAGCCCTGCCAGCTACTCTTCTGAAGGAAACTGAGGGAAGCTTTGAATGTCCTTCCTACCTGGACTGGCCTGGTTTCCATGGAAACAGATTCCTTAGCTTGACAGACAGGCCCAGGGATGTTTTCCAACAGTCATGATTTTAAAGCCTTTTCTCCCCTTCTTTCCCTTCAGATGTCTGTTTCCATGGAAACCAGAGGGCCCTCTCCACAATAGTCTCCAAGGCTGTGGAAGGGGGCACACACATCCAGAGCTCTTGGGACCCAACGGTTCCTCCAGGATGGAACCCTGTGTAGACAATTGAGGATGGGATGGCCTCTTCAGCCATTCTGATGCTGGTGACCAACTCACTGATGACTCAAGCCTTTGGAAATGTTCCAATAAGGCCAGAGGAAGGAGGAGGCATTTGGAGAGCTCCTTTCTTCCCTAGTGTGTTGGCCAGTCCTGGTCCCCAGATCCTTGATAAAAGCACTCCTAGACATGGCTGCTGCTCCTCCACAGCCCTTTGTGACCTTGCTCTTGGATTCTCTTCACGTCCACAAAGCCCTCCTGACATTTTGACAAAATGTCTGCTCCGTGTCCTATATGTAGTTTTAAAGAAGGAAGATGGCCATGAAGTTCAAAGATTTTGTGTTCCCAAGGGGCTCGACAGTGTTCAGACCCCAGGCCAGTCCTGTGTCTCAGTAGGACACAAAGCTGCCCATGAGGGAGGGTCTGAGAGGCCCCAAGGCAACTCTTGCCAAAAGTCTTCTTCACAGGTCAGAAATTCACCTGGTCACAAATTACTCCTCTGGACTCACAGACTGTGTTTTCAGTCCTCATTGGCAGGAATGCAAATGTCTGTGGTCATGGTGGTATATTGAGTTGTGATCAGTAGGTAAGACATGCCTGTTTCTTTGGTTATTCTCTAGGATGACCCTGAGACATGAGGGACCCAGCAGGCATACAGATGGATGGAGGGCTCTGGGGAGTGTGTGACCTGAACAACCAGAGGGCAGCAGGGGCTCACCCAGGGTTAGGTCTTTGGGCTCACCCAAAGCATCAAAGGGGGCTTCAGAAAGTGATCTAGAGGGGTTCTGAGGTGGTGCAGTGAATAGAGCACCGGCCCTGGAGTTGGCAGGACCTGAGTTCAAATCCGGCCTCTGACACTTAACACTTACTAACCCTGTGACCTTGGGCAAGTCACTTAACCCCGATTGCCCTGCCTTCCCCCCTCCAAGAAAAGCAAAAAAAAAAAAAATAGTGACCTAGGAAGGGGTCACAAACTGTGCTACTTGGCTAGGTTTGCTTTCTCTCTCTGGGCCCCAGTCTTCTGGACTGTAAACTGGGCAGTTGGATTAGATGAAAGCTATAGAAATTGTGATGAGAGTGAGACAGTGTAGCATGGCGGGCAGAAGCCTGAGCACCTGGCTCTGAGTTCTAGCTCTGCCACTCATTCACTGGGTGACCACAGCAAGGTGACTTCTCTTTAGGTCTCAGTTTCCTTGTATGGAAGGTGGTAGAGTTGACTAGCTGAGCTCAGGGTCCCTCCCAGAGCTATGACTCTGAGGCCCACCACGCAAGCGTCCCTTGGTCCTTCCTGTGTGTGATTTCAGGAAGAGAGCCAGAGTTTGCTCCTCTGCAGAATGGGGCCCCTCAGAGCATTGTGACAGATATGCTTAGAACCAGAAATACAAGTAGTAACCATGATGGCTCCTCAGCTGTTTCAGGCTGAGAAGGCCAAAGAAAGTGGGGCATCCAGGTTGGGTCACCACTCTGTCTTCTAAATTTCTTCAACTATGGCCTCCAAGGCTTCTGTTTGTATGTCTGATATTTATGTTTCAAGGCAGTTTGGTGGAGCAATGGAGTGCCGGACTTGGAATCTAGAAGGTCTGAGTTCTGATTCTGCCTCAGACTCTTACTCACTGTGTGACCATGGTCAAGTCTCTTAACCTCTCCCAGCCTCAATTGCCTCATTTGTAAAGCAGGGAAAATCGACTTCTCTATCCCCCAGGTTGTTAAGAGGACGGACTGAGCTGATGTGAAGTATTTTGTAAACCTTCAAGTCCTATAGAAATGTTAACCTTCTGCTGTACTCTCTGTTATTTTGTAAGGGTTCCTTCTCCAAAGCTAGATGAAGCTGGGTTCCTGGTCTTTACCTGACTGGACTCAGAAAGGGCACAAGGGTCCACATCCACACCTAAAGAGCTCCCATGTTGAAAGAGCTGGTGTGTGCATCCCAGCAATTAGGGGATTTACCAAAAAAGCAAAGGGGTGTCTGGAACCAGCCACGAGACATTTCAAACCTGGTCGCAGAGTCAACCCTATTGGTGTCTCTGATGTGATGCACCTGATGCCTTTTCGTGATTAATTTGTAAAGATCAAGCTTAGAATTAACCTGTAGAGTCTGATTGCCTTCAATTACAGTATGTGGCTTTTCCTGCTGTGCTAGGAGTTTCAAACTTTTGAATACAAGAAGTCAAATCTCTCTCAGCTTCTCAAAAGCCCAAGAAGAGCATTAAATTATCTAATTTCAATCAATTAACAATAAACATTTATTAAGTGCCTACTATTTTCCAGACACTGTGCCACATGCTAGGGATAGAAAAGGGTAAAAGGCGGTTGCTGCCTCAAGGAGTTTACTGTCTAGTGGGGAAGGTGACAAACCAATAAATCTATACTGAATCAGTGATAGGTAGGATACATAGGAAATAATTATCAGAGGGAAAGTGCTGGAATGAAGAGGGGTTGGGGAAGGTTTCCTGTGCAATGTGGGACTTTAATTAGTTCTTGAAGGAATCCAGGGAGGTCAGTAGTCAGAGAGGAAGAGACTCAGAGTTTTGAAGTGATTTGCTTTAGGTCATATGGCCAGTGAGGGGCAGAGGCAGAATTCAAACCTGTGGCTCTGGAATCAGTGCCCTCTATGTTGTATTTCCTCCATCTGATTTCATCTAGGCCAACTAATTCATTCATGTTTCTTTATGTAAACTAGGATACAGAAAAGGGTGACCTTAGTTTTTTGGGATTGCAGAGGGGTTGGCATTTTCCCAGGCTCTGTTCACTTCAATGGGGCAAAGGAAAGATTTGGGCAACAAGCTCTAGAAGTGTTCCATCAAATGGCTACCAGTTTTTGTCTAACACCCCCTTCCACATCCCCAGCGAGAATCAAGAGGGAAACTCTTGAGTTTGAATCTTTTTGTACCTCTGCTATTCTGGTAAAGCCTATGGATCCCTTCTTTAAGTTGACAGAAATTAAGATTATACTATTGTATTGATAACTAATTATTAATTGTGACCCACCCTTTCCTTCTATTTTTGTTAAAATCCAACTCCTGTTAAGGTCAGTCTCTGAAGGTGTGGCTGACTGATGAGATTGCTCCTAGCCCTCAAGGAACATGCACACCAATATTGTACTGGACCTTACTCAACTGGGAGACCTAATTTCTGTTTAAAGTATAAACAAAATCCAGTCTGGGTAAATCCTTATCTACAGTAAGGAGCTCCTGACTTGTATCCTCCATTTGAGTTTAGGGAACCCGAGCTTATGAAGGAGAAAATCAATCAGAGTGGTCTAGGTGGAGACGGATTTCGCTGTCCAGATTGCTGGAGGCAGCTGAGTCTCATGATCAAGCCACCTTCTCAGCAGGAAGAGCTGAAGACTTCTAGCCCACCTCCTCCTTAAATGTCCAACAATCAGGGTTGAGTTTTACTTGTCAGGGAAATTCCCTTTCAGAAAGGATTTAAAGCACTTCAGGATTTCCCTTGGCTTCTTTGGTTACCCAGAGAAAACACTGACCACCAATATATTGATTGCCAGCTAGACTAATTAATAAATGGATTATTAATTGCTCAGAAACTCCAGCTCTCTGGGTTTTTATTTGTCTTAGAATGTTTTTAAAATTACAAAAAAACACAACACATGAGGTTTCAAGGAAAACCAATTAGAATTAAATGGTTATCAAACTATTTAAAAAATAACACACTCGATTAAGGATCCTACTTTCTCTAGCAGACAACAAAATTGTGATTTATCTCCCTTCTCCTTTTGAGCTCTCCTGGCAGAGCAGCAAAGTAAGGAAGAAGGATCTACTTGGAATTTCAAGGGCCTGGGCTCAAATTCCATATCAATTGTTCAATACTTGCATTGCTTCCGTGAGTCCTTTAACCCTCCTGGGCCTCAGTTTACGAACCTGCAAAATTTCCAACCCTAAATCCACCATCTCATGACTGTTAATGTGTAGGAAGGTGGCAGCACCAGCTACAAGGGAGCACCCAGTTACCAGACTCCATGGGACTCTTCATCTACTCTGTGATCAATGAGTTAAAAGCAATTATCTCTAGGCCCGAAGGTGCTCAGAGAGCCTCGTGAAGGTCACAGTGAATGGGATGAGCACGTTTGAATAAGATTTAAGGTGTCGTGAATAACAATGGTAATAATCGCTAATGTTTGTATGGCCCTTTCTATGAGTCAGGCACCACAACCCAGGGAGATAGGTGCTATTATTATCCTGATTTTATGGATGAGGAAGCAGAGACAGAGAGAGGTTAAGTGACTTTGCCAGGGTCACACAGCTAATAAGTGTCTGGGGCCAGATTTGAACTTAGGTCTATCCTGACCCCAGCCCTGGGCATACCATCCACTGTACATCGAGCTGCTTTAGAAGAGGAAGGATCCGCAGCGATTCTGTTGTCCTCTCCTAGGATTCATAGTGAAGGAAACTGAGGGCCTGAGGTGGGAGGAGTCAGCCAAGGCTTCGGAGAGTTAGGGACAGAATCGGGCCTGGGCCTTCCAGACTTTGGATTCAGGTGCCCTCCTCTTGATCCCCAGGGACCAGGTTCTTGGCTTCTCTCCCATCAGTAAGGACAGACATGAGGCAGTGGCTGTGTTTCCCCAACACAACTACAAGATTAGACTTTTCCCCTCCTTAGGCTGATTTTTGCAGGGTAAGAGGAAATGTCTGAACCGGTGTAATGGCACCCAACGACCTTGACTTTTAATCCAGATTTTCTTCTCTCCTCCTCCCCCTCCCCCCCCACCCCCACCAAATGAAACTTGCTGAAAACCGTTGTTTCTCTTCCAGTATGTTCTACTTTTCTGAGAGGAGGTTTCTGGTCAAAATGTTAGCCAGGATGACACCAGTGAGTATGTTTGGGGACCCTCCTTAAAGCCCCCCACCAGTAGCTATTCATTCCTTGTTGAGTGTGGAAGTCCGATGGGCAGAGTGGGGACCAAGGCCAGCATGTCAGCTCCATGGAGACAAGACAAGGCATGGTAACAAGCATTTATGGAGCCACTACTACATGCCATGAATTGTGCTAAGCCCTGGATTCACAAATACAGGAAAAAGGGGAGATGGTTTCTGCTCTCCCAAGGTTTGCATTTGAATAGGGGAAGACAACAGAGAAAAGAAATATGAAAAGGGGAGGAGTACCCATGCGTCACCACAGGAAAGGGATGAAGCTTGGCAGCCTTGCCCTTCCCCCAAATGAAGGCCTATGGAGGAACTTACCAGTGGGCAAAGGGGGCCATCCTGGAGCAGGGGTGTTCCAGTGTGAGAAGCTGCAGGGCAAGACTGATGTCCTGGGGTGAAGAGACCCCACGTGCAGGTGAGGCATTTCTGGATTGTCTGGAAAATCAGCAATGCAGTCAAGAGGGTGTGAGTCAGACAAGAAATGCATCTGACTCTTCCTACTCCTACTGTGCCTAGCTTAGTGCTCCCTCCACAGAAATACAGGTTCTCAGTTATGTAGTCAGTTCAGTTTTGCAGAGGTTTTTCTTGACAGCAGCTATATAAGGGAGGATGATATTTTAATCTACAGTTTACAGCAGTGGAAACTGTGGGAAAAAACTGAATCCATAGGTTTTAGAATTGGAAGGGGACATAGCCTTTGTGATACAGAGGGAAATGGAGAAACAGAGATGTGAAATGACTTGCCCAAAGTCTCACAGATGGTGGAAAATAGCTGGGACTTACATTCACATCTTCCAACCAAATCACCCCTGCCCCCATTCCACCTTGTTAGGTCTCTTCTTAATGTGTTACCTTACTATGCAAAGGTACTAAAGTCAGTCTACAGACTCCACAGATGAATGGGCCAAATGCACATTAATTTCTCCCTTGACACTAAGATCAATAGTGGACACATTCATCAAGTAAACTTAGCAAAGTCCTTAGATTTGCCTTGCAAGTGGTTTTTGGCCTTGCACAGTTTGTGTTAATCCTGCCCACAGTTACCAAAACAATGCTTTGCTTTTCCAGATGGTCCCATCCCCAACTAATTCCCATCCTGTGAGTGTAAAAGCATATTTATTAATGAAATATTTATCATTCATCTAATTCCTCTGTCTCTGTTTCTGTCTCTCTGTCCCTCTCCCACCTTCTCTCTCTCTCCTTCCCCCTCCAATTATTTTCTCCTGTCTCACTTTCCCTTTTCTCCTCAAAGTGTAGTATGGAGGACAGGTTAAGATTACTTAAGTGCTATGAACCTCAGGATCTTCCTCTGTAAAATGACCAGCCCAATGCTTCCTCTGTGTTACTCACAGGGGTGCTGTGGGTCAAGTGCTCTGGAGATCACAGAAATCTCATGGTTATCACCATTAAATGGCCCATGCAAAGGTATGCATGGAAAAACAGAGTGTTTGTATAAGTGCTTGATACAGAACTCTGTGGATTTATTTCAGTGATTTCAATGATTAATTTTCAGTTTTTCTGCCTGAAATGTACTGATGCATTCTGAGCCCTAGGCCTTGAGACCAGAGTATATGTGCAACTACATTAGAGCCATTTTAGTCGGACTGTCTGGTTCCATGGAAAATGGCCTTATTTACTTGTGTCTTAGAGATGCCTCAAGAGACAGCTTGGTTTTCTTTCACATTGTCCCCACAAATTTTATTGCTGTGAATTCTTTGTAAATGAGTCCCATGGGAATCCCAATGCTTGGCACCACAGGCCTCCTTATTTGCTTTTTACAGTCTGCCAACCTCTTTTTCCTCTCCTCAGGTAGTCATGTCTTTGGCTCTTTTAGCCTGTCAAACGGCTGTCAGGAATTAGCATCAGTCTAAAGAGCTATAGCGAACCCAGTGGTTTTGCAAGTTTCACATGTCTCCAGGATGAATGACTTTTCACAACATTGGTACCCAGGCCATGGGATTTTAAAATATTATTTAAAGTATTCCAAAATGACATTAGCCACTCAAGCCCCCCTTGGGTACTCCTGCCATTCCCAAGAGCTTTTGAACCCTCCATCCCTAGCCCACCTAATTCTAAGGCAAGAAGGAAATATCTGTATTAAAGGCTTAGCTCCAGATTGATTGTGAGCCCCCCCCCACTCAGAGGTTCAGGCCCTCCAAGCCTTCCCCTTCCCCTCCCTGCCCCCCCCACTCAGAGGTTCAGGCCCCCCAAGGCTTCCCCTCCCACTCCCCTCCCAGTCTCCCCAAACTTAGTTTTGATGTTTCACTTAACACCTTGTTCTATTGCCAAGATCTCTTAATTTGCATTTCCTGGGTAATATTTAAACATAAAATGAATGATACTTGGAGAGATGATGAGAGACAAGATGCCCCTTGAGGGCAGGGAGTATTTCTTTCTTATCTTCATGGTACCCTCAGCAGCCAGCCTGGTGACTAGCACGTAGCAGATGTTTAATTCATGCTTGTCCATGGATTTACCTCCTCTCCACAGCGATCCAGTGGTGCACTTTATGTGATTCCTTATACAGCAGGGAGTCTTCTTCCTTGTGTTCCAGACACAACCTTTTTCTGGTTTGTTACTTTTATAGGGGGGCTTCAATATTCCCAATGGGATATGATCTCATCAATGTGTCCACTCCCTCTCCTGGTTCGGATTGCATCCCCTTGTTGCCTGGGCACCTTGGGTCGCCTTTGTCCCTGTCTTCCCATACATCCTCATGGAGCATCTGCCAAATGTGCTGTTTCTCTCAATATTCTCCCAGCTTTTCTTCCTCTGGATACATGGCTCACCCACTTTATCTAAGAAAACAGCATTGTTGTTGTTAACAGTGGTAGTAACTGGAATACTCACTAACATGTGTACATCACTTTGAGGTTTGCCCAGTCCTTGGTGTTTGCTGAGCTGACCTTCACCCGGAGGTGCTATTGTCAGTCTCATTTTAGAGAGGAGAACAAGGCTGAGAGAGGTTCTTGACTCTCCATGGGTTATGGAGCTGGTGAGTGTCTAAGCCAGGATGGTAATCAATGCCTTCCTGATTTAAAGGAATTTAAAGTGCTCTGCAAAACTTAAACACTGTGGTTACATGAGCTGCTCTTACTCTTGCTATTATATTCTTGTATACTAATTCATCACATGGATATTAATGATAAGAAGAATAAGTCCACTTATGCTCACTATATATATACACACATTGGAGAAGATCAGTTATGACAATACAAAAACAACAGAGGAAGTGATGAAAGCAAAAGAGAGAACCTAAGAGGCTTTCTTGAAAAATCTGAGAAGGGAGAAATCCTTTGTAACTAATGGTGTGAGAAGAAGGATTCATGAAGTGGAGGCAGCTGAATGAGTCTTGGAGGAAGGAAAGGATTCTGAAATTGGGAGATGAGGAAAGCTTGCATTCTAAGAATAAGGGGCAACCTGGGCAGGTGCAAATGGCATTTGGATTAAACATAGTCTCTCAGAGGAGCAATGAGGTGAAAGTTATTTCACAGGACTTTAAATTCCAGGCTGAGAAGTTTCTAAAAGCAATAGGGAACCACTGAATGTTTTTGAACAAGGGAGTGGCATAAGAGTGTCTGTGTTTTAGAAAAATCATTTCTGGTAACTGTTGAAGGATGGATTAGAGAATGGAAAAATTAGAGGCAAAGAGATTTATTTGGAGAATATTGACATAATCTGGGAGTGTGGAGATGGACTTGGAAATTGGATGGTGACCACCATGAGAAGGCAGAATGTTAGAGGAGGAGCACTTTGTCTAGGTGTGCACAGATGATAAATTCCATTTGGGTTTGAGATGATGATTCAGCCAAAAGTATCAAATTGGTGGTTGCATATGGGGCTCAATAAAGAGATGAACATATAGATATAGTGAGTAATTGGCTCTTGAAAATGAATTGGATTCATGGGAAATGATAAGATTGTCGAGGTGAGAATCGAGAGAAAAAAGGACAGGAGGTTCAAGGATATTGAAGGTACATTCAGATCCCATGTGGCCATTAAAAGGAGGAACATTTAGACTGAAGAGGGGCAGAACTAATGACATGGAAACAAGGGAGAAAACAATGTCCGGGACAAAGGGGTTCCAAGATCTTCAGGGGTCAAATAGGATGAGGGTGACTAAGCTGTAATTCTGTCTTTGGAAAACTTAGAGCAGCTTCCCTGGAGTGGTGAGGACAGAAGGTGAGTGATAGTCAGTTCTGGTCAAGAAGCTGAGATCCTGAGTACAATCAGCTCTTTCTAGGAATCAGGAAGACTCAGCAATTTTCCTCATCATGTTTCCATGCCAGTTGCTTCCTTTCATATCCCTTTTTAATGGACTTTTGCATTAAAAAATACACCAAATAAGCATATGCTCAGAATGCATTCCACTGATATGGTCTCCTCAAGAAGACTTGTAAAAATCAGCCTGAGGAAAAATATTTATGGGGAAATTTGGAAAATGATTCAGTTATGATCCAAGGAAACACAATCCTTTTGGATCCACTCATATATTCCATAGACAGTTCCCCTGCTGAAAAAGAATATTTAATTTTGACAGTATGTGAAGATGACCAGTTCCTCTTCTCCAGGCATTCCTTTTTGGCTTTGAAATGGATGGTCTGAGAGACCTTTTCTTATCCACTCCATCTACCTTTGTAGTCCCTCATGCCTTGTAGAATGGGAACTTTGGGTGGGAAGGAACTTTCCTTTTTTTCTGTGTATTCTCAGCGCCTTTAATAGGGGCTTAATCAATGTTTGTTATAGAATTTGACGTCCAAGTTCCTTTCATTCTCTGAGTACATCACTCTGGCCTAGAAGTAGTTCAGAAGATTTCAGAAGAGTAAAAAGATGAAAGAGACAGAAGCCAATGGAGGATGGAAAGTTTATCTGAAGTGTTCCTGCAATTAGGTAATCCTAAAACCTAATGCAGATTTTTAAGATCTGGTTAATTGTAATGAAGTAGAGTGAATGAGGCCCTCCAGTGGAAATCTGAGGGGTCTAGATTAAAATTCTGCCCTTTACTAATCTGGGCCAACCCTTTTGATTTCTCTGAAGTCCAATTTCTTGTTGTTTAAAATGGGGATTATAATACTTGCCGGCCTGGGCTTGTGGGCTTGTTCTTTTTTTTTTTTTTTTTTATTTTAAACAAGAAGTTTATTTAAACAACAAGATGTTTGACTTGAAGGGAAAACTATCTAGGATCAATTTCTTTATAGTAATTTATCCCTACTGAGAGACAGAGATTGCCCTACATGTAACAGCTACGTACAAAAAAGTTATAAAATCGTCCTCGGTTTTACAATGATAAAAGAAAAACATTGAAATTATCCAATCAAACAAGGTATGCAAGGATTTTTTTTGTGGGTTTTTTTTTGTTGTTAAACAGTGAGAGCAAAATAACTTACTGGAATATAAAGATAAAAGTTGAATGAGCATGCCACTAATGGAGAAAAGGGATATTTTTCACAGAACCAGTTTGTTTTTTCCCCTCCCCATCTCCATTTGATGTTGATCAAAACATACCATCGGCCATTTAGTTAAAAAAAAAAATAAGCATTATGCCTGTGCACATACACCAGTTACTTTATGTACAATAAAGGAATGGGGAAGGGAATCAAAGAGAGAAAACTATACTGCAGTAGTCAGGATGTGGATGAACCCAATCTTGGTTTTCTAATTGTGAATGTCTTGTTTTCCTTGGGAGCACAGTTCTGGAGCAGAGTTGTAGATTCTCTTTTTAGTAAGCGCCTCCTGTCTGCTGCTAGAATACATCAATTGTATCTTCATCCTCCATTTCCAACTGTGCAGGTGTGTCTGTTTCATTGATTGGTTGCCCATCAAATCGGAATCTGATCTGCCTCATTGACAAGCCCTGTCGTTCACAATAGGCTTTCATTAGTTTACTAAGTGGTGTGTGCCTCTTAATCTTAAACTGCACCACCGAACCATCTTGCCCTGCCACCTTCAAATTAATGTGGTCGTTGTTTTCAGTCTTGACTCCTTCCTTCGGCTTTTCGTCGGCCATGGCGAGTCCGGGGGTCTCCTCAGCCGCCGCTTCACAAAAGAGGCACCAGGATGGTCCGCTCCACGGGAACGGAGGGAGAAGCAGCAGCGGCAGGAGCAGGAGCAGGAGGAGGAGGAGCGGCTTGTTCTTTTAACTCTATTGCTAACTGGCCTTGTGTGATTGTGTCCTTTTCATAAGCTTTGCTTTCCTCATTTATAAAATGAGTGTGGGAATTAGAAAGTGAATTCCAAGGCTCCAAAGTCCTTCCCTATCGTATTCTCTGGATTATTATATGGAGGGGAGGTGGGGGGAGGGGCTGGGACTCAGAGCTTTTGGGAAAAAATTCTGGCCCTATAATCATGATAGCTCTCATTTCTATGACACTCTAAGGTCTACAAAAAACCTGTCTTCATAATAGCCCTGTGATGTAGTGTGGTGATTCCCACTTGATAAATAAAGTAATTGAGGCTGTAAAAGATGGAGTTGATTTGGTCCATGTCACTTTAATGTCTGAGGCAAGGTCTGCACCAGTTTTCTTGAGCCCAGACCAAGCTCTCTAACTACTCAAACTGCAAGCTGCTGTTTAGCCCAAAGCTGGTTGATAGTCCAGACACGGCCAGTCAGGCTCTTCTAACGGGGGGAGGGAGGGAGGAGAAGGAGATGCTAAGCAAATCTTACTCTTGCATGTGCATTTACATTTTTGTAAGCCAGAGCTAATGTGAATTTCTAAATGATGGTGCATAAAACATTCACATATGTGTATAGACCATGGAAGACAAATTAAACCAATAATACCAAATACTCCAGAGATGAGCTGAAATTCTTTTATTTATGAGATTACTCTATTTTGAGAGGAGTCAAAATGGAATAAATGATTCATTAGTTGCATCTTCTTTATAAATTTACTCAACAAAACAACCTTCCTTCTCCTCGTGATCCTTATTCTTTTTATGTACTAACAATCTTCCTTTTAGTGTGAGTGGGAACAGTGAAATAGAATTCAGCTTCTCAAAAGGGTAAGAATTCCACAGAAAATCCATTCCTTCAGTCTTTGTTGAGGCACCTGAGTCAGCAGAAAGCAGGGATGGGGGTGGCAGTGCTCAGGACCATGCAGGGTATCCATGCCAGCTGCAGCTGGGGGAACGCAATTCTCTACACTTAAATCTTGAAGAAACAGATTATATTCCGACAAATTGATTTTCTGAGTTCCCAATTCTCTAATGTGTGGGGTTCCCTCAGCATTTAAATGTGACTGTCAGCTGGCCCACTTGTCATGCCCCTTCATTGCTTGTCAGTTCCTCTGCTTGTGAGTAAGTCTGAACTTTGGATCACTTTTGAGTTTCTCCTAGTCTCATTCTATCTTCACTGCGAAAGCTGAGCCTTCAGTATGGAGACCCATGTGCTTTTCAAACCCCTCCCCTTCTTGTCAGCCTCTCGGCTGGATTCCATTAATTTCAGAGGATGTGTTGACACACTGTTTTCCCCAAGAGCCAGGCATGATTGCATCCACACAGGGGCTGCTCACTTTGCTAAGGAAGTATATGTAGAAGCATTTCTCATTCTCCTGCTGACTGTGTCACCAGTTACCTTTAATGGCTCTGTCTGGGCAGTGTGCCACTCTGAGAACAGTGCAGGACTTGCTAATGATGCTTGCAAACATATTTGGGTAAGGGGGCTAAACAATGTCCCACCATAAGTAGGCAATCATTTAGGCTGTGGAATTCTGCCCAGCCTCCTCTCAACTCAAGGTGACTTTCCCAAGAGTGTTTATTTTCTTCCACAAGCTAAAAGAGGGCACAAAGCTTGGTAGAATCCTAAGAATGTGGGGCTTTTATCCCAACTCTTAACTTTAATCTGTCATCTGTTCCTGGGCAAGACTTTGTACCTGGCAGTGCCTTAGAGATACCTTAGATAACTTAGACAGTCAACATGGCATAAGAGAGTCAGGAAGAATCAAGTAAAAAACTACTTGAGACAATAAATAAATTTGGCAAAGTTGCAGGATATAAAATGAACCCATATAAATCCTCGGCATTCCTGTACATCTCTAATGAAACTCAACAGCAAGAGATAGAAAGAAAAATCCCATTTAAAGTCACTGTAGACATTATAAAATATTTGGCAATCTACCTGCCAAAACAAAACCAGGACCTATATGATCACAACTACGAAACACTTCTCACACAAATAAAATCAGATCTAACTAATTGGAAAAATATCAATTGCTCATGGCTGGGTTGAGGTAATATAATAAAAACTACAATTTTACCCAAACTAAACTATATATTTAGTGCCATACCAATCAATTTACCAAAAAAAACTACTTTTTAGAGTTAGACAAAATGATAACAAAATTTATTTGGAAAAACAAATGGTCTAGAATATCAAGGGAATTAATGAAAAGAAATGCTAGGGAAAGTGGACTAGCTATGCCAGATTTTAATCTGTATTATACAGCAGCAGTCATCAAAACTGCTTGATACTGGCAGAGGAGTAGATTAGTGGATCAATGGAATAGATTGGGCACAGGAGACCCAGTAGTTAATGAATATAGTAATCTATTGTTCGATAAACCCAAAGACCCCAGTTTTTGGGATAAGGATGCACTATTTGACAAAAACTGCTGGGAAAACTGGAATACAGTATGGCAGAAACTGAGCATAGATCATTATCTAACACCATATACCAAAATCAAGTCTGAATGGGTGCATGATCTAGGTATAAAGGACGATACTGTAAGCAATAGGGGAAAGCAAGGAATAGTTTACCTGACAGATTTGTTGATAGGGGAAGACTTTAGGACCAAAGAAGAATTAGAGAGCATTATAAAATGCAAAATGGATAATTTTGATTACATTAAATTGAAAAGTTTCTGTACAAACAAAGCCAATGTAACCAAGATCAAGAGGGAGGTGGGAAATAGGGAAAGAATTTTTACAACCTATGTCTCTGATAAAATCCTCATTTCTAAAATATTCAGAGAATTGAGTCAAATCTATAAGAATACAAGTCATTCCCCAATTGATAAATGGTCAAAGGATATGAACAGGCAGTTTTCAGAGAAAGAAGTTAAAGATATCTATAAGCGTATGAAGAAATGCTCTAAATCACTATTGATTAGAGAAATGCAAATCAAAACAACTCTGAGATACCACATCTCTCCAGTCAGATTGGCTAAGATGACAAAACAAGAAAATGACAAATGTTGGAGAGGATGTGGGAAAATTGGAACACTAATGCCTTGCTGGTGGAGTTGTGAACTGATCTAACCATTCTGGAGAGCAATCTGGAACTATGCCCAAAGGGCTATAAATAATTTCATACCCTTTGACCCAGCAAGACCAAAGAGATCATAGAAATGGGAGGAAGACCCAAATGTACCAAAATATTTATAGCAGCTCTTTTTGTGGTTGCAAATAATTGTAAACTAAAGGGGTGCCCATCAGTTGGGGAATGGCTAAACAAGTTGTGGTATATGAATGTAATGGAATATTATTGTGCTATAAGAAACGAGGAGGAGACGGATTTCATATTTACCTGGAGAGGCTTATACAAACTGATGCTGAGCAAGAAGAGTAGAATCAGAAGAAATTTATATACAATCACAGACACATCATATGTGTGATGATCAACTATGACAGACTGGACTCTTCTCAGCAATGCAGTGATATAAGTCAATCCCGAAAGACTCATGAAAGAGAGAAATGCGACATCCAGAGAAATAACTAGAAAGAACTGAGCCTGAATCCTGATGGAAGCAAACTAAATGATCTTTTTCTTTTCATTGTTTGGTTTTATTTCTTCTTTATCATTTTCCATCCCACCTAGTACAATACGCCTTTGTAATTGGACTAATGTCTAATATGAATGCATTTGCAGATCCTATACTGGACTATATGCTGTAGTGGGGGGTGGGGGGAGGGAGGGAAAGGAAATTTGAAAATCAAGGAACTATGGAATTGAATCTTGTTAACTGAAACTAGACTAATAAATTAATTAAAAAATAATAAAAAAAGAGAGTCAGGAAGACCTGGTTTCCAGCCCCTCCCCACCAACTGTGTGATACAAGGCCAAATGAGTCCCAGAGACATCCCCTGGAAAGGATTAAAAAAATACCCTAAGAGAATGAATGAATATCCAGTATCCTGAAATACTATTCAATCCCTGAATACTGAAATACCCTTGAATCAAGGTATCCATGAAGTCACTAGAATAGATGTAACAGAACCAGGGCAGTGTGGGACAGTGCTGAGTACACTGGTCTCTCTACATAGACCTGGTCCATCCTCCATCTCAAACCTAATACCTGTATGACTGTGGGGGAGGGACCAACCTCCCTAGATCCCAGTTTCTTCAACTCTAAAATAAGTGAATTAGACTAGGTTGCCTATGAGGTTGCTTCTAGTTTCTAGCTGGATGAAGCCTATGGCATCAATTATCCTCTTTCCTATGATATTATTGACATATCCAAAGCTCATTCTTATCCATATTCTCTTATTCATCCTCTTCAGTGACCCACCTAATTTTCTTTGGGTTAGCCTACAGCTATCTGTACATTCTATTTGTGTCAGCGAAGTATGCTCATGGACCCTTCATCACACTGTGCTCTTGCTACCTGACCTCATTGCTGGTCACATGTGCTTGGAATGGTTTTTGCCACCACTTCTCATGCACTAATCATCTCATTATTCAGTCTACTACATGCACCACAAGTCACATTATTACCCTCAGGACTATATGAAGTTTTGATAATTCTAGAATCGGAGTGTCCTATGATTTACCACCATTCAATGTGACCAGAAAAATATTAGTATTTAGATATAGTTAGGTAGGGAAGGGTCACTGAAAGTATTGTGGAATTCAACCAGAATGATCCAGGCTGATCTCATATAATTTCTTACAGTATTTATTTTTGGGCACAAGTTCCTTGTCCATATGCAATGCCCTTCCAAGACCCTGCCAATGGGCTGTTCAGCCAACATCATGTCATAATCTGTGCCAGTCATTCTTTATCTGCTGGTCCTTCCCTCTGTGCACAGTGGGCTTTTGGCTTCTAAGTGGCTGAGGATATCATCATGGAGGTCCTGGAACCCCACAGGGCTCATTACAATAAGTACGAGAGAAGCCCTAGAATCTCTAGAATTACAATAAGTACAAGAGAAGCCCTAGAATCATCCACAGAAAATCTTTCTTTGATTTTGACCTTGTGCAAGACATCATCAATGACACTGGCAAATGCCATTGGTTAATAAATTAGTCCAAGAACCACAAACATTTATTAAGCATATGTAGTGCATCAGACATTGTTCTAGGAATTGGGATATTAAACTGACACTGTCTATGCCTCAAGAGCTACCATTTTACTGAGGGCAACACTGTGCGAATATATAGGCATTAGAAAGTATGTTCAGAATAAATATGAGATCAGGTTTTTTTGAGGAGAAATGACATTAGCATCTGTTATGGGAAGAAATCAGGAAAGGCTTTGCATAGAAACTAGGGGCTCCAAGAGGCAGAGGTGAGGTGGCAGCACATTCTAGGAAGGAGGTTTAGTCAGAACAAAGACAAGGAGACAGATGAGGGAGCATTATTTACGAAAAGCAATAAGAAAGCCAATTTGTCTGGACCAAAGATTTGTTTAAAGGGATGAGAATATGCTTCCCTGCTTGATTCCTCACTTGATGTTGCTCAAAGTAATCTTTGTGCTTATATATGTCATAGAACTTTGTATGATTTATATACATATATATATATATATATATGTGTGTGTGTGTGTATGTATCTATCATCTATCTCTCATCTATCTATCTCTCATCTATCTATCTATCTATCTATCTATCTATCTATCTATCTATCTATCTATCTACCTGTCTATCTACCTATCTTTCATTCTATCTGGGAGATGTTTTGTTCTGGGACATTTGAAGTTGTATTATTCTCTGCTTAAGTCTGTTGTGTTTTTCTTCCATTCTTTTCTTTGGTAATCAACAAATATTAAACACAGACGAATTTAATCTTTGCTACCTCTTTCAGTCAACTACATGACTATGAAGATACCTCTGTGTTATATAAAATCAGCCCCCAAAGCCTCTTCTTGTGTTATTAATCGTATCCTTTCCATGTGGTCATAGACCAGCTGCATAACATTTTTTACAAGGATTAGAAAGAAGATAGAGGGTACGGTGGTTGTTGGTGTTTACATTTTTACCTTAAATAGCATCAATATTTCCAGTCTTTTTTCTATTTTTCCCTTGAAAAATAGCTGAAAAATCAACCCCAACTGTTTCTTCTTTCTTAGTATATAGTTAATATTTTCCTTCTTCCTTCTCTCCTTCCCTCTCTCCCCCTTAATCTTCCCTCTTTACCTACTTTCTTCTCTCTTTCACTTTCTCCTTTCCTCTCTCATACCCTTTTTATTTTCTTCTGGTAATGATCTTCTGATAGAAAACAATCACAATGTACAGAGGTATGGTTTATGAGCAATGCATCCAAAAATATTTTGGCTTGGTTTGTAAATCATCACATTCTTCATAGTATTTCTCTACTTCATTCTCTGCAATAAATGTTGGTAAAAACTTCAATTATCTTAAGGAGGGTTCATTTTATTGGGCTTAGCACAGTACCTGTCACATAGTAGGTACTTAATAAATGTTTATGGATTTATTGCCTGTGCTTCATATGAGCACTTCACGGTGAGATATCTGAGTTCCCATGAATGTATTTTTCTTGTAACTTTTGGGTTTCTAAAGAAAACAATTTTACTTTAAGCTGAATCTCTGAGGATAATTTATGACCTGTTTTTTTTTCATTTAAGTGTAGTTTCATTATATTTTGTTTTCATTTTTGTCATGTAAGTGTCACTAGGGATAATGCCATCTCACCAGTAGTATATTTAATAATTGACCAATGGATGACATTCTTACATAGATGGTCCAAACTCATGCACTTCTTAGGACCTTCTACCTCCTTTTGTACTAATTCTCAGCTATAGTCCTCATAGAAGCCAAAGTTCCCATAGTGGTCTAAAGATGGGCGAGCATTTTGTATTTTTGTCTGCTTTATGAATTGTCCCTCAATACTAATCAAGAAAGAAGGACTGGTGAGAGAGAATGAAAGAGAAGCACAAAGAGAGACAGAGACAGAAAGAAGGAGAAATAAAAGAAGGAGGAGGAGGAAGAGAAGAAGGAGGAGGAGGAGGAAGAGGAGGAGGAGGAAGAGGAAGAGGAGGAGGAGGAGGAGGAAGAGGAGGAAGAGGAGGAGGAGGAGGAGGAGGAGGAGGAAGAGGAGGAGGAGGAGGAGGAGGAGAAGGAGGAAGGGACCAACCAACCAAAAAAGCCAATAGAAACAAACAAAAGAATTTCTCAAGAGCTATCCAATGGTAGAACGAATTACATGGAGAGGAAGTAGGATTCCCCTCCTTGGAAGGGTCCAAGCAGAGACTGAACAAGCCCCCCTCAACTGTGTTATATCAGTTGAGTTTACTGACAGTCCTAAAGAGAGAGATTTCAAAGGAAGAGTTAGGCAGTGATTCCTCCTCGTCATAGCAATTAGATGACCACTTACTGTTCCCGAGCCTTGACATCAGAATCTGCCCTCTCATCTGTGAAGTCAGGGCTCTCTCCGATGGGCTATTCTTACTCAATTGATGAAATAGTTATTATAGGAGAAGTTTTGTTATTTTGTCATGTTTTTCAGTTGCTATTGATCCATCCTTTATTGCCCTAATATATTTATATGACTGGCCACACCCAAAGTAGGCAGCTTCTCCTAGGTTTTATCTTTAATTTTAAGAGAAACATAATTGGAATCATTGATTTAAGCTGAGCATCAAAAGAAATAGTATGAGGTTTATGGAATTAATCTGGCATTTGGATGCAGATGATTTGGACTCCCATCTCAGGTCTCTTTATTACATATATGATCTTGGCTAAGTATTCAATATCTTTTGGCCTCAGTTTCCCCATATGTAAAATGAGGGGTTTAGAATAAATCATCGCTAAAGTTCCTTTTGATTTAAATTTGTTCCTATGTTGAATTTATTAAAGGTTTTTGAAGATAGTAAAATAATAAAAATTATTTTATGCAAAGACATTTCCCTCATTAAAAATAGAAATAACAGTATCACATTTTAACTAGAGTGAGTTATTGAATAGTGGAATGTTTAGCCTGGGAATCAGGTGACTGATTTTGCCTTCTGGCTTCACCATGTATTAGCTGCTTGACATTGGGCCATTCCTGTACTGAGAAGCCTCAATTTCTTCAACTGCAAAGCAATAACGAGGCAATAACGCTAAAAACCTTGCCAGCTTCCCAGGGATGTTATAAAGACCAAGGATGAAAATGGATGTGGAAAGGCTTTATACTCTGTGATGCATGACACAGGTGTAAGGCACTATTATGAATAGCCTCATACAAAGACCAAAAATTGGAAAGGGCTCAGCGCTAAATCTAATCTGACCTATCCTCTCCCTCTCGTTCTATCTCCATGCTGAAAGATGAAAGCTAGAGATATGCAAATAATAGTCATAACTCATATTGATATTTTTATTTATGAATCCAACCTTTACTGAAGACCTCCTCTGATGCTTCATTTTGGGATAGAGGTGACCCTGAGTTCTTGAAATCTTTGCTTGTGGAGAATGAGCTAGAAGGGTTTCAAAGATAGGTCTGGGGCTTCTTTTTACATCTTTAATGAACAGACCAGTCTGCTGAAAGGCGAGGGAGCTCATTATCACAGAGCTGTCCACCAGGTGAGGAATTTAATCAGTCACAGCCATTCATGAAGACCAGTGGTACAGGGTAACGGCCAATGGATTAGGAGTCAGTGAACCTAGGTTCAAATGCTAATGCTGCCACATAATAGCTGTATGGCTTTGTACAAGTTACGTCATTTTATGGGCCTCAGTTTCCACATCATTAAGATGAAGAACTTAGCTGATAGAGATAGTGGATGATGGGGGCAACAGCACTGATTCTAGAGTCAGAGGATTTGGTTGGCAATCATGACTCTTTCTGCTACTTATTTTACCTTGGGAAAGTTCCTTCATTTCTCTGGGCCCTCGCTTCTCATCTACAAAACGAGAGGATTAGACTAGACAACCTATGCACTTCCTTTGGCCATAGATCCATGCCTCTGGGATCTCTGAAGGTGCAGGCAGGATTTCGGTGTGCAGCTCTCATTGAAGAAGTGAACTGGAGGGTTTGTGGGCTAGGGAAGTATCAAGAGGCACTATCTCCTCATTCCAGGGCATCCTCACAACAACTACAGATGGTAAATAGTACACACCCTCTTTTCTCATTTTATGATCATAGATTCATAGGGTCATTGACTGAGAGGTGAAGGGAACCTAGAAGGCACCTAGACCAAAGCCCTCCTTTTATGGATTAGGAAACAGTGATGTAGGGAGGTCCAGAGACTCATCTAACAGTTGAAAACTGGCCTTCCAGTTGTTAAGTCCAAAGCTCTTTTATATGCAGTATTCTAAAATTCATTTCTAATCATGAGATATAGAGAATCCCTTAAATGAAAGGTAAAGTAAGTGTATATATGTGTATGTGTGTGTGTGTGTGTGTGCATCTGAGGAACATTAAAAACCACAGAATTTTGGGGACCCTGAGATTGACCAAACACTTTCTCCCATTAAAGGAACACATCTACCACAGAAACAGGTGGTTCTGCTCTGAAAGAAAGATTTATTTCACATGTAGGAAATGTAAAGCCTCTCTGTAAAGGGGTCAAATTCTCTCTGTCTCTGTCTCTGTCTCTTTCTCTCTCTCGCTCCCCCTCCTTCTTTCCCTCCATCTCCTCTCTTCTCTTTGTCTCTCCCCTCTCTGTCTCCCCTCTCTCTGTCTTTGTCTCTCTTTATGCATGGGCTATTCTTTTTTCTTAGGTTTATTTTTAGTTTTCACCAATCACTTCAATAAGATTTTGAGTTCCAAATTTTCTCCCCATTTCTTCTCTCCCCCACCCCAACATGGCATGCAATTTGATAAATCTACATATACATTCATACTTAACCTATTTTCACATTAGATAAGTTATGAAGAAGAATTAGAACCAATGGGAGAGACCATGAGAAAGAAGGAACAAACAAAAAAGAAAAGAGAGAGCGAGCAAATAATATGTTTTAATCTGCATTCAGACTCCATAGTTTGTTTTCTGGATGTAGATAGCATTTTCCATAATGAGTCATTTGGAGTTGTTTTGGATTTGCATTGCTAAGAAGATGTAAGTCTATCAAAGTTAGTTATCCCACATTGTGGCTGTTACTATGTATGAGGTTCTCCTGGTTCAGCTCACTTCACTCAGCATCAGCTCATTCAAGTCTTCTCAGGTTTTTCTGAAGTCCACCTGCTACTCATTTCTTATAGTACAATAGTATTCTATTACATTCATATACCACAACTTGTTCAGTCATTCCCAAATTGATGGGCATATTCTCATTGTCCAATTCTTTGCCACCACAAAAGAGAAGCTATAAATATTTTTCTACATGTGGGTCCTTTTCCCATTTGCATGATCTCTTTGGGATATAGACCTAGAGTGGTATTGCTGGGCCAAAGAGTATGTACACTTTTATAGCCCAGTTCCAAATTGCTCTCCAGAATTGTTGGATCAGTTTACAATTCCACCAACAATGCACTGGTGTTCCAATTTCCCCCCATCTTCTCCAACATTTATAATTTTCCTGTTTTGTCAAAGCAGACAGTCTGATAGGTGTGAGGGGGTTCCTCCAAGTTGTTTTAATTTGTATGTTTCTAATCAATGGTGGTTTAGAGCGTTTTCCCATATGACTATAGATAGCTTTAATTTCTTCATCTGAAAACTGTGCATGGGCTATTCTTTATGTGAAAAATGAGATGTATGGCAGCAACTAACAAACTCAGGAATGGTGATAATTGACAACCTTCATCAAATCAATCAACAAATATTATTGAATGATTAATATCTGTCAATGACTGGGCTAAGCACTGGGGATATAAAGAAAAAGTAAAAGGGAAGATAAGATGTGCATATATGTGGTTGTGTAGTTTGTCATTCGTTCTTTTTTTTCCCAAATGCTTGATTAACTTCTGTTTTACATCATTCATTTCCACCAGATTTTGAGTTACAATTTTTACCCCATTTTCCCCCTACCCATGACCCCAGAGTAGCAGTCCCACAGGATATCCCCTCATCCAATCTCTTCTCTCCCATATCTTCTCCCATACCCCCTTCAACTTTTCCATTAGGGCAAGGTGAATCTCTGTGCCCCAAAGCCTGCACATCTTATCTCCCAATTACATGCAAAATAGTATTAATAATAGTATTTATATATATTTGAAATATTTAATTTTGAAACTCCTAATTCCAGATCCATTCCCTTCCTCCCTTGTCACCCACTCCCTCTGGGAAGATAAGCAATTCAGCATGTGTTGTATATGTATAGCTATGCAAAACATTACCATAGTAGATATATTGTAAAAGACTGGCTATATTTCCCTCCCACCCATCCCAGCCCCAACCTGGTCCATTCCCTACTTTGATCCTGTCCCTCTTCAAAAGTGGGTGCCTCCAACCCCCCCTCCCCCCCAGCAGGCCCTGCCCTCCATCATTCCCCCTCTCATCCCCTACCCCCCTACTCTCCTGCAGGGTGAAATATCCCATTTATTATGTATGTCATTCTCTCCCTGAGCCAAATTCAATGAGAATACGGTTTTGCCTTTTTGCCTTCCTGTTCTTCCCCTCCTCTGCAACCACTTCCCCTTGCCTCTTCTACATGAGATAGTTTACCCTACCCTGTCACTCTCCATCTCCTCTTGCCACATTCCTCTCTCACCTCTTAACTTCACCCCTTAAGTATTATTCCTTCCCACCAAATTTGACCTGTGCCCTCTATCCATGTATACCTGTAAACATATATACACACATTCAAATATGTATTCATATGCCCATATACTCTTCTTCAACTATTTTCATACTTAGAAAGGTTTCATCAGTTACAGTTATTGTTTTTCCATGTAGGAATGTAAATAGTTCAACTTTGATAAGTTCCTTTTGATTTCTTTTCCCTGTTTACATTCTCAAGCATCTCTTGCTTCTTGTGTCTGAATGTCAAATTTTCTATTCAACTCTGTTTTTTTTTTCTCAAGAATGCTTGAAAGTCCTCTATTCCACTGAATGACCATATTTTCCCCTGAAACAAGATACTCAGTTTTGCTGGGTAGGTGATTCTTGGTTTTAATGCCAGGTCCTTTGCCCTCTGGAATACCATATTCCATGCCCTTCTATGCCTCAGTGTAGAAGCTGCCAGATGCTGGTTATCCTGATTGTGTTTCCACAATATTGAAATTGTTTCTTTCCGGCTGCTTGTAGTATTTTCTCCTTGATATAGGAATTCTGGAACCTGGCTATAATATTCCTGGGAGTTTTCTTTTTGGGATTTTTTTCCAGGAGGTGATCTGTGGATTCTTTCAACCTCTATTTCCCCCTCTGGGTCTAAAACATCAGGGCAATTTTCCTTGAGAATTCCTTGAAGGATGATTTCTAGGTACTTTCTTTGATCATGGCTTTCAGGTAGTCCAATAATTTTTAAATTATCTCTCCTGGATCTATTTTCCAGGTCAATGGTTTTTCCCATGAGATATTTCACTTTGCCTTCTATTCTTTCAATTGATTGGATCTGTTTAACAGCATCTTGATTTCTCATAAAATCACTAGCTTCCATTTGCTCTAGTCTAATTCTGAAGGAATGAATCTCCTCAGTGAGCTTTTGAGATTCTTTTTTCCATCTGGCAAATTCGGCTTTTTAAGGCATTCTTCTCCTCATTTCCTTTTTGAGCCTCTTTTGCCATTTGAGTTAGTCTATTTTTTAAGGTGTTATTTTCCCCAGTCAGGCTGTTGACTCTCATTTCATACTTTTCCTGCATCCTTCTCATTTCTTTTCCCAATTTTTCCTCCACTTCTCTTATTTGATTTTTAAAATCCTTCTTAAGGTCTTCTATGGCCTGTAACCAGCTTGTATTTTCATTTGGGGCTTTTGGTGCAGGAATTCTGACCTCCCAGTCCTCCTCCTGTTCCATGCTTCAATCCTCTTTGCCCTCAAAATAGGAGTCTAATGTCGAATTTTCCTATTTATTTTGTTTCCTATGCCTAGGCATGTTGCCATTTAATTACTTGACTTTTGGGGTTGTTGCCACAGTAGGACTCTGCCACCAGACAGAGGAGCTTCCATCCCAAACGTTGGGGTCTTCTCAACTGCCAGAGGTATTAGTTGGGTGCCCTCCCTGAAGTGTCTCACACTCTGGTAAGCTGGTCACACACCCCAAGACCTCCACCGCAGACTGTAATCCAGATCCAAGAAGGTTAAATTGAGAGTGATTACCCCCAAGACTGATCTCTGGATCCCCCTACAGTTCACAGGCCAGCAGCTGAAGCTGCAACTGAAGCTGCAAAATAGCGGCTGTGCCGCAGCTCCCAGGTGAAGAAGCTGACGCACTCCCAAATACTGGTCCCAAAATCCAAAATGCACTAACCTCTCACTTTGTCCTAGTCATCTATGTGTTGATAATTCTGAAAATGCCACAGCTGCTGGTGTTCTGGCATCCCTCCAGCAGGCTGCTGGTGTGGCTGCCCTGGTGCTAAAACCTCTGACTCATGAGGTCCTGGGCTTGGCTCCCAGAGTGCTGCGATGGCTACTCCCTGCCGGGCTGTCAGCCTGTCCTCAGCGGGAGGTTAGCTTCTCTGTCTTGTTCTGTGGGTTCTTGAGCTCCAGAGGTTGTTCAGAGTCCCCTTTTACATAATTTTTGTGTGGTGTGGGCTGGAGTGCTGTGGAAGTGCTGTTTCTACTCGGCCATCTTGGCTCCACCCCCATTTGTCATTCATTCTTGAAGAGGACCATGACATCAGGGAGATGATATGACTTGCAGTTGACTTTGATTTGAGTGAGGGGGGGCTGTGCAAAGTCACCAGCCTCAGCTTCTCCTCCAGAGACATCTGGGTCTGTAATGGTAAGGGAATTTGAAGATCTTCCCTGCCTCTTAACGGGCCTCACTTGGAGCCCAACAAAGAAGCTTGCATAGGGGAGGCTTGTTTTTCAGGACTGCCCACACCTTTTGCTACTTTGTAATTAGGCAGTGGGTCACAAAGGTTGTGATGTTCTCTGACCCTGGAGAAGGCTATATATACCTTAATGTGAGGTTTTACTTTGGGGCTCACTTTGGGAAAAGTTGTGTGATTTGGACAGATGAGACTCTGGGCAGCCATTGAACCCCCCAGCTTTGAAAACCCATATGTTGATACTTCTCTCTCTGGTAACTAACACTATATGTATGTAATGGTCAGACAGCTAGAAGCCCTGTCTGTTGAACTGTGTTATTTTCTGTCTGTATTTTTTGTCTACTTGTAATTTCTGTTTGTATTTTCTGAAGTTAAAGGTACTGACTTTTTCCCCTGAACTAAGTTAATTTTATATATATATACACATACACATATATATGTATATGTGTGTATATATTTGATTAAAGTGAGATTATTAGACACTTTTGAGTTGCTTTCCTTTAGAAAAACAAATCAAAGAGCCTGTGCTAGCAGCCATCTTGGGTATGCAAGGGTGCTTGCTGTTACAGGGTCCAGTGGCCAGATAGAAATCAGGATGCCTGGAGATGACCTAGGACTCAATGGGAGAGCTTAGCCCTTTTAATGTAAGGTATTTTCAAGTTCTCACTTTGAGTGAGGCAATGCCAATTCAGTGAACAGGCCTTTTTAATAAGTGAGTCAAGGGATGTCCCCTTAAAAAAATCAAACTAAGAGGGGAAGTCCCTCAGGGTTGCTGTCCAAAAGAGAAATAGTTGCTATTTTCATTCACTCTGAGCCAGGAGGGTAAAAAATTAACCATTAAGTGGTGCTTGGGCAGGGACCTATTATTGTCCAATCCATGAGATTCAGAGTAAATTGGGTTTAAGACTTGGTTTTTGAGAAAGAAATGGAGTCGGTAAATGCCAAATTAACGAGGTAGCTTTTGACCATCAACTTTTACCTTCCTTTGGGCAGAGCATGGAGAGAAGAGGAGAGGAGAGTACAAGTTGAGCTGCCCAACTGGAACTGGCCAGCTGGGTCCCCATTTAGGCAGCTCATACAGCTCACGGGTTGTGGTTTGTCCTTCATTCTTGAACATATATAGATATTGATAAGATAGACATTCATACATATGTGTATGCATGAATATATATTGTAGAAAGAAAGTAACTTTGGAGTTTAAGGCACTAGCAAATGGAAAAATCCTCCTGCAAAAACTAATGTTTTAACTGAGTCTTGTAAAAAACCAGAAATACTAAGAAGTATAGATAAGGAAAGACAGATTATTCCAAGAATGGAGGCAGCTAATCCAAAGATGTGAATATGGGGCATGGAATGTTCTGTGTGGGGAACAGTAAATAGGTCAGTGTAGCTGGATAACAGAGTTCAATGGAAGGAAGTGATATGCAAGACTGGAAACACAGAGAAGGTTCAGGTTATTAGAAAGCGTGTTTCTACAAATGGATTCAAGGGCTGATATGGAGCCTCTGGAGTTTTTGAGTAAAAGGGTGAAGTTGGGAAGGAGAGACCCAGACTTTAGGAAAGTCACTTTAGAGACTGTGTGGATAGATGAAAGCTGAGGTCACCCCTATGGTAGGGAAGACAATTAGTAGCTTATTAAAACTCCCCAAAGATTCTAATGATGAGGGTCTGAGATAGGGTGAAGTTGGTGATGTGAATGATGGAGCTGTGCATGAGGAAAGTATAGATAGAAATTAAATGATTTTTTTGCAACAGAATAGGCACGTGAGATCAGGGAGAGGAATCCAAGGGGACTACAAGGATGTGAACCGAAAGTGATAGAAAGCTGGTGATGCCCTTGACTATAGAAGGGAAGGACAGAATATAGGCTGAGTTTGGGTGAAACTATAAGAAGTTCTGTTTGGATAAATTGCATTTGAGATGCCTCCATAACACCCAGTTCAAAATATCCAATAAGGGCAGTTTGTTTTGTGAAAATGGAGCCCAGGAGAAATATTTGAGTAAAACCTATAGATCTGGGAGTCATCTGTGGAGCCATGGTATTTGACCCATTAATTGAAGTAATGGTAACTGAAAGAGGGCAAGTGTGATGAATATGGAGTCAATACATCACTATATCAAGGGTCTTTGATAGCTGTGAGAAGGGTGGTATTGATTTAACACAAATGGAAACCACAGGCATTATTCTAATAACTGACTTTCTTTTTTTAAATGTGATTTAATTTGATTTCTTTTATAAGATACAACTCCCCCTCACCAAAAGAATGACAATTCCATCAAAATGCAGCTACTGGCAGGTTCTCCAGAGACTGACAGATCCTGTCTGTGAGCATGACCATGTATTCTTCTAGTAAGGCACATAGCAGAACTGAGGGCTGCAGAGAATTCTATAAAATGCATCTCTATACTTCCAATCACATCAAACCATTACAATAGTGGGGACACAATTTAATATTCTTACCCCAGGTCCCAAAGAAGCAAGTACTACTTTTTAATCACAAGAAACTTTAGATATATATTTATTATAACAACTTTGTGAAGCATTATTGTGACCATTTCCCAAGGAGGAAATTGAGACTCAATTCAGAAAGGGGAAAGATTGTCCAGTCATACAATTAGCAAATGGTGCGGTGGGGACGCAAAGCCAAGTTTTCTGACTCCATATTTAGGGCTCTTTCCATTTGGAACCACCAGCATATCAATCCCAAGTGGCTGCACATCTGATCATGTGAGCCCCCTTTTATCTTAGACACCCTAGAACTTGTGGAGAAGGGCAGGATTTCATGGGTTTTGGTCGGAATATTATAATTACTTGATGCCAGTGTTGAATGTTCCATGAAGCTTCTGTTTCATTGGCCCACAGTTCTGAATGGAGGTCAGTGCGAATATGTATATGTTATTGCATCATATGGATGGGAGTTTTTGATCACACGAGTCAGGGTTAGGGCTAGGGCAATAGCTTGTTCACAACGTAGCAACAATCACCTTAGTTTTCAGTTTCTTCATGGTTTCTAATTATGAGGTTCTCATGATCTCTTACTTTCAGGGCCCCACAACCCCTCAGCTTTGCACACCAAGATCAAAGGGATAGACTTAAGATGTGCTTCAAGCATACATCATGACACGGAGGCATCAATGCTCCACCTTTTGGTGGCAACTAAATACCACTGAGGGGGTAAGCAAAGCCAGTGTGGGTCATGCAATAAGGAGGAGGCAAAAGGAGGCATATAACAGCTGGGTCAACCCACCGCCACCATTTTGATTTTCACTGCTCAATTCATCCCAATGGAGATATTCAAGGAGCTGGCTTCCAAGAGCTGAATGAATAGCAATCTCCAGCTCTCTAGTCTATTGACCCTGCTTCTCATTATGCCCATGTAGACATCATCCTGGGAAATCTACCCTTGTGGAGATACAAGTTGGCAACTGCAGCTGCAGCTACCTTTAGGCCCCTGCCTCCTCGGGAGGCATGACTACTGAAGACCTAGAAAATAAAGTTCTTACCACCAAAATAATAGCAAATTGTCCAACTTCAGATATGGATATGGTTTTATCAGTGGAAATGACAATGAAAAAATTACCATCTTCCTTTCTGTTAAATTGTAACAACTATATGGTTTTCATCTTTCCATCTGGTTTTCAGATGAAACCTCGTATATATTGTCTCTCCTTATCAGAGTACGAGATCCTTGAGAGTAGCGACTTGTATTTGTACTTGTATTAGTAGCTTGTCTATTTGTGTCTCCAGAATTTAGCATAGTGCTTGGTTTATAGAAAGCACTTCATAAATGACCTCCCTTCCTCCCTCCCTCTGTCCCTTTCTTCCTGGTGGAGGACTCTAGCAATGGGGGTGGAGGGGGGAATGCTGAATCAGTTCTTGGATCGCTGACTCAATGCACCTTAAGATGATTAACTCCAGTTATTTTCTCTTCTTCCTGCCTGCAGATTGGGTCACAGCCATTTGAGGGTAGCCCTGGACAGTCTCAGGGAGCGGGGAACTGGTGCCTAGACCCCAACACCTGGAGAAATGGTGACCTGTGAGCAGCTTTCTCCCTCCCAGCCGATCGCCTTGCCCCAAGTTGGCGCTAGCCCTGCTCTGCTCCCTTCCCGCCCGGCTGCAACCTCTGGGACTTCTCCATCGTGATCCAGAAAACTCCTCATCTCGCAAGATGACTTCAGTCCCACAAACTCACGCCTCCCCAGCGCCCCTCAGCTCTTTCCAGAGCCTCCAGCTAAATAGATCTCGGAGGCTGGAGACTCTTTCCTTTCCCTCTCGTCCACTTCTCAGCCACTCGCCCTTTCAGGATCATTTTGCAGCATTTCTTCCCCATTAAAATGTAAACTCGCTGAGGACAGGGACTAGTTTTCCTTTTACTTGCGTTTATGTTCCTAACAGCACAATAACCAGCACGTAGCAAGCATTTAATAAATTAAATCAAATTATCAAATTGTTTATTGTTGATATAATCCTGCCCTCTGCCCGCCCTCCAACAACAGAACAATCAGCACACTGCCTGAGTGGCCCATGGCCTTTGTAATCATCTTTCAAAGCTTGCCCAGGTCTTCTAAAAAGAGATGTGAGTGGGGTCACTTTTTTTCTTTTTCTAGACTTGTGTCTTTCCACTTTTAGGAGAAAGAGAAGCTGTTCCTTCCTGCTCCCTTTCCCTATCTCCTATCCGAGCCTGCAGGGACAAGGGAGAAACACCTTGGCTTCCCCCAATTTGTTCCCTCCCCTGAGCTGCCTAATACCCCAAGAAGACTCCAACTTTTAGTTGAACCTCCAAATTATATTAAGCAATGGCCCGAACTCATTTGTCAATGATTACCAAGCTCATGCCTGGTCATATCATCCCCCTCTTGTTGATTGTGAAACTCAGGTGCTATTTTTCAAGCCTTATTCTCTATTTCCAAGGCTACCTCCCTTCTTCCCATCCCTCATCTCCCCAACTCACTCTTTAAAGCTACCCACCCTTTCCATAGTGCTCTAGGGAATACTGGCTCCACAGGTAACAAACTTGCTTTCATATTCAATCTTTTCTTTTCCTGCTCCTTTCATCTTTTTCCTTTCACTGAGACCTGTCCATCTTCTAATGATAAAATGCTCCCAGTCCAGCCCTGGTTGCACTTTGCTTATTCCCCCTGACTCACTGGTCAAAATGAGTGTCCTGGAATGCTCCTTGCTCCCTATTGCCACTTCCAGACTCACTCTCTGTCTCCATGACTCTAGCACTCTAGCCTCCTTTGAGGTTCACTCAACCCAGATCTACTACCCAATCAAAATTCTGTTTGCTGTTGCCTAATAACCTCCAGGATACTCCCCTTATTTCTTTGGTAAGCTCAGTGCCTAGCTCAGCCTTTTTCTTCTCAACTTCTGCCCTCATATTAGGAGACTTCAGGGTACAAATTTATACTCTCTTGAATGCCTGAGACTCCAAGTTCCTTGACAGGTTCATGTCCCATGATCTGTTCCGCCCACTCTTCTTGGCCACATGAAAAGAAAGTGATACCCTTGATCATGCATCTCCCATCAGTGTACTATTTCTATGTCCATATGCTCTGAAATTCCCTTATTTGTTCACATTGTCATCCCATCTTTCCCTCTGTCTTCTAACTACAAATTGTGTTCTTTATTATCACTGAGTCCTCCAATCCCTCATCCCCTCCAGTTCTCTTTTACATCATCACATCACATCATGTCCTGGCTACACTCTCCTTCCTTCCTCATTTTGACCTCTTGGTGAACCAGTTCAACTATATACACATTGTCTTCTTTTGAATCTCTTGTCCCCCTTTCCTATTGTTGATCTTGCCCTACCAAGATGCAAACTTGGATTACGGTTACCATCCTCTGCCTTCACACCTATTTATGTACTGCCAAATGAATCTAGAGAAAACCATGAAGTTGTGCTGGCCAAATTCACTCCAAGTTATGTTACACAATCTCAAATGGTCCCTCACTGCAGAAAGGCAAATCCCCGCTAATTATCCCATGCACCATGATTGCTTTTCCCCAACTTTTCATCTCTCTTCAATATTTCCACAAACCTTCTTCTTCCACCATCTCACCTGAGAAACTTGCTCATATTTCACTGACAAATTTGAAGTCATTACATGAGAGCTCACTCTTCTTTCTTTCTCCTCTCATGTCCCAAAGACCTTCTGCCACTGTCTCCATCTTTAGCTCTGTCTCATATGAAGAGGTGGTTCTTCCGGTGACAGCAAATTCCTCCACAGGCAGTAAGTGATTCCTCTGTATCCTGTATTCTTCAGCAGATTGCAATATCTCACTTAGCTTTAATTTCTCCATCTTCTGACTACTTCCCTAATCCCTACCAATGTGTCTAGGTCCTTCTCCATCCTAAAAACAAAACCAAATAACACCCAACTTTTATGTCATCCCCTCTAGTTATCACCCTATATCTGCCTTCTCTTCTGCGCTGAAACTCCTCGATTCCACCTACAACAGGCACATCCACTTTTCCCCCTTGCACTCCCTTTTTTTTTTTTGGAGGGGGGAAGGTAGGGTAATTGGGGTTAATTGAGTTGCCCAAGGTCAATGTAGCAGCAAGCACTCTAGCATACCCAGGATGGCTAGCACAGGTCCCACGATCTGCTTTTCTGAAGGAAAGCAACTCAAAATGGGTTAACAATATCACTTTAATCAATCATATATCATTTACCCAGTTCAGGGGAAAAGATTAGCACCTGGAACTTCAGAGAATGCAAACAGAAGTTATAAGCAGATAAAAAATACAGACAGAGACACAAATTTCAAACAATGTGAAAAGGGGCTCCGAACAACTTCTGGAGCCACAGCACCCACAGAACGGCACAGAGAAGCTAACCTCCTGCTGAGGACAGCCCAGCAGCCCTGCAGGGAGCGGCCAGCGCAGCACTCTGAGAGCAGGCAGCACAGCTCGAAGAGCCGAGACCAGGTCCTCGGTTTTAGCCCCAGGGCGGCCGGGCCTTCAGCCAGCTGGAGGAACCCCAGAACACCAGCAGTTGTGGAGATTCCAGAATTATCAGCACAGATATGCCTAGGACAAAGTGAGAGGTTGGTGCCCTATGGACTTTGGGACCAGTATTTGGGGAACTCTCGGCTTCCTCCCCTGGGGGCAAAAAGCTGCTGAAGAAAGAGCTGCACAGAAGCCATTTTGCAGCGTCAGAAGTGGCTCTAGCTCCTGGTCTTCGAACTGTAGGGAGATCCAGCAATCAGTCTGGGGGTTAATCACTCTTGTTTTAAACTGCCTGGATCTGGATTGTGGTCTGGGGGGGAAGTTTGGGGTGGGTATCCAACTTGCCAGAGTGGGTGGAGACTTTACAGAGGCCACCCAACTGGCGGAAGTTGTGAAGACCCCACGTTTGGGCGGAAGCTCCCCTGTCTGGTGGCAGAGTCCTACTGTGGCAACAAGCCCCCAAATCAAGTAATTAAGTGGCAACATGCCTAGGCAAATGAAACAAAATAAACAGAAAAGTTCAACATTGGACTCCTATTTTAGGGGCAAAGAGGCTCAAAGCATGGAGGAGGACTGTGAGGTCAGAACTCCTGCACCAAAAGCCCCAAATGAAAATACAAGCTGGCTACAGGCCATAGAGGACCTTAAGAAGCAGATAAGAGAAGTGGGGGAAAATTTGGGAAGAGAAATGAAAAAGATGCAAGAAAAGTATGAAATGACAGTCAACAGCCTGACTGAGGAAAATAACACCTTAAAAAATAGACTAACTCAAATGGCAAAAGAGGCTTAGAAAGGCAATGAAGAGAAGAATGCCTTAAAAAGTCGAATTTGCCAGATGGAAAAAGAATCTCAACAGCTCACTGAGGAGATTCATTCCTTCAGAGTTAGACTGGAGCAAATGGAAGCTAGTGACTTTATGAGAAATCAAGATGCTATTAAGCAGATCCAAACAAATGAAAGAATAGAAGGCAATGTGAAATATCTCATGGGAAAAACCACTGACCTGGAAAATAGATCCAGGAGAGATAATTTAAAAGTTATTGGACTACCTGAAAGTCATGATCAAAGAAAGAACCTAGAAATCATCCTTCAAGAAATTCTCAAGGAAAATTGCCCTGATGTTTTAGACCCAGTGGGGGAAATAGAGGTTGAAAGAATCCACCAATCGCCTCCTGAAAAAGATCCCAAAAAGAAAACACCTAGGAATATTATAGCCAAGCTCCAGAACTCCCAGATCAAGGAGAAAATACTACAAGCAGCCAGGAAGAAACAATTTCAATATTGTGGAAACACAATCAGAATAGCCCAGGACCTGGCAGCTTCTACACTGAGGGATCGAAGAGCATGGAATATGATATTCCAGAGGGCAAAAGAGCTGGGATTGAAGCCAAGGGTCACCTACCCAGCAAAACTGAGTATCTTGTTTCAGGGGAAAATATGGTCATTCAGTGGAATAGAGGACTTTCAAGCATTCTTGAGAAATAAAACCAGAGTTGAATAGAAAATTTGACATTCAGACACAAGAAGCAAGAGATGCTTGAGAAGGTAATCAAGGAAAAGAAATCAAAGGGAACTTATCAAAGTTGGACTATTTACATTCCTACATGGAAAAACAATAACTGTGTTTGAAGAAACCTTTCTCATTATGAAAATAATTGAAGAAGGGTACATGGCATATGTCCACAGGTATACATGGATAGAGGGCACAGGTTGAATTTGATGGGAAGGGATGATTATTTTTTTTTTTCTTTTTTGGAGGGCAGTTGGGGTTGGGAGACTTGCCCGGGGTCACGCGGTTGGGTTTTTGTTTGTGTGTTGGGTGTCTGGGGCCGGATCCGAGCTCGGGTCCTTCTGGCTCCGGGGCCCACTGCACCACCTAGCCACCCCAAGGAAGGGATGATTCTTAAGGGGTAAAGTCAAGAGGTGAGAGAGGAAAGTGGCAAGAGGAGATGGAGAGAGACAGGGTAGGGTAAACTATCTCATGTAGAAGAGGCAAGGGGAAGTAGTTGCAGGGGAGGGGAAGAACAGGAAGGCAAAAAGGCAAAAGCATATTCTCATTGAAGATTGATGTTGGCTCAAGGAGAGAATCACATACATACTAAATGGGATATCTCACCCTGCAGGAGAGTAGGGGAATGGGGGATGAGAGGGGGAATGATGGAGGGGAGGGCATTCTAGGGGGAGGGGAGGTTGGAAGTACCCACTATCAAAGAGGGACAGGATCAAAGTAGGGAATGGACCAGGTGGGAGGTGAGATGGGTGGGAGGGAAATATAAGCAGTCTTTTACAATATATCTACTATGGTAATGTTTTGCATAGCTATACATGTACAACACATACTGAATTGCTTATCTTCTCAGAGGGAGTGGGTGACAAGGGAGGAAGGGAATGGATCTGGAATTAGAAGTTTTAAAATTAAATGTTTCATAAGATGTCCAGGCAAAAAAAAAGAATTATGATTCATCATTGTTTTGATCAAAGTATCTAAATCTTTCAAATTGTTTGCATTTAAAATACTATTATTCCTATATTTAAAAAATACAGAGAGAGAAATAGATCAACAGACAGGGCTTCCAGCTGTCTGACCATTACATCCATACCTAGTCAGTTACCTGAGAGGGAACCACCAACATCTGGGTTTTCAAAGCCAGGGGGCTCAATGGCTGCCCAGAATCTCATCTGGCCAAATCACACAATTCTTCCCAAAGTGAGTCCCAAAGAAAAACCTCACATCAAGGTATATATAGCCTTCTCCTGGGTCAGAGAATGTCACAACCCTCTTGATCTACTGGCCAATCACAAAGCACCAAGGTGTGGGCATTTCTGAAAAACAAAGCCTCCTGCCACAGGCTCCATGTGACCATATTTAGCCTATTAGGGGGCAGAGTATATTTTCAAATCTGGGAAGGTTCTAAGAGTCACTTAAGCCTATCAAGGGTCGAAGGGGCAGGGAAGATCTTTTGATTCCCATTCCTGTAACAGTCACAGGGCTATTAAGTGTTAAGTGTCTGAGGCTGGATTGGAACTCTGGTTCTCCTGATTCCAGGGCCAGTGCTCTAGTCACTGTACCACCTAGGTGCCCCCCACACTCCCTTCTTAACTCATTCCATTCTAGCTTCTGACTTCATCATTCAACCAAAACTGCTTCCTCCACAGTTACTAATGATCTCTTAATCCCCACTTTAATAGACTTTTCTCAGAGCGCCTTTTCACCTTTCTGCAGTCTGCTCAAACTATTAATCACCCTCTTTCCTTTGATATCTCTTCTCTTTAAAGATACTACTCCCTTCTTGTTCTCCTTATACCTTGCTGACTTTTCCTGATTTTCCTTTGCTGGATATTCATCCAGCTCAAGTGCACTAACCCATCCTTCAGGGCTCTCTTCTGGGTCTCTTTGCTCTGTTTTTTATCACTTGGTAATCTCGACTCCCATGTATTCAATTTACATCGCTATGCTGCTGATCCCCAAATATACTCATCCAGCCTTCACCATCCTGCTGACCTTCACCTCCAACTGCCTATGGCACATCTTGATTTGGACATTCTGGAGACATCTATACTCAACACTTCCAAAGCAGAATTTATTATTTTACCTTCAAAACCTTCCCTTCTTCCTAATGTAACATAACTTAACCTGTAAGGGTACCACCATCTCAGTTTACCAGACTTAAAATCAAACTTAGCTCCTCCCCCTCTCCAACCCCCCCCATGCCCAGTCTTTGTTAAGTCCTGTCAGTTGTACCTCTATATCATTTCTTGAATACATCTTATTATTTCCTCTGTTACTGCTACAACACTAATATAGATACTCAGCACCTCACACCTGGATGATTGGAATAATTTGTGAGTGAGTTTGCTCTACCCCTATGGTCCATCTTCCATTCATCTCTCTGTGTTCTTCCTAAAGCTCAGCTCTGATCATGTCACCTTGCTCCCCAGTTCACAAAACCCCGGTATGTTGGCTCCCTATTGCCTTCAGGACCAAATCCAAACCCTTTGCTTGACATTTCAAGCCTTTCAGAACTTTCCTAACTTTCTAGTAGTCTTACACTTCACTCCCCTTTATGTATTTTGTGATGCACTGACATTGGCTTCCTTGCTTTTTCTTTCCTAAGATGGTTCTTCTGCCTCCTTCTTGACTCTCTTCACTTTCATGGGCTGTTCCCCAAGCTTGGAATGCTCTCCCTCCTGTCTCCTTTGGATTCTTCCAAGTGCCAGCTGAAATCTCACTTTCTATGGGAAGACTTTCTGAATCCCCCTTAATTTTAATGCTTTTCCTCTGTTGATTATTTCTAACTTATCTTGCATATAGACTGTTTGAATGTTCTCTCCCATAAAAGACACTGAGGTCCTGGAAAGCAGGGACTTTCTTTTGCTTTTCTTTGTATCTCCATTGTAGTCCCTGACACATTGGAAAGACTATACATGTTTATTGCAAGACTGACTTTTTGAATCTTTTGAATCTTCCCATTGACTTCAGAACAGTTTCCCTGTAATAGTGCCAAATAGTATCTTGATCAGGAGCCAAGGATACACTCAATGCAGATTCACAACTCTACTTTGAGACCAGTTAATCAGTAAACTTTACATAAGGGAATCATCTTGAGGATTAAAGCTAAGGGACATCCAGGAGTTATGAATTATGCTTTCATCAGATATGCACTCTAATATTGGGACCACTTTCTCTTGGCTTCTGTATGTATTTGTGGGAAAGTGTGTCAGTCTTTGGAGATGGGAGGATGCTTTGTACTGACTTTTTACTCTATTTTAAAGAAATCCCCTTTTCTTAAGCCAATTAAGTCTGGCTGACTAAATTTACATTCCATCACAATCATGGGGTTGGGAGTTCACTGCTGAAGATTCATGAGATAAAGCCTTAGATAATCATTACCCAGACCCTCAGGTAGAACCTTAGAGCCCCAGTAGAACATAGCATAGTTCTATGCTTTAGAGACCCTCCTCATCGGTGCAAGTGGGAGTTGGGATAGTTGCCTCAGATCATGAGCTGTGGATGTTTTATTTCAGTGATAACAGAGATCCAGTGGGATTCATTGAACAGGGGTATAATGTGCTCAGACTGCATGCCAGAAAAATAACTTTGGTAGATGAGTGAAAGATGGGGTGGAATGGAGAGAGACTTGACACAGGGAGACAAATGATAAGGTTATTCCAATAGTCCAAGTGAAAAGTGAGGAGATCTGAAAAAGGACATGTCAATATGTCAGAAGAAAACAGATTTAGCTGAGAGATGCTTTGGAGGCAGAAACTGACACCTTCTGGCTATAGATTGTACATATGGGGTGATTGGGAATGTATCTCTCCAGCAGAGTATAGGAATATCTTTGTTTTTGTTTTAGTGCCATTGTTCCCAGAACAGTTCCTGGCACATAGTAGGCGCTTAACAAATATTTGATAGATTTCATTGGATTGGACTGGTGTATGGAAGAGGACTTGGACTTGCATTTTACCAGAGGACAGAGCTAGGGTTAGACCTACTCTAAAGTGCAGTATGTACAAGGAGACAGATTTTGGCATTTTGTGGGAACCAGCATCTTAAAAAAGCAGAGTTCTTCAAAATTAAAAGTCTTCCTCATGAAGTAGTGTTTTTTCTCTCACTAGGGGTCTTTGAATCAGTCAATAAGCATTAAGCACCTACTATGTACCAAACACTTTAATAGGTGCTGAGGACATAAAGAAAGGCAAAAAGACAGTCCTTGTCCTTGAAAATCTCATAATGTAATGGGGGATGCGATAAGTAAACACATATAAACAAGCTACATAGATGACAAATAGAAAGTGATCCACAATGTTAGAATTAAGAACAACAGAATTAAAGGAAGATGGGAAAGGCTTCTTGTGCAAAATGCTTTTAGCTGGGACTTGAAGGGATCCAGGAATGTTAAGGGATGGAGCTATGCCTGGAGCTGAGAGATGGGGTGTCTTGATTTTAGAACATCAAGCAGCCCTGTGTCACTATTTTGAAGAAGACACAAGATGTGTGTAAGGGGTAAGAAGATTATAAAGGTGTGTGGCAATATAGGTTATGATGAACTTTGACTGTCAGACTGAGAATTTTATATTTGATCCAGAAGTATAGAGAACCACTGGAGTTTGAAAATGGGGAAAATGTGGTTGAAACTTCAGTTTAGGAAAATCACTTTTTCATCTGGAAGGATGATGGGCTAAGGTTAGAGTCAGAGGGTTGGAGTTAGAGTTGGAGGTTAGGGGTAGGGTCATGGACTGGAGTCAGGAGACATTTGTGGCAGGCAGATCAATCAGCAGGTATTTGCATCAATCCAAATGTGAGATGACGATGCAGCAGGATGGTGGTAGTATCAGAGGAAAGAAAGGAATGTGTTCAGGTATCTTGCAAAGTGAAATTGAAAAACCTTGGAAACAGACTACATATGGGGGTTCCAAGAGATAGTAAGAAGCTGAAGATGACACCAAGGGAGGATAAGTAGAGCTGAAAATCATCAGCACGAGAAGACAATTGAGTCTACGGGAGATGATGAGATTTCCAAGTGATAATTTCCAATGATCCTATTCATAGGCTAGAAGAAGAGAAGACGGCTCAGTACAGTGCCTTGTGGGATACCTAGGGTTATTTGGTATAGTCTGAATGAAAATGCAGAAAAGGAGATGGATGGTTAGATAGGCAGAAAGACACCCAGGAGAGAATAGTTTTCTGAAAATCTAGAGAGAAGAGAGTATCAAGGAAGAGTGACCAAGGTGAAAGGTTGCAGAGGGGCCAAGAAGATGAAGACTGGATTTGGCAATGAAAAGACTGCCAGTAACTTTGGAGAGAGTAATTTTGGTTGAATGACAGAGTCAAGAAAGAATGAGAAGAGATGAAATGGAAGCATTAATTTTAGATGACTTTATCATTAGGCACAAAAGGGTAAAAGACATGTGATGATATCATGGAATGATAGGAGGAATGGAAGGACCAAGTAAGGATTTATTCTTACTTGGAACAGGCAAAAATTGGCATATTTGTAGGCAGTAGGGAAAAAGTCAGTAGTTAGGCAGAGACTGAAGATAAATCAGAGGGTAGGGATGACAGAAGGGTCAATCTGTTGAAGAAGATGGAGTAGAATGGGATCACTTGTGTAGAATGAGGAGTTTTCCTTGGAAAGCAGTCATGCTATCTCTAAGACAGGGGTAGGAAATAGAGACAGAAAGCATCTTAGGAATACAAGATGAGGAATAGAGGAAAAGAGGAAGCTCATGGCAAATGGCCTTAATATTTTAAGTAAAATATAAAGCAAGGTTCTCAGTTGAAAATGTGGGATGAAGGAGAGCCATGGGAAGTTTGAGGAAAGATGAAAAGGTTTGGAAGAGTCCCTGTGTAGAGTGGGAGAGTGAGTTGATGAAGAAAGTTTGGAAGAATTTCCTGGCAGCAGCAAGGGCCCAGTTCCGGTTATTAACTATTTATTAGTAGTGAATCCAGTCAGAATGGTAGTGTGATTCCCCCATCCCCCCACACCTTAGTTCAGCAACATGTAGGTCAAAGGTGAATGGTGGTAGTGATCCAAGGCTAAGACTTGGCAGGGCACAGTTAGTGATATTATAGTGGGGCTAGGGACTAAAGAAAAGAGAATGGAGTAGAGTTAAATTAGTTCACCAAGGGATGAAGATGGGAAATAGAGGAGAGAGTTTCTAATGCATTAGGTGATGGTCTGGGGGATAACTGAGGGACTGAGAGATTAGAAGGACCATGAGTAGGGCTTGCTTTGGCAAGGAAGAGAGAAAGGTAGAACGTCAATAGATTATGCTAAGATAAGGGGAGTTTAGAGTTCTTGAGCATGGAGAAGTCAAAGTGATGGCAAGTGTGATAGCAGTGTGAGTGTCAAGATCAATGTTTGAAGGTTGAATGACTACTTGTTAAGGATGTTGTAGATGAGGTGCTTGTTCATATTGACCTTGGGGCCATTGTCCATTAGATGGTGGTGTTCTGTGGTCTTCCAGTCCTCATTCTGAAGAAGCTCTTAGCTTCAGGCTCTGAACTAATCCTCAGGATTTATCACAAACCTCCCTTCTCCTGGTAGTCATCTTTGAAAACAGCAATTAGAAATCCAATGTCATTGAATGACCAATTAGACATGCCTGAAAGTAATTAAGTTTCTTTTCAATAAATATTAAAACAAAGGTCGCCTGTACATTGATTTTGTTTTATAAGGGCTGAAGAGAGATCCTGGGCTAATATCTGATTGACTGATGGGCTTCATAGAGGCTTCTATCCTATCATCTAGAGTGTAATCCTGACATTCCTATTTATCAACTGCATCAATGTGGAATGAAATAGCAAAGACAATTATGCCAAAATAAGATTTCCCAGCTGCTGGAGCCATGGGACATTCAGAAATGTGTCAGGCTGGGCGCTATCAAGTTTTGAAAAGCTTGATTTACTGAGGTAGGTATGTCTATTAATCACTTAAGTATTGATTTAGTCAGTACTGTCTTTTCTATATGCATATGGCCAGTGATGAATAAAGCCAAAGAGGGAGACAGCTCATTGTCAGGATGGGATTGTTGTAACAGAATGTTGCACAATGTCGTTATGAATGTTGGTCTAGGAAGTCAGCCAGCTCAGGTGTATCATGGTCATTCCAAGTGTTTTTAAGGCCCATCAGTCATTAATAGCTTTCATTTTACCACATGCTAGGGGATCTATAAGAAAGCATCATGGAGGTTTGGGTTTAGTCTAGTGTAGTAGGAAATACTTTTTTCTGAAGAGGTGACCTGGCAGTGCTCTACCAATCAATCCTGAGAATGGTAATCTGGGCAAGGAAAGGTGCAAGGAATGAGCAAAAAGTTCAGGAAACATTAATAACCATGATGGTGTGGGCCAGGGACTATATATGGCAATCTTAGCTGCTCTGACAGGAGAAGGAAATGGAAATTACTCCTATACTTAATAATATTACACACATGCATGTACACTCGAGCACGCACACGCACACACATATACACAGATAAGCACATACATATATACATGTAAAGCCTGGGTCTCATAGTAGTAATGAAGGAGACAGGTGTTCAATTGAATTGATGAAATAGTGAATGGTGAACCATGAATTAGAAAAAGAGAGCTCTAGCAAGGGGAGGGCTCTCCCAAGAATACCTGGCCAAATAGAAAACCATAGCCAGCCACTCTGGCACATTGATCAGGTTCCTTTTTTTCTTACTTATGACTAAAAAGGGGCATTGTGTGGCCACATGCAGCTAGATATGGTAGATGGGAAAGGAAACATTTAAAAACTCAAGAGTAATCCATCTGTTCTGGATCTAAATGTCCTCCCTCTTTCATCTCTCTCTTGAGATCCTGCTCATCTGCTTTCCCAGGTCAAATGTCTCCTTCTCCAGTAAGCTTTCTACCCTGGGCACTTAGGGACTGCTAATTTCATCAGGACTCAAAGTATTTTTGTCTTGTAAAACATAGAACCTCATTGGTATTGTTGATTTTGTTTATATAGCCTAGTTGCTTCTTAAGGGCAGGGACCCCACCTAATTTTGTTTGTATATGCCAGTGCCTAATGGGGGGTGGTGTACATGGAAAATACTTAATGTTTGCAGATGACCCAATAATTTTTCACAATGACAGGCACAGAGAGCAGGGGAAAAATACTTCATACTTCATTTTAGCCAATAATTTCAATCACCTTCTTAAAGAAACAATAAAGAATGTAAATAAATTCGTATCTCTAAAAGGCATTTACTCCAATATTTACACCATGAAAGGCACAACACTAGATGCTGGGGAAACATAAGCATATAGAGAACAAGTCATCTCTACTCTTAACGACCTCATTACTGTGGTGAGCACACTCTCTTTCTCATAGGATGTTGTCCATAAGCTTCTTCTTGCACTATGAGCTGGATGATTTTTCTTTGGGGAATCAATCAATTCTCCCTAATTTCCCCAATCATCTCTGCAGTCTGTTGTCTTACAACAACGAGGCATACAGTATATACATCAGTTACAACAGCATTTCCTCAATGGTTGGCAACATTCTCGAGCTCTTTCTTCCAAATTGTGAACAATTAGACATAAGCACTGTTAGTGATCATTGGAAACATCAGATGGGAGAGATAATTAAATTAGGCTAATATACCAGTTTCTTTGCTAATCACTAACAGCCTTGCACGGCTGGGATAGCTAGAATTTGTCATGTCAGAGCCAGCCAGTGGAGCAAACACGCAAGGTAATTGATGTGTCCTTTGTCTAATGAAACCAAGCTTCATGTTCTGATGAGTGAGTCGCAAATACTTATTTTTTATTTTATAATTTCATCTTTATTTGTTTGCAAATCTCGGGAGTTTAGAGAATCTCAACCAACTCCAGAGAGTCTTTCTGAGTCTTGGGAAAGTGGGCTAGCAAAGTGAGAGAAGGCCTCAATTTGCAGGGCCTGGGTTCAAGTCTCAGCTCTCACACTGACTGTGAATATGCCGCTGGACAGCTGTTCCCTTCATCTTTTCAATAATCAGGTTTTTTTTTTCTTTTCTAAATGCATAATATGGTCTATATGTGGCCTTAAGCAGTTCAAGTAGGTAGACTCAGATTTATTCCAGCCTTGAAATGAGGGTACTAGAATGCTCATCCTGTGCCCCTGCATTGTCCGAGACACAGAGTAGACCTCCAACATGTGTTTGTCAATCTGATTTATAGAAAGAGAGTTTTGCAGGCATAACTCTTACCTTTTAGAGTGGGGTGAGAAGTAGAGTAGAGAGGGACGACAAAAGGATTAAGCAATTATATAGTGCCTACAATCCTGGGAGGCAGGTGTTATCACACCCATTTGACAGTTGAGGAAACTGAGAAAACAGAGGTTAAATCACTTACCCAAGGTCACTCAGCTAGTAAGTATCTGATGTTGGATTTGAACTCAGGTTTTCCTGACTCTAGACCCAATGCTTTAACTAGAGTGCCACCTTGGAATCAGAAGAACTAGATTCTGTTTCTGTCACCCCTTAATCTGCTGGCCCGTGCCTTTGCTTTCCTGGTCCTTCTGTGAGCAGTACAAGGGCTGGAGGCTGGCTTAGCCACAAAGGTAGGAAGACGGCTTCTACGCTTTTTGTCCTGGTAACAGCTGTAATGTTGCTGAGGGTATATGAAGTGAATGATGGATTTAAGTGAAAGAAAAAAAAATCAACCCCTGCTGGGCATGTTATACTATGTGGTCTGTTTGATATAACATTGGCTTAGGAGTCAGGGCACTGGGTTCAATTCCTGGCTCTGTCATGTACTATCTGTGTGATCCTAGAAAAAAAAATCCCTTCACTCCTCTCAACTTTACTTTCTTCATTCTAGAGATGAAGGTCTTAAATTGAACGACCGTCATGGTTTCATATCTGTGAGTTAATGAATTCATGATGCTAGACTGCCTCTCCCCCAATGTAGGGTGCCACATAGGGAGGATAAAAGAAGGGGCAGGCAATGCTCACTCACAGGGAGGCTGCCTTGCATCAGGGCTGAGTGACTGTGCTGGTCTCTGCCTGGATTCTGGCTCTTTATTCATTCACTCCATTCATTCAACTAAGTGGGTGTCATGGATGCTTATGTATGTATGTAAATGGAACGCTGTGATATAAGGTGAGCGAGATCAGTTGGAAGCCCATTGTCTAGGACCTGACCTTCAATAGTGGGCTAAGGATCCTCTCATTCATTCCCTCGGTCTTTCTCTTCTCTGACTAGACCACGTACAGAGCTCTGAGTTCAGTCTGTAAGTTGTTGTCACTCAAGGACTTAGAGAATTTGGAGAGCATCCAATGGATGGCAACCAGGGTGGCAAAGAGCCTCAAGTCTATGCCATCTAATGATCAGATGAAGGCACTGGACATTTTTGTCTGGAGAAGAAAGAGCTAAGGGGTGAAGGCAGTGATAGCTTTCCTCTGTAATTGAAAGGCTGTCATATGAAAGAGGCAGCAGACTTCTTCTGCTTCACCAAACAATGTCATGTCATGAAGAGGTTGGTATGTTGCAAGCAGGGGCTACAGAGAAAGGCAAAAGACTGCCCTTGCAGCCAAGGAGCACACAGACCAGTAGAGGGGGTCATGTGGAAGCAATTCTGTACAAATTATACACAGAGACACATGTAAGTATGCATATGTGTCTGCACTATACAACACAGTATGCACATATGTCAGTCCATATCCCTGAAATTCAAAGTTATGATTGCTAATTGCATATTCTTCTTTTGTGCATTTTCCCTCTCTTTGCTCCCTCCACCCTCTTTATTATAAGGTGTCACCCTTTTCTTTTCCTTATAACTCTACATGATCTCACCTTCTAGTTCAGAGTTTGTTTTCCTTGACTCTTTCCTCCCTGAATCTCACCTCCCTCTTATTCTTCCCTTGTCCTCTTATTGGTCTCTCCTGTTTCCCTGCTGAGTTGAATGTGTTTCTATAACAAACTCTCAGTGTGCATGTGAAATGTCAACTGGGTAAAGCAGAGCAGTACAAGTTGGACTGAAAGAAGAAATGTTTTATTAGGAGAAGAATTACACACTAGTGCTGAGGCCCTGAGTACAAGGTACAAAAGAGCCATAGCCTAGGAGGGGCAGGGGATATTTGTACTTGGAAACCATAAAGGGGAGCTTTGGGGAAGGGTTGGGAAAAAGAATGGCCAGTCTTTCCCAGGAACAGCTGGGGCACAGAGGCAGAATATTTTGTAGGAACAGTTGACTGCAAGGCTGGGTTGGGCCAGGTATTTGATGGGTAGAGGGACACAGTTCAGAAAGGCCAGTCAGTGAACACCAGCAAAGGCATCTTGGAGTGAGCAAGACTGGCTCAATGCAGGCTCCTGATTGGCTACGCTGTGTCCAGTGTACCTGCCTGGTAATGTAACTCATAGAAAACAGATGCATCCATCTTGGGACAACTTCCATGCTATGTTCTAACCTCTCCCCTTTTTTGTGAAAAGTAGGTGTATGTTTAAGTTCCTAAGATGCCCATGCCTGTAACTTAGCCCTGGCGTGTTTGGATGCCTGTGCTAAGAGTATTACACTCTGAATAGTCCATGTCCATATAAGAGAGTCAGAAAACATAGTGGAGGATTGACCAGAGGCTCTTGGCATAGCCTCCTTGCCTTTTCTTCCTTTTCTCAATTACATGAATGAATAGAAGAGTCTGGCAGTATTTAAGTGGGGAAACATGCCATGGTGGAGAGATGTAAGGTAACAGAATGGGGAACACTGCTAGGGAGATAGCATTCCTCAGAACCAAGACTCTGAAGTAGACTTGGAGGCACATCCTGCTCATCCTAGGGTAAGGACTTTTGTTCTTTCTGAAAGAAAAGGCCTAGTGGTGCTCAAGACAAAGATCTTAAATCAACTATAGAGGTTCTAGAGACTAGGTCCCAGGCAAGGTATCTTTTCCTGTGAAAAGTATAAATGATTGAGGCCATTGTGAGAGGCCATCACAGACCCTGAAGTGTAAAAATTATGAGCTTCCCATTTGGAGATATTCTCCTCATGTGGGCCCCTCATACAAGATTTCTCTACTTTCTCCCTTTCTCCCTTGATTATGTGTTCCCTTCAAGAATGTAAATGCTAAATTTATGGAAGAAGTTGAGGGTAATCTTTGTAAATTGTAATACTCTGCTATTCTAGTAAATACTATTGTTATGAGCCATTTGTGTCCTCCTGCATACACTGAAAGGTTAGGTCCATCACTGGGGGCTTATGAGATACAGTTTTAGGAGTGGATATCCAAAAGGTATTTTGAACCTGGAGTAGTTGACCTATAGTGGAATCTATCTTTGAGATTTTTTTCAAGAAAGGGATACTAGCCCAAAGGGGCACTGTAAGAACAAATTAGAAATTGAAAAGGTTTCAAGGAATCATTAGACTCTCCTCTCTCTGGACCAATAGGAAAAAAGAAAATCCAATTTCTTGAACAATTTGACCTTTTGCTTGAATTGTCCCAAAATGATCTTAGTTCTCTACTTTCGGACTGTGGAAAACTGATTGTGTGGGGATTCCCATGTAGAATAAAAATATCCATGATGAATTTTGAATCCATGAGTGTTGACATCTGTAGTGATGCCACCTCCCCAATCTCTTCCAGGGAACCCTCTTCTGAAATAACCCGTCTCTGTGAATTTGAGAGATGATGATGATGCCAGGCCTCCTGACCACATGCCTGTCAAAGACAGTTTGGCTCAGCTGATTTGCTGCTTGCATTCAGGTGAGCAAAGATGAAAGAGGGATGCATCGGATAGATGCCAAATGGACCTTGATTGGTGAACATGCCAATAAACAGAATACTAGAATACAAGGCAGTGATTATTCATCTACAAACCCCCTATTGATAGAGGAAGGAGAAAGCAATACAAACTCTACTAAATATAAAGAATAGTGAGTCAGACCTTTTTTGAAATGAAGGGGGAAACAGGACTCTGGGGAAGATCGAATTTTGTTTAACACACTTCTCTTAAGTACCTACTAAACCTAAGGCAATGAAGATGCAAAGAAGACACAAAGAAAGTGCCCTTGACAAATTTCCACTCTGCTGGGGGAGGGAAGGCGGTGATTCTGTGATGAGAAAATACAGTGTTTATAAAGTAATAGGAAATAATTTCAAGGGGAGAAAGCAATACTCATTGAGAGGTGTGTGTGGGTGGAGACAAGATAGGCTTCCTGTAAGAGGTGGTCTACCTCGGGTCTTGAAGTGAGCTTTGAAGAAAGCTAAGGATTATAAGGCATTATGTTAGAGGCATCTAGGTGGTATGGAGGATAGAGCACTGAACCTTGAGTCAGGAAGACCTGAGTTCAAATGTGACCTCCAACACTTGCCAATGTGTGACCCTGGGCACTTCACTTAGTCTCTCTTTGCCTCAACCCACAGGTGAAGGGAATGGCAAATCATACCAAGAAAACTCCCTGGGCAGTATGGTCTGCAGGGTCAGGAAGAGTCAGACATGACTGAACAACAACAAACGATTATAAGACGTAGAGGAGGACTGTGTTCCATTAAAAATAATGAAACCCTTTTTTATACATCAGACATTTCCAGTTATTACTTCCCACCCTAGCCCTGCAGAAAACCTTTCCTTACAACACACATACGTAGATCAACAATATCAGATCATCTATCTCATCAACTGCTAATGATTTTCCTAAAGTATCAGGTCTGATAGTATCATCCCTCTAATCCATAACCTCAGGTGGCTTCCTGTTTCCTTCAGAATACAACTTTCATGGAACATTTAAAGTCCTTCACAACCTGGAGCCTTTCTATCTTTCCATTCTTCTTAGACCTGTCTCATCCCTACCTACTCTTCAATCCAGTGACCCTGGCCTCTTTGCTCTTTTTCCCACAATCCCTCTGTTGATGATTTCCTATTTATCCTGTAAATAACTTCTTTGTGAATGTTGGAATGCTTTTTCTCCTATTAGATGGTGAGATTTTCCAGGGTAGGGACTGTCTTTTGCTTTTCTTTGTATCCTCAGTGCCTAGTACAGTGCCTGGCACAAAATAGATGCTTAACAAATGCTTATTGACTTTTCCCCAACTAATAAGTGTTCAAAGGAGATGAACAGGCAGTTTTCAGATGAAGTAATCAGAGCTATTTATAGTCATAAGAAAAATGTTCTAAATTACTACTGGTCAGAAAAGTACAAATGAAAACAACTGTGAGGTACCACCTCACACCTATCAATTGGCCAATATGAGAGAAAAAAATGATATATGTTAGAGGGGATGTGGGAAAATTGAGATACGAATGCATTGTTGGCTGAGTTGTGAACTGATTCAACGATTCTGGAGAGCAATTTGGAACTATGACCAAAGGGCTATAAAGTTGTGTACCCTTTGACCCATCAATACTACTGCTAGGTCTGTATCCGAAAGACATCCAAAAAAAGGAAAAGGACCTATTTGTACAAAAATATCTGTAGCAGCTCTTTTTGTGCTGGCAAAGAATTGGAAATTGAGGGGATACCAATCAATTGGTGAAAGACTGAAAAAGTTGTGGCATAAGATTGTCATGCAATACTATTGTACCACAAGAAACGATGAGCAGGATGCTCTCAAAAAACAAAACAAAACAACAACCTGGAAAAACTTACATGAGTTGATGCAAAGTGAAATGACCAGAACCAGGAGAATATAATACATTCACAGCAATATTGTATAAGTATCAACTGTGAATAACTTAGCTATTCTCATCAATACAATGGTCCAAGACTTAGAGTGAAAAATACTATCCATCTTCATAGAAAGAACTGACTGAGTCTGAATGCAGATTGAGGCATACTAATTTTCACTTTATTTTTCTTGTTTTTTCTTCTTTTTTTGGTCTTTTCTTTCACAACATGATTAACACAGAAATATCTTTTGCAAGACTGTGCATGTATAAACTATGTTAAATTGTTTGCCTTCTCAATGAGAGGGAAGGAAGGGGAGGAAGGGAGAGAATTTGGAATTCAAAATTAATTTAAAGATGTTAAAATTAATCTTGTACATAAATTGGGAAAATAAAATACTAAATAAAAATCAATTTAAAAATGCTTAGTGTCTGACCAGCGGGACACTGAATCACTTGGCTGCGGACATTTCCAATGACTTTCTCTGATGCCTGAAAATCCTTTCTTCCTCATATCTGCCTTTAAGTTTACTTGGCTCAGGACTCAGCTCAGATCAAGCTATCTTTGGGATAGTTGCTCCAGGTTTCCAGTCTCACCCATAAGTTCCATCTCTCTGAGACTGCCTTCCATTTACCCTATACATGGCTCTTGTATGTTAAGTTATTTACAGGTGGTCTTTCCCATTAGAATATAAGTTCCTTAAGGGCAGTGGTCACATTTAAAATTTTCTTGGTATGCTCATTGTTTGTGCCAAGAGCAGAGTGAATCCTCCATAAATGCTTATTCATTGCCTAAAAGAATCTCATACATCACACCTAGTTTTTGCCACCTCTCAGACAGGAGGGAGCAGCATTTGGTCATCTCTTTTATAGGGTCAATACTGGGCATTGCAATTCTTCAGTTTTCAACTCTGCTTTCATTTTCCTTATATCTCCATTGCTGCAGTTGTGTATAGTTGGGTTCTTTTTATTCTGCTTGCTGTGATCTGTATAAGTTCAGAAACGTTTCCCCATGCTTCTCTGAATTCCTTTGATTGCTTTTCCTTAGGACACAGTTACTGGACCAGTTCAGTCATTTCCTCATAAATAGGCACCTACTTTGCTTTCAGCTCTTTGTTATGACTAAATTGCTACGATGAAAGCTTCTAACAACCATCCAACCAGTTGTTGAGCTAACTAAGCTAAATATGTCTAGCAGTAGCATCTCTGTGAAGAGGTTATTGATAATCTGGTCACTTTTAGAAAATAATACCAAACCATTTCACAAAATGGTTGGAGCAGTGCACAACTCTCTGAACAATTAGTGTGCCTGTCTTCCCACAGTCTCTCCATCCTTGACTTTCTATTTTTTGTCAGTTTATTGGGATTCATCTGGTTTTTTTTCTCCTGGTCACTTGAGTAATCTTGCATGCCGTTACTGAAGGATTGAAGTTTATCTGTAAGAATTGGTCATGTCTTTTTTTCCACTGTCTTACTGCTATCTCTATAATCTCTAGGTTCTCTTATGTCAAATAATAATGTGAAAAAGGGACACCATTGTTTTTCCCTTATATTTACTGTGAAGATATTGGTTGTTTCTTCATTGCAAATAATTCCAGCTTTGGGTCTTAAGTATATAAGAAGATATCTCTTCTACACTTACATTTTAAAAGCTTTTTTAAACATCAAAATCTTTGTATTTTGTACATACCTCCCATTGCCTGAAAGGCAGGTAGGTTGGATTTCCCTCCTCTGCCTGAGTTTTCTGGTGCCCCGAGGGAGTTTGGGGTCTAAGTCTAGGCAAATAACTCCAGGTAACACCAATTTTGTTCCCTCAGTCATGGGGAGGGAGCCCCTTAACCCCATTTACGTTAGCAACTAATAGATTAGCTTTTACACAGAATTATTCACCAGAATCCCTGGGAAGGGGAAGGGGATTAGTTTCATAGCTTTGCTCAGTTCCTATAGAGTACACCAATATCTACTGTTGGCTTGAATCTTGAGCATCAAAGCTTCTCATTATTTCCATGTTGGGATGGCTCGGTGCACCATTTTGCCTGCTTCCCTGGCTCCAAAGTCATTAAAACTTGACCTCCCAGGTCTTATGGAGGTACTTCCTCTCTCATTGGTTCATGTCATGGTACCTATTCTGTGGGTAAATTGTGATCTTTACCCTCTGGATGCAGCAGGAAAGACATGCCAGAAAGAGGGCAGAAGAAAAAAAATGGGGACTTTCATGTCAGCTTTAAAGATGCAGGCAGTCAATCAAAGAAAGGTACCCTCATTCCCATGGTAAGGGATGCAGAGGCCTCCATGTTAGGCAATCTGCATGTGCTCCAAAGGCTTCTTAAAGGTGCCCCCATATTAGGTGAACTGGGTCATATCCAGACAAGTTGGAGTTCCATGTTTTAAAAAAAGATTGAAACTTTTTCTACATCAACTGATATAATCATGTAGTTTCTCTTAATTTCATTCCTAATTTAGAGACATACATGTTTAAATTCAATTTGGTCATGGGAGCTAATTCCAAGAATAGAGGAACATCTCTACAAAGGCACAGATGTAAGGAAGTGGAACCTTAGCTCTTCAGTCTGACTATATCAGTGATTTTGGGAGGAAAAGAAGGCTGGAGAATTAGGTGGGAGAGCATTGAGGGAGTTTTGCAGTATCAGGTTGCAGCTGTTATATTCTATGTCAAAAATAATAAAGAGCAATTGAAAAATATTTTTAATTTCATAGCAACACATTCAGATCTGTTTTAGGAACATGTTTGGTAGCAGTGGAGAGGATGTATTGGAGGGGTGGAGGTTTTGGGATCAGGGGAGACCTATTAAGAGTTTATTGGCAAAAGTCCATGGAGAGGTTCTGGGGTTCTGAACAAGCACTGGGGCTGGTGAATGGAGATAAAGAGATGATGGGAAAGATGGTATCGGGGCAGCATCAGTGAAACATGTGAACTGATGGTGAATGATAACAAATGGGGTGTGAAAGAGAGGACAGAGTCAAAATACTTCCAAACTTATGAAACGGGGTAACTGGGTGTATGGTGGCACTATCAAGGTAAAAAGGATAGGGGGGATAGTTCTATCAGTGATAGGCTTTAGGCCCATTTATTTGATAAACATTCCTTATACACCTCCTATCAGTAGATTCTACATATAGAATTATAATCACAATATAATACAAAATGATATGATATGATATAAAATATACTATGACATGACATGACATAGTATAATATAAATACTATATAATATATAATACAATACAATGCAATACTATAACATAACATAATTAATATAATATAATATTAGTATAGTATAGTATAGTATAGTATAATATAATATAATATAATATAATATAATATAATATAATATAATATAATATAATACCTAATCACAATCCTCGTGGAGCCCCTGATCTCCTGGCAGAGGAAAGCCTTATTTTCACTTACTTAGAAGCAGGCTGATTGTTGGGAAAGTATCCACACATTCACATTGGGAAGGCATTGTATTCAGGTATAGGAGGGCATTGACAAAAATCATCCTGATGAAAAGGTTAAGCAGGAGGCAAAGGGATTGGAAACAATGCCATGGGAAGTGGCCAGATCTAGGGATTTTTAAGCTTATTTTTAAACTTATTAAGTTTATGTAGGAGGGAGGCAAGAGCTGCACTTCTGTGCTTGCCCGTCTTGATTTGGAAGAGAGATTCAAAACTGCTCTGCTTTTTCCCAGAGGGGAGAATGAGGAGCACTGGAGAAAGTAGCCTGGACATAGATTGGGCAGGAGGTATTGATTTTTCCAGTGATTAGAAGTTTTTGAGCAAAGGGACAATCATTCTCCAAGAGTGTTGGAGGGGGAATGTTTCTTTAGTTGTTAAGTTGGCCTTGATAATTCCTGAGGACATTTCCAAGTCTGTCATTCTGTGAAGCCAGACCCTGAAGTCCCCAAGAGGACAGTGGTCTAGGGCAGAGCACCAGGAATACAAAGGAAGTGGTAAATATTAGATTGTGATAGATTGAATAACACATATAATTTGTCCTCATGTTCAAGGAACCCATATCAATTTCTCTTCTAAGTCTTTATAACTGGGCCATTCTTCTGGTAACCTCATTAAGAGCCTGCTTTGAGTGGGGAACATGGCTATTGAGGATGGAAAGCAGCCCTTTCAGCAAATCGGGGGAGGAGATTATATGCATGGAGGCATATTGAAGGTAGTAGAGAGCCTCTTTTCATTGATGGGTAAAGGTCATTGTGCCCTCAGATATGCAAGGCAGAATCCTGCCTCAAGAACTTAGCTTTCTTATCATTATCAACAGATGGTTGCCATTTAAATGCACAGAAGAATGAGCTCTTCCAGTCTCATAATATAAATCGGTCTTTGAAGAAATGCTTTCATAATTTACACTGTCAGCCAAACCTTCTGAGTAGACTGCTTCCTATTAGTCACCATGGCCCCATCCATTATTCTGTCTAATATTGTCACTCAGTGAGTTGAAACACATTTGATTAAATTCAAGTGGAAGAGCAAACATTTCACCAGTCCAAGACCTCAGTTTGGAGAATAATAATATTCAGTGCACCAAGGAGAAGGACCTTATATTTATACAAATCTCAGTGGAGAAACTCCTTCGATCACAAGTCTGAATTATTAAGCTGAACTTCGCTGGAACATTTACACAACTCTATGGTTTTGTTCCTGTGATGATCCCCTTGACAGCAGTGCTCTTCAAAACCCATCCAAGCCTTCTCTCACAGTCTGCTTTTCTCTGGGACTTTAAACTTTCCATCCTACCTCTCTTTCCCAGTAATGCCAATATGAGTCAAAGGGAAGGAACAGTTTACCAAATTTTCGTGATTAATTCTTATTGATTATTCAAGATGGTTGAAATAATTCTTGACTCTATTGGCAGTGAATTAGTATCTTTCTCTTCCCATAGTACCTCCAAAAATGCATTTTCCCTTCTTTCTAATATCATGGTTCCAACGCAATATCTTGAAGGCATCTTAGTTTATCTTTCTCTGATGGTTAGTACTTTTGACTTTTTTTTTCAGATAACTGGTGTTACTTGGGGTCTTCTCATTAATTACTTACCTCTTAAAGAATGACTCGGTCATACTTTTGCCTCACTTCCTCCCCTTTGAATGTGATTATATGTGCCAAATTTTATTGTGTATATTTTACCAAAGTATTTTTCTCAGTACTTACTTTCCTTCTGATTCTATCTGCCTTGATTGTGCTCCTGGAAAAGCTTTTAGATTATATATACCCGAAGTTATCTATTTTGCTTTTTGTTACCTTTTCTACCCTTCATCTGGCCATGAATTCCTGCTTAATCCATTGAGCCGCTGTGAAAAAATATACACTCTTTCATTGTCTTCTACTCATCTTATGAAGAGGCTTTTTATATTTATCAAACAACCATTTGGAATTTATGGGGGGGGTGGTGCAGAGTAGAAGTGGAGGGAGTCTTGTACAGTGAATGATGAACTGGCCTTGGAAATAGGAAGGCAAGTTCTACTCAAGATTCTGATAAGTACTGGCTAGGTGATGCTGTGAAATGCTAATCTCTGAGTAGGACAATAGTTGTATCATTTTGCTTTGGTGGGGTAAGTTATGCCTGATCATGGATCAGAGGCACATCTTGAACCCATGTCTTTCTGACTCCGAGGCTTGCTTTTCATCTGCTCATACCTTATACCACACTGCATCTATATCTCTGTACTGATATTGGTATTGATTTATGTTTCTCTTTCTTTTTGTCTAACTCTCTGACTCTTTTTATACCTTTGTCATCAAGTCAGTGGACAATTACCCATTACTTCCTATGTGCCAGCCACAGTGTTAAATCTTTGGGATACAAAGAAAGGAAAAAATAAACCCCAAACTAGTTCTTGAACCGTTCAAAATAGTTGCAAAATACACAAAATATCTGGGGATAGGTCTTCCAAAGCATACAAAAGATGCATGTAGATTTAATTATGAAATGTTTATTAAAGAAATAAAGAACAAATTACTTGAAGATTATTCAGTAGTCATGGTTAGGTGTTAATGGGAATGGGAATTTAAGATCTTCCCTGACGCTAGATTCTTTGATAGGCTTACATGACTCTGAGAACCTTCCTTGATTTGAAAATGCACTCTGCCCCCTAATAGGCTGAATGTAGTCACTTGGAACCTGTGGCAGGAGGCTTGTTTTTCAGGAATGCCAACACCTTAATACTTTTTGATTTGGCAGTGGGTCAAGAGGGTTGTGACATTCTCTGAGCCAGGAGAAGGCTATCTATACCCTGATGTGAGATTTTGCTTTGGGGCTCACTTTGAGAAGAGTTATGTGATTTGACCAGACAAGACTCTGGGCAGCCATTGAGCCCCCCAGCTTTGAAAACCCAGATGTTGATGTTTCCCTCTCTGGTAACTGTGACTAGGTACGAATGTAATGGTCAGAAAGCTGGAAACCTATCTGCTGATCTATTTCTTTGTCTGCTTGTAACTTCTGTCTGTATACTCTGAAGTTCGGGGTGCTGACTTTTTCCCCTGAACTAGGTAAAATGATATGTTTGATTGATTAAAACAAGACTGTTAACCCATTTTGAGTTACTTTCCTTTAGAAAAGCTGATCTGAGAACCTGTGCTGGCAGCCACCCTGGGGATGCTGGGGTGCTTGCTGCTACATGGGCCATGCCAATATGATAAAAATGATAATACTGCCAAAGGTAACTTACCTTTTTAATGCTATGTCAATCAATTCACCAAAGCAATACCTTATAGATCTTGGTATAGTAATCACAAAATTCATTCACAGACTGTCAAGGAAAATTATGGAAAGAGGAAGAGACAAAGGCAGACTAGCACTTCTATACCTCAAACTATATTATAAAACATCAGTCATCAAAATGATCTGGTTTTGGTTAAAATGGAAGTAGATGAATAGAATAGATTTTGCAATGGATATCAAAAATTTAGTATTTGATAAAGTGGAAAACAAATTATTAGAAAAAAGCTCCTATTTGATTAAAAAAACCTGCTGGGAAAACTGGAAGAAGTCTTGCAGAAATTAGGCTTAGATCGAAATCTAATATCATAATCCAGAATACATTCTGAATGCATACGAACTTTGTTATTAAAGATCATAATATTAAAACATTAGTAGAAAAGCAGACCATGTGCCTTTCACAAGTGTGAGTAGGTGATGCATTCTTTTTTTTGAGGGGGGAAGGCAGGGCAACTGGGGTTAAGTGTCCAAGGTCACACAGCTAATAAGTGTGTAAGTGTGTCAAGTGTTTGAGTCCGAATTTGAACTCAGGTCCTCCTGACTCAAGGGCTGGTGCTCTATTCACTGTGTCACCTAGTTGCCCCCACTCCCTTTTTTTAGGAGATGTATTCTTAGCCAAACAAGAGATTGAGGCAATTACAAAAGATAATGTAAATAATTGATTACATGAAATTTTCAACCTTCTGCACAGACAAAATTAATGTGCTTATGATAAGAAATGAAATATTGAATCGAGAAAAAATGATTTGTATCAAATTTCCCTGATAAGACTTTGGGCTCCAAGTCATATAAACAATTTTGTTCTTCTTTTTTTTTTTTGGAGGGGAAAGTCAGGGCAATTGAGGTTAAGTGACTTGCAGCTAGTAAGTGTTAAGTGTCTGACACTGAATTTGAAGTCAGGTCCTTCTGACTCCAGGGCCTGTGCTCTATTCACTGCACCACCTAGCTGCCCCCATATAAACAATTTATATATTTGGAGATACAAAAAGACAAAACAAAAACCATGTTCCTGTCCTGAAGGAGTTTAGAGTCTAATGGGGAGACGATAAACAAAACAATTTGTACAAATACACTATACACAGTCTAAAAAGGAGATAATTAACAGAACAAAGGCAGTAGGGTAAGGAGGGCTTGGGGAAGGCTGCCCACAGAAAGTGGAATTTTAGTTGGGACTTAAGGAAAGCCATGGAGGTCAGTAGAATTAAGGAGGGACAGTATTTCTTGCACGGGGGGCGGGAGGGGGGCAGTCACAGAAAATGCTTAGCTCTGAGAGGAGGGTCTTGTCTGTGGAACAGTCAGGAGGCCTGTGATGCTGTATCAAAATGTACACAGGTACATGAAAGAAGTAAGATATGAGAAAGCTTAGAATATAGGAAGGGGAGAAGTTACAAGGGTTGTAAGCACCAAATAGAGCATTTTGTGTTTAATCCTGGAGGCACTGGGGAGCCACTGGAGGTGACTGAGTGGGATGGGGAGTGCTGTGGTCAACCTACCCTTCAAGAATATCCCTTTGGTGGCTGAATGGGGCAGACAGACCTGATGAAGGTGAAGAGGACCTGCACCTGAGGGGTGACTGTGTTAGAGGAGGGAGGGGGGCATATTTGAGAAATGCTGCAAATGTGAAATCAACAGGTCTTAGCACCACATTGGGCATGGAGAGCTGAGAGAGAGGAATCCAGGATGACATCTGTGTTGTGAGTCTACTGTACTTTACAGTAATAAGGAAGGCAGGGGTGGGGGGATACCTTGAGGGGGGAAGATAATGAGTTTTATTTTAGGTCTATTGAATTTAAAATGTTTTTCAGACTTTCGATTTGGGATGTCTGAAAGTCAATTGGAGATACAAGATTGGGGATCAACAGAGGTTAGAGCGGGACAGACAGATTTGTGAATCATCATCCTAGAGATGGTAATTAAAGCCATGAGAGCTGATAGATCACCAGGTGGAGCTGTATTGAGGGAGAAGAGAAGAGAGCCCAGGCCAGAACCCCGGGAGCCATCTCTAGGTGGAGAGCATGATCAGGACGAGGATCCAACAGCCAGATGGACAGAACCGCCTGAAAGGTGGGAAGAGAAATAGGAGAAGGGCTGTCCCCACACCGAGAGAGCAGAGCAGAAGGAGGAGAGCATGAGCCCAAAGGTCAAGGCTGCAGAGCCGTTGAGAAGAATGGGGACTGAGAGTAGGCTGCAGATTTGGTGGTTATGAGGTCATGGGTGACTTGGGAGAGAGGATTTTCTGTGGAATGACAAGGTCGGAAGTCAGATCATAAGGGGCCACAAAGGGATGAGAGGAGAGAAAGTGGAGGCTTTTTCAAGGAGTTTAATCACAAAAGCAGAAGATAGAGTCATCCAGGACTGAAGGAGGAAGGGAGGGTTTTTCAGAATAGGAGAAATACAGGCATGTTTGTAGGCAGCAGGAAAGGAACCAGGGAAGAGGGAGAGACCAAAAGTAAGTGGAAGATGGGGGATAACAGAGGGAGCAATCTGCTGGAGGAGACAGGATGGGAAGGGATGTCTTGAACACCCAGTGGAGGGAGCCTTGAAAAAGAATGTGTTCCCCTTTCTATGTGAGACAGGGAGGAAGGAGGAGAGTGTGGCAGGAGGCATCTGAGTGCTAGATGAGGAAGAAAGGACTTGACATTTGGCTTTCTTTCACTGTCTGGAATAGTTAATACTAATATTAATAATAACTAACGTTTATATGGGGCCTCCTATGTGTCAGGCACTGTGTTGAGTGTTTTGCATATATTATCTCATTTGATCCTCACTACAACTTTGGGAGGTGGGTACTCTTATTATCCCCATTTTACAGATGAAGAAATTGAGGCAATCAGAGGCAATTGACTTACCCAGGATCATCCAGCTAATAAGTATCTGAAACTTAGTTTGAACTCAGATCTGCAGGACTCTGGACCTGGTGCTTTACCCGCCGTACTGCCTGGTTGCCTCTGCAGCCTGAGAAGGCTTTTTGTTTTGGGGTTCTGGATGCCCTAAGCCTCTTCATATTGGTCTGAAGGATGATATTATTCAGCCAATCCAAGGCACAAACTTCTCATGCATCTTAGCCCTCAGAGGAGATGGACAGGTCCTAATCCCCGTTAGGACAGACTGGCATTCTCCCTCACCCGGAGGACTTCTCACTTATCTTTATATTACTGGGACTATAATGGGGACTCAATACATGTTTGCTGAGGATCATGGGACTGAATTGCCCTGGGATCTGTCCCAGGCACCCAGAGGAGACGCTGACTGATATTTATCCATCTAGTACAGTCACTGAGAATTTTCAGAAAAGCAATTTCCTTCAGATTATACTCATGTTTAAGCTTTTCAGTTTCCTTAGCAATGAGATTAAGTGTAGTTCTCAACTATTAGAAAAAAAAGTATTTGGAGGAAAAAAAATGGAGAAAGAGTAGTGAGGAAAACCTGTACTTGGTTGCATGTTTTCTTTGCAAGCAAAGTGAGGGTTTGATTACCATCACACTGAGGCCCAGCAAGGCTACAGCAGGCTGTTTGGTAAGTTCTTTTGTGTATGCCCAAGCAAAAGAGGCTTGGCATTTTCTGGTCTCTGCTAGACTAGATGAAATAGGTTGGACCTTCAGTCAAATTCCCACAAAGCAACTTAAGAATATCACATTTCTGCTCATCTCAATCCATGTTTCCAATGACTTATTAAGTCTACTCAATGCCAAATAAAATCTCCCCATTGTCAGAAACCCTTAAGGAGAGTTTCCAATGTCAGTTGAGACATAGATACCTGAATTCATCTTGGGTGTCTGTCCCATGTGGCTCCAGACCCATTTTTTTTGCTTGCACAGGATCATAAGGTTGCTGATGGGCTTTGCCAGTCAGGAGCACACAGACACTCTCCTTCTGGAACACTCTTCAGTCAGAGCAAGATCTTTATTGTCCATGTAAAAACTGGTCATTCTTCCATCCCAGTGGAACTCCTGGACCACAACATCTAACTTTCTGGGGAGGGAAGAGTGAATTCTTTGAAGCACAGACCTTCTCCAGAATACATCAGTATCTCAGCCATGCCCATCCCAGTCATTTGGAATTCAAGAGAAGCAAATTTTACTGTAAAATTTTAAAAGCATTCAATAATAAATGATACATGCTGAGCTTTTTTCTTCCTTTTTAAAAGTCACATTAAAATCCCCAGCCAGCTAATCATTGGTGACTAGATGGAATGTAGATCTTCACTCTTCCAAATGATTAATGTTGTGGGATAAATGCTTGAAGGCATGAAACATAATGATCCCCTTGATTTAAAAATACTCATGAATTTCAGAGATGGAGTGATAAACACAGGTGTAACCAAGGGAATGTGAATGGTCTTCCAGTGATACCAAGCCTGGAGAGACTGGTCCAATTGAGACATAGAGCTGACTCTGGTTCTTTGGGAGCCATGCCACCATAATGGTGGCCATAATATTCTTGGATGGGGCAGGATTTCATGCACACAGGTCCTCGGTGTCATCTTATGCCACATTGTTGTTCTTGGCCATGTTTTTCCATGTGTCCTCGAGCTTTGGGGGTGATAGAATGAAAAGGAGGGAGGCTGAGGACAGGAAGACCAATTAGAAGGCTTCTCTAATAGTTCAAGTTTGAGGTGATTAGAGGCTGAACTACGGCATCAGCTGCATGAGTAGAGAGAGGGAATCAGCTGTGAGAGATGCTGGGGAGGAGAAAGCAACAACACCTGAGAATGGTGAGCTATAGAGGGTGAGGGAGAGTAAAGTTTGGCAGGTGACTTGTTGTTACAGACTTTGGTGGCAGGGGAGACTAGGTGCCCTTGACAATGACAGGGAAATGAAATGCAAGGTGACCTTTGTACAGAAAGATCTAGATACAGTCTTAGACACCCAGATATCTCTGAGACCCCCAGTTTGAGGTGGGTGGCATGTGGGGCTTGAGCTCAGGACAGAGGTTGGGACTGGGCATAGGAATCTGCAAGTCGTGGAGAACTCTCCATTTGTTCGAATAGATGCTATGTCCAGGGCAGATCTTGGGAGCCAGCCTGCAAGGAGGTGGTGGCAGTAATGCAGAGCATCTGGAGTCTGTACTGGAATCACCTCAAGTGACCATTGAGACAATCTGGTTAATGTCAGATTCTGTTAGTGAACCAAGTTACTGCTCCTGGCTCCATCATCTGCTCCTACCTCAGTTTTGACAACGCTAAGCTTCTTTCCCAAACAAAAATCCTTCACAAGAATGGCATCCACAGAGTGTCCCAGCAAAAGCTTCTGGGTCTGATGGCATTTCTAGGAGAGACATCATGGCCAGAATCCATACATATGCATGCACACACGTTTATATATGTGGGTATATATAGTTTGAGATATATAAAAATAAAGCCAGTCCCATCACCGTAGAGTCAGCCTATAGAGGGCTGGTCACACAGCAAGGACATGTGCTTCAGCTGTTTAGGGAGAGCTCTTACTCATTCATTCATTTCTGGGCAATCTTTATCCCTTCTTTCTCTGCACATACTAAAGAAACAGGGCAATGCACTCACCTGCAGAAGCTTCATGTCCCTCAGGAATCAAAATGTTTTAGGTCAAAGTGCTTCTTGGTTTTATTTGCTGGGGAGATTCTTCCATTGCCTTGGCATGTCTGTGCAGACAATGTCCACACAGTCCTTGCATTTCTAAGGGGTATGTATATGTGTACAGGTATGTGCAAGCATGTATGTGTGAGCATACACACTTTGTGTGGGAGGCAGGAGGCAGAGTATCTGTAGGTGGTGGTGCCATGAGCTAAAGATTTCTCCATTAGTGGAGGAGGCTGTTTATGGTTTTAAAAGTATTAGTAAAGGAGAAAGAAAAGCAGGAATAAGAGAAAGCCATTGAAAGCTCCTCTGAGGTTTTAATTTCCACCCAACAAACTGGCAGAGATGCCAAAATATGGGAATAGTTGATGTTCTAGGGACTATGGGATGCCAGGCACACTAATGAATTATTGATGGAGTTGTGAATTGGTCTAATGATTCTGAAAAGCAATTTGTACAGGAAAAGCCACTAAACTATCTGTGTAGTGTGACCCAGAGAGTTTAATATGGGGACCAAGAGAATATCAGATACAGAAAGAAAGGCCCTATACTCACCAAGACATTCACAGCAGAACCTTTGTGGTACCAAAGTGTTAGAAGCAAAGTAGACAGCCATTGATTGGGAAGTGGCTAAACACATTGGTCTTGGGAAGGTGTGTACTGGCAAGCACAGAAGTGGTTCATACCTTGTTTCGGTTCAAGTTTCTTTTGAGCCTCCTATCAAGTCTGTAAAGAAACAGAATGTGTGAACCCCACAACTCATGAACTCCTGCAACAGGAAGGGATGAGCTAATGACCACATATAAGGAGAGGCTCAGGGCTTGAGACAGCAAAACTGAGCAGAGGACTCTTGTGGTGGCAGAGTCAAGAAGGAGAAGACTTGTGGCATCCCAGCACTCTGAGTGAGTGCTCTGTCTGTGTGGATGTTTGTTTATGACACTTTGTACAGAAGCCCTGGGACCTTACGGGAAGCCCCGAAGGAGGATTTTCTCGTAGTCTGTTTACAGAAGTCCTGGAGGAGGGTGTCGGAGGTCCTGGGACTTTACTGATGATTTGTGCTGACCTCCTGGACCTTGTTGGTGGATCTGAGTTGATTTCAAGGCACATAGTGAATCGATGATAGTGGCAGCAATGTGAATGAATATTGTTGTGGCTCTGTAAAGCTTTGCCTTTCCAGAAACAGGACCTGTGAAGGACTTGAGGTGGACTGGACACCGTGAATTTCAATATGTAATGGGGACTGGTTGAAGAACTGGACGAGGAGCTGGACAAGGAACTGGAAGCTGCCTGCTTTGAACCCAGGTGACAGTTGGAGCTGGGACCATAGAAGAGGAACCATGGAAGCTGAAAGCCAGCCCCCAGTCAAACTGAAAGAAGACTTTACTTGGATACTGTGTACTGACTGAGAAGATTATGGTTTATTGTGACCTAGGGGTGGATAACTTTGACTTTTGTACTTTGTGACTGAATTAAGGATTTTGCGATTGACTTAATAAATGCACTTTGTTTAAAACTATGTAACCACTTTGGTGAAAACTATGTGGCCATTTTAGTAATAAGTTATTGAGTTGTAACATTGTGAATGCTGTACCTTGATTTCCTGTGAATGTTTTGCTCTGATTTGTTATTGAATAAATAGAGAGTTTGTTATACTATGTAATCAGAATCTTGAAAGCTATTCACAGTAGCAGTCCTCTGGAAAGCTGCTGGGTGCTTGGCTTTACAAGGTGCTAGATGGAGAAGGCATTTGTTAAGCTCTTACTCAGTGCCAAGGCACTGTGCTAGACTGTGGGGTGACAAACAAGACCATTGCTACACTCGGAGACTTACATTCCATACCTGGAAAGGAGGCAGAAAGCAAGGTGGGGGACAGAAGAAGAAGCCTGATCAGGGGCAAGGAGATGGAATACCAAGAACCAAGGTGAACTGGGAGTAAAGTGAGTATGGCTAGAGTGCCCTTTGAAATGGGGGTCAGGGCTGGGGGCTCAGCTGCACTGAGAGAGGGCCTTGGGTTTAGGCAATAGGCTGAGGTTCAGAGTGAGACACAAGAAAACTGAGGAACTCAGGAAAACCCCAACCCCAACCTAAACCACTGGGGGTGGATGGAGTCTTTTGTGAATGGGGGCAGAACAAAGGAACCATTCATATAATCCCCCCCACCCCAAATAAGTGAACCAGGGCAGTTGGTAAGTCATGATAACTGAATCATAACAACATGGCTGATGTGGGCCTTGGAGGGGAAGGGAAGCATCCCTCCCTTTGTCTTTTCAGTTGAGGGCTGGTGGACGGTGGGGGAGCCTGTGTGGTCAGGCACCTCCTTCTTGTCTCTGTTACACTGCAGGTGTGTTCAGGGCAGGGGCAGGGTGGGAAATTATAGCTAGCAGTGATGTGATATAAACATAGAAGAAATCAAGATAGCTAACTGAAGAAAAATTTAAAAAGGAAATGGAGGCACTTTTGGGGACATTGGTTGGGTGGAGCCCATGACATGAATTATGAAGAAAGTGCTTGTCTTGTCCAGGGGGTGATGCATTCCCTGCAGCCCTGTGCATCTTAAATATTAGTGTTATTACCCCAATTTTACAGAGGAGAAAACAGAATCATAGTGAAGTTAAATTATTTGTCCAGGGTCTAATAGCCTGTAAGCATCAGAAGCAGGATTTAAATTCAAACCTGCCTGACTTCAAGTACAGCCCTCTACCCACCACTCCATACTGCCCCCCAGTAGATTGCTTGATTTGGTGTCAGGAAGACCTGAGTTCAAATCCCGACCCTGACACTTCCTAGCTGTGTGGCTGTGTCCCCATCATCTCTGTGAGCATCAGGATCTTCATTTGGAAAGTGGGGATAATAATCCTTGTCACACCATCCAGCCCCTCAGGGGTCTGGAGTGGTGATGCCTTGGGAGATAAGGGGCAGAAGGTGCTTGGCAGACATCCAACTACTCCTGCCCACTCCAGTTATGACAATGGTGGTAGAGGGAGAGGGAGAGAGCTAGACTGTGAAGGCTCAACATGGGGGGTAAGGGCACTACCAGGGCACCATGGCTGCCAGCTGTCAGCACATCAGCTGGCGAGCCAGTCCTTGGAGGATTCTTTGCCAGGCTCTGTTCACATCTCTATGAAGCGCTACATAGAAACACACACACACACTCAAATGCACACATACACATGCACACACACATGTGCACATACTCACATACTTGTGTGCTAGCACACACCACACACACATGCACACACGCACACACACCAGGCATACAGACACACACACACACCACGAACACATACCACACACACATATGCACACAGCACAAACACACATGTGCACACACAACACACACACGTCTTCCCTCAGGACTCAGGTCCCTGCATAAGGCCAGTTACTGGATACAGCAGCCCTGGTCTGGGTGTAGCTTCCAAACCCGGCTTCTTGTCTTGGGTGAGGATGCTTCCCTCTTGTATCCAGTCATCAAACAGACAGGACTCTTTTGCTTTGCTCCTTGAATCTTCTTACTCTATCTCCTTCCAGTAGGTCAGCTCCCTTATCTGTGATTAGCAGTGATCATTCCAACTACGTTCAATTGATTAATCACTAGGTATTTATTATATCCTTATCCTTGCCAGGTACTGTGCTGAGGTCTGGAGGGCTCAGGCCCTAGCTTCAAGAAGCTTGCCTTCTGTGGGGAAGCCATATGTTCATGGATAGCCATGGCTGACATTGCTTGTCCTTTGTATCAGAAGAGGAACAGCGGTGCCTCAGGGCATGAGTCAGACTGCTGAGGGGCAGACTTGCATAAGGTCACCAGCCTCACTCCTTCAGAGGCCTGTGGCAGGCCCAGTTGGGATAACCCTAGGCTGGCCAGGGGTGCAGCGGACAGCCTTGGTGCCTTTGATGTCTGCCAAAGCTTCAGCCACCATCTCCAGTCCTGGGACAAGCTCTCACCCACCCATTCTTCACACACCCCTAATTCATGGGTGGACTTGAGGCCCATTGGCTCTCCTCTACCTGGCATAGCTCCTCTGCCAAGTCTGCTTTACTGGGAAGTGGCTGCTGTGTGGGCTCCAGCTCCTTGGACCCACAGGTGAGGAGTTTCTTTCACCCACATGGCACATAGTAGGTGTTATGTGAATGCTTATTCTCACAGCCTTCATTGATTGTACTAGGGGCTACATGGAATAGACATTTCTCCCACTTTGTGGGGTACAGGCCAAGGACTGCTTAGACCCAAATGGCATGGCCTCTTCGTTTTCTGCTGAGAAGTTTAATTTGCTGATGGAAAGAATGACCCATTCCATGAGTGTCATTTTTGGTCATTGGGAGCACAAAATGGCCCAGCGCAGCTAATGATGCCCATGTCCAACTAACAAACAGTTTGGACATCAAGACTGGGGCAAAAAAGCCTGGGAGGTGCTCATTGGCAGGATTTTGAGCTTTACACTCAGCCAAGGGATTCTGCATCCCTGTGGGAAAGCCCAGCTAAATTTATAAACTCCTTATTTCCTCCTTTCTGCACTGGACCCAGAGGGAGCTGCCTGATTTTATTTCTTGGAGACCAGCCTTCAATGCCACAATGCAGTCCAGTTGGGAAGCCACAGTACAGGATGGAAAGACATCAGGCACCTACTGTGTGCAGAACACTGTCCCACAGGGGCAAGACCTAGGAATGTCAGAGGTTCATGGATGTGTTTAATGAGCCATTCAAGGACACACCTGACCTTACAGAGTTATAAAATTAAAAGCTTCGAAGTAAAATCATTGGTCCAAATGCTCTTTTTCCAGATAAGAAAATGGGTGAGGAAAGGGAATATACTTTGGCTGCACAATGTGGGGGTCAAGCTAGTGCTTGAGCCAGGCAGTCTGGGGCCAAGTCTGCGGCCTCTGAGTATGAGCCTCGAAAGGCCAGACTGAGCTCGATGTGTCTCATTATTGGACTTCTCCTTTTGATTCCAGTTCTATCTGCTTGGCTTGCCAGCTGCCAGCTCACCAGACTTTCTGCTTTCTCTTCCTTCTGTGGGAGGCCAGGCAGGTTCCTGCCTTTCCTAATGAGGTTGGGGCTCTTCCAAATGTCAGAGAGATCATTGGACATCCAATGTCCCCCTGCTGCAGGACATTGTACTTCCTTGGGCTGATATCAATCTAGGCCACCCACTATTTAGGGCCTCACTTTTTTACCTTGTGTTGCTCTGACTCAGCAGGGACCAGCTTCATCTGGTCCCGGGGCCACAGGCAGGCGGGAGACCGCTTCAGCCTGGGACTGAAGAGGAAGAGGCTGGGGCTTCCTGGCCCCACAATCCCCTCCAAATAGTGTGTCCCCACTTCTCCTATTTCCAGGCATTCCATGATTTTGATGGTGACCCAGAAGTATAGGCAGTGATTTCCATGAGACTGGTTTTATTCCAGAATATAGCATGTGGTGAACTTGAAGATACTAAAGAAATGCGAGTTGTTTTTATCGAGACAGAGGAAGGCAGAGTGTCACAAGGAGGAGAGCTCTGGGTTCACATCCTGCCTCTGACAATCCTTGATTAACTTTGTGTGCCACATACTCAATGTGCCACAGGCAGCATCCTCAGCATCCACGATGCCCACAGCTCAGCTGTGAGGTGGGTGGGACCCTTGTGCTGGATTGATCACTGACGTCTGTGTGTGAAATGAGCCCTCAACTAATGTTTACTGAGCTGAGCTGAACTCACAAGGAAAGGAGATTTTGGCTTAACATATGGAATGGATGCATGTATATGTGTGTATGTGTATGTATTTGTATGTGCACACAACTGTACACACATGCAATATATATGTACACACATGCGTGTATGTGCATATGTACATGCACACATGTCCCAAATCTGATGAGTCATCTCATGGAGTGGTGGCCTTCCCAATACCAAGGAGACTCCAGCAAGGGCCAGAGGACTGCCAGGGTCAGTCTGGAAGGCTGTCTTGCATGGGGGTAGGCGGAGTCCATTGCACCAGTCACTTCAGCCTTTGGAGTTGACTCTGTGGTGCTCTTCCTTCCCAGTCTGGCTCCCCCTCCTTCCACATGCGCTGTGTTCTTGTCACACCCACTTTGGAGCTTTTGCTCTATGAAGCACACTCCCTCCTGACTCAGTCCTGTGCCTGCAATGTTCTAGCTGGATTCCCTCCGGATCCCTGGGGATTCACACTTCATGGCTCATGTCTGACATGAGGCCTTGCCTTGCCTTAGAGGGCTTTCTTGCTCTTGGATCCCTTAGCTGCTCTGTGTGTACTCACCTGTCACATTATTCCAGTAGAACAGAAGCCCCTCAGGGGGGTTTCATTTTTGAATCCTCAGCATCTGGTACAGTGCCTTGAGTATAGCACACTTGGTATGGTGCCTCGAATGTAGTAGGCTCTTAATAAAGGCACATGGAATTGGACTGAAATCCAGGATTTGGTACTAAAACTGTTTTCTCTCTGGCTTCCTGTTAGGAGCCTGATTTGACCAGCCCTGTCCTGAGGTGTGCCCATGGGCCCAAAGGACCTCAGATTGCTGTAAGGAAGGAAGCTGCCTTCAGTTTCCTAATGGGCCATGTCCTGAATATCTGCTGGTTGAGGTAGTTGGCTATAGAAGTCAGACTATATCCTCTTCTGGGATCTGTGTTATAAACAATAGCTTGGTCTCTAGGCCAGATGGTGAAGCAACCATTTCACCATCCGATTGTGGAATTGTTTTCCTAACTTTGCTGCAAAGCTCAGCCCAGAGGCCCAGTGCTGATCATTGTGCTTACCTAGGGGTAGGGCAGATGGGACCAGTTTCAGCCACTGAATGATCCTGTCAACTTTGGGCAAGTCCCTTCCTCTCTTTGGGCCTTCTCTGCAAAGGGAGATTAGGTGAGATGGTATGGAAGGCCAGTGCCATCTCTTTGACTGTGACACTCAGGTCTAGCAGCTTCCTACATGAGCCTCCCTGACAGAGAAGTGCAGCAGATAAAGTCTTCAGCAATTTTGGGATGCTCTTGAATTTCAGGTCATTATTCAACTTGCCAGGTTCTCCTATTCCTTCCTAATGGAAATGTTAGGGTGAAGGTTGGGGTTGCCATCAGTCTGGTCACTGAGGGAAGGAGAGCAGGGCATAGTGTAGGAGCACTCCTTCCTCCTTCCTGCCTACCTCTCTCCTCCACCCTCAAAAGGATGGGTCTGGGCCAAAGGAGAAAACTGTGGCACCTGCCTTCCTTCCCAAGCCACTGTGGCTCTGGGCCTTAGAACTCACCCTTTTAATCACCCAGCCATGCAAGGCTCATTCCCTCTCATTGGTTCAGTGGACCCCAAATGACTCAAGTGAAAAATGAATATGAGTGCAGGCAGGAATAATTCATAAGGGTTCTTTTTAAACTTCTTCCTGCTGCTTACTGCATTTTCAATTTGATGTGAAAGGGAGAAATGGAGTCAGGTTTTATGGCTGCCACCCCTCTTCGATCACTCATGAGTGTTTCAATGGCACTTTGGGGAACAAAGACCTGTATTTACGAGGGCGGAAACTCTACCAACTGAACTTTTCATTTCTAGTCCTTGATTCCACTATTCTCCTCGCCACCAAGGGCAAATTGTGCTAGGGGTTGAAGGGCTGCTGATGTTCCTTTAAAGAAATCCATTAAAGTGAACCAAGTTCCAGGGATAACAAAAACAGGCCAGAATCTGAAGCAGAATTTTCTTTGGAATAGTGTTGATCCCTTTGGAGGTGCTTGCTATCTCTGCCCAGGACACAGATGCTTTGCCTGTTTGTGGAATGGAATGGAATGGAATGGAATTGGTCCTAACATTCCACTGAGCCAAAGGTCCCTTCTTACAGTCCAGTGGGCAGGCAACAAGAAAACAACTGTGTACAATGAAGGTAGACAGAGGTGACATCTGGAAGGAAGGCACTAGAAGTAGGGGAGACAGGAAAGATTTCAAAGATGGTAAGATTTTACCTGGGACTAGAAGAAAGCCAGAGCTGAGGAAGAAGGGAATCCAGGCATGGGGGACAACCAGTGCAAATGAAGAGAGAGGTGGAATGTCTTACTGGAGGAACAGCAAGAAGGATAGTGTCATTGAATCAATCTCTGTTTGTCTGTTTCTGTTTCTGTCTCTCTGTAAGAAGACCAGAAGGGTAAGTGCGGGGAGGCATTATGAATAGCTCTGAATTCCAAACAGTATTTTAAAAAAATTTGAATTCACGTAGAGGTAATAGGTAGCCCATGGAGTTTCTTGAGTAGGAAAGGGTGATAACTTCAGACCTCCCTAGCTATACCATTATCTAGTCTTCATCTCCACCCATAATCCTTGTGGATCATATAAATCCCCTGAAAATATTTGTACGTAAGTCTGGGTAGTGATGAAGCTGGCAGATCTCTGGACTCTGCAGCAGGAAAGATCTGACTTCAAATTCTGCCTTAGACATGAACTGGGCACCCACATACAAGTCACAGTTCTTCTGAGCCTCTGTGTCATGGGGTGAATGATGATGATATTTGTGAGCTCTGCTTTGCATGATTCCTGAGTCTCCAGTAAGGTACCACATAAAGGGTGACTGACAACACTTTGTAAATGCCAACCATCGTGACAATACTATTTACTTTTTCTAGTGTTCACAAGTCTTCTGTTTTTAATACGTTCTTGAATTTAGGCAGAAATTAAAGTCAATCCTGGCCATTGATATTCATTTGCAGATTCCGTCCTCTTTGCTTCTTAACAAAACACAACAGCGTTTGCTTTCCTCCAGCTCTGTGGCACCTATCCATTGGATGAATTTATTTGTCCAAGTAAAAGCCAGGTTTGCCATTATGCCCTGCCAAAAGAAAAGCCATTGAATTGATTCAGGAGAAGTTTTGCCTAAATGTCTCTAGGATTGAATAGTAAATCTTAATTCTCCAAAGTTCTGTGCAAACGGGAAACTGATGAGAAAGCCAAACCATGGGCTGAGTGGAAATCTGAGCCAGAAACCCAACTGGTCCTTGAAGCATTGAGTCGACTTTAGAGAGAGGGGTCCATTCTTTAAAAACAATTTCTCTGATTATCTTTTTAGTTCATATTTATTGGCAAACTGTGTGGATTGTGGTCTCCCTGAAACAAATGGCCTTATGGTGTCCTATGTTTTCCTCCAGATGTGAGCAGCTCCCACTATCTTGAAGTGAGGGTGTGCTGCTGGCACAAAATAGGGAAGGTATTTGTGGTACCTTGCTGTGGGAAGGAATGATGCTTTGTAGTCATGACTTTGTTCATCAATAATCAATGGTCAGCACACTTTTGCTAATCTACTTTTTCTGAGAAAGGGATGGCCATGATCTGAAAAGAATCCTTGGTGAATGGAAGGCCTTTGAGATCAGGGGTTGTTTCATTTTTGCTTTTGTGTCCCCAAAACCTGCCTGGCCTCTCAAGCTGCTTCATATACCCTAGGGGTTTGCTTGATTCAGAAGGGACAGGTGGGTCATGATCTGTACCAATGGACAGTGCATCCACACTATTTTCAGGAGCTTGGAATCTGCATCAGCAGGACCCCAGATCTAGTGAGGTCTGGATTCAGGGAAGTCATCACCCTGAAGCACCACAGTCACATGTGGTAGTCAGTGCCCTTCGTAGACGTAAGGAAAGTGACAGTATCAAGTACATAGCCCTTATACCATTTTGTAGCTGTGCCAAACTCTTCTCAGAGAATTGGTTCCATGTTTCAGGGTAGTGACTGGCACAAAAGAGCCCCACCTGCCTTTTTCCATTTTGAATGGCAGAGAGCAGGCCACACTGGGTGCACTGGCATGGATGGCTCAGCAGAGACCTTAGCACATGATCTTTTCTCCAGGGGCCACCATCCTTCCCATTGCCCAGTTCTCAGCCTTGGCTTCCTTTTGGATGTTTCACTACCCATCTGCTTCTGTCTTTCTACTCATAGTTCCCATTTTGGTCCAGGCCTTTGTTCCCTCTTCTCTGGACTCTTGCAATGGACTTCTAGTTGGCATTCCTGTCTCATGTCTCTCCCTTCTCAGACCCATCCTCTACAAATGTGATTTTTCTGAAGTTTTGTTGTTCACTTCGTGACCTTGTGGACTATAGCATACCGATACTGTCCATGGAGTTTTCTTGGCAATGATAATAAAGTGCTTTGCCATATCCTTCTTCAGTAGATTGAGGCAAACAGAGGTGAGATGACTTGCCCAGGGTCACAGAGCTAGGCAGTGACTGAGGTTGAATTTCAACTCAGGTCTTCCTGACTCCAAGCCCAGTGTTCTGTCCACTCCACCCAATTGTTTCTTTCCTGAAGTTCAGGTCTGGCCATGTCCTTTTCTATTTAACAAATTCCAATGGTTCCCTATTGAATCTCAGATCAAATGATTTTGTAAATTTTTACCTTATCCTTTCTCAATATTTTTACCTTATCCTTTCTCAATATATCTTTTTTTGTAGATGTAAACAATCTAAATATATGTATACATTGCTTATGAATTGTTTTTTAAATAATATCTCCAATTTATTTATTTTTAGTTTTCAATATTGATTTCCACAAGATTTTGAGCCACAAATTTTCTCCCCATCTTTCCCCTCCCTCACCCCAGGATAACAAGCCTGCTGAATACCCCACCCCCAATTTGTTTTCTCTTATATCCTCCCGCATTTCCCCCAAGTTACTAGTAGGGCAAGATGAATTTCTATACCCCAATGCTTGTATACTTTATTTCCCAGTAGCATGTAAAAATAATTAAAAAAACATTTGTTTTTAAAACTTTGATTTCCAGATTCTTTCCCTTCTTCCTTCCTCACCACCCCCACTGGGAAGACAAGCAATTCAATATAGATTGTACATGTGTAGTTTCGCAAAATGTTTCCATAGTAGTTATATTGTGAAAGTCTAACTATATTTCCCTCCATCCTATCCTCTCCCCCACTTACTCTATTTTCTACTTTGACACTGTTCAAAAGTGTTTGCTTCTAACTACTCTCTCCCTCAATCTTCCTTCCCTTCTATCATCCCCCATCTTGTCCCCTTCCCCCTTACTTTCCCGTAGGGTAAGATACCAAATTGAGTGTCTATATCATTCCCCTCTTAAGCCAAATTCAATGAGAGTAAGGTTGCTCCATTCCCCTTCACCTTCCTGCTCTTCTCCTCCATTATAACAGTTTCTCTAGCCTTTTTCATATGAGATAATTTTACCTATTCAGTCTCTCTCTTTCTCCTTCTCCCAATATATTCCTCTCTCACCTCTTAATTTTATATTTTAGATATCATCCTTTCATATTCAACTCATCATGTGCCTTCTATCTATGTATATATGTACACACATATACACACACTCACATATATTTATACACATATACATATATACATACACACATATATTATACACATATATATTCCCTTCAACTATCCTCATACTGAGAAAAGTCTCATGAGTTGCAATTATCGTATTTCCATGTAGGAATGTAAATAGTTCAACTTTAATAAGTTCCTTATGATTTCTTTTTCCTGTTTACCTTCTCATGCTTTTCTTGCTTCTTGTATTTGAAAGTCAAATTTTCTGTTGAGATCTGGTTTTTTCATCAAGAATGTTTGAAAGTCCTCTGTTTCATTGAATCACCATATTTTCCCCTGAAGGATCATACTCAGTTTTGCAGGGTAGGTTATTCTTGGTTTTAATTCTAGGTCCTTTGACATCCAGAATATCATATTTCAAGTCCTTCAGTCCCTTAATGTAGAAGCTGTTAAGATATTGTGTTATCCTGTTATCCTGTGTTTCCACAGTATTCAAATTATTTCTTCTTGGCTGCTTGTAATATTTTCTCCTTGATCTGGAACTCTGGAACCTGGCTATAATATTCCTAGAAGTTTTCTTTTTGGGATCTTTTTCAAGAGGTGATTGTTGAATTCTTTAAACCTCTATTTTTCTGTCTGGTTCTAAAACATCAGGGTAATTTTCCTTTTTTTCTCTCTTTTAAAGCAATTGGGGTTAAGTAACTTGCTCAAGGTTACATATGTGTGGGTGCTCATTTTCTGAGGCCGGATCCAATCTCAGGTCATCCCAACTCCAAGGCTGGCGTTCTTACTCACTGCACCACCTAGCCACCCCCAGAGCAATTTTCCTTGAGAATTTCTTGAAGGATAATTTCTAGGTTCTTTTTTTGATCATGGCTTTCAGGTAGTCCAATAATTTTAAAATTATCTCTTCTGGATCTATTTTCCAGTTCATTGGTTTTTCCAATAAGATATTTCACATTGCCTTCTATTTTTTTTTCATTTGTTTGGATCTGTTTTATAGTATCTTGATTTCTCATAAAGTCATTAGCTTCTATTTGCTCCAGTCTAATTTGGAAGGAATTATTCTCTTCAGCGAGTTTTTGAAATTCCTTTTCCATCTGGGCAATTCAGCTTTTTTAAGGCATTCTTCTCTTCATTTGGCTTTTTGGACCTCTTTTGACATTTGAGTTAGTCTATTTTTTAAGGTATTATTTTCTTCAGTCAGGCTGTTGACTCACTTTTCATGATTTTCTTGCATTGTTCTCATTTCTCTTCCCAATTTCTCCTCTGCTTCTCTTACTTGAGTTTCAAAATCCTTCTTGAGTTCCTCTATGGCCTGTAGCCAATTCATATTTTTCTTGGAAGCTTTTGATGCAGGAATTTTGATTTTGTTGTCTTCTTTTGGTTCCGTGTTTTGATCAAAGCTTTGATCCTCCAAAAAAGGATTCTATGGTCTGATTGTGCTTCCTCTCTCTGCTTATCTTGCTAGTCAATTACTTGACTTTTGAGCTCTTTGCCACAGTAAAACTCTGCTTCCAGAGTGGAGAGAGCTGTCCCAAATCACTGGGGTCTTCACAAATGTTGTCAGAGCTATGAGGAGGGTGCCCTCTCTACTGCCACCACAAGCTCTGACATACTGTTGTTCCTCACCCCAGGACCACCACCCAAGACTGCAACCCACAATAAAGCAGATCAAAACAAAAGCCATTACCCTCTGACTGGTTGCTTGGTCCCCTTATGTTATGCAGGCAAGGCGCTCTGGAGGCAGCCATTCAGCAGAAGCTGCAGTTGTTGTGCCACTACCACCTCTTGCCCCAGAGGCAGGGTCCAGACTGTTCTCTTTACTTACCCTTGATCAACAGTGTTACCCACCAACCTTTTACTTTCTCTTTGGTGTTTATGGGTTGAGAAGTCTGGAAATCACCACAGCTGCTGGTGATTCACTTGCCTGAAGTCTGTGCTGCCCCAGGTCTGGGCCTGCACAGCTCACATGCGATTGCATTTGGTTCCCAGCTTGGTGTGATAGATCCTTCCTGTTGGCTTGCCAGGCTGCCTTCAGCAGGAGATTTGCTTCTATCCATCACTTTGTGGGTTCTGTAGCTCCAAAATTTGCTTAGAGTCATTTTTCCCAGGTATTGCAGGTGTTTGGAGCAGGAGCTCAGACAAGTTCTTGCCTTTACTCCATTATTTTGGCTCTGCCCCCTTTTGTTTATGAATTCTCAATACTTTTTGTATATATGGAGTGCATGATCAAATTAGTCTGCAGATTATGAGCTTCATGGATGAAGTAAATCCCACTTTTTCTGGATTTCAAAATCTCCCAGAATTTGGCTCTGGTCCACTTGGCTAATGGCTTGAGGCTCTATTCTCACCTTCACTCTATGTTCTTTACAAACTGGGCTGCTTAATGTGCCAGTGATTTTGTCCTGTGACCAAAAAGCTGGTAGTCAGAACAGTTGAATTTTATTAAGTGACATTCTCCCTATAAACAAAAGCAGAAATCCAGACAATGCTGGGATTAAATGCCAGGTGAGTTTGGAGGCTTTTCTTAGAAAGGGGAATAAAGGAGTGGGTAGAATGGGCTTTACTGTCTGTCCAAAGAGCCTAAGAAACACAATCTCATCATTACACTTGGTCACCTACTATTAGCTTCCTCAAGGATAAAGGAAACCCCCAAAGGTATGGCTGGTCCCAATGCCATGGACAGCTTCTTAAAGGCTAGGCACTGTCTTAGTTCTATTTATTTATTTATTTTTAAAGCAATTGGGGTTAAGTAAATTGCTCAAGGTTACATGGCTAGTCATTATTTATGTGTGGGTGCTCATTTTCTGAGGCCGGATTTGATCTCGGGTCATCCCAACTCTGAGGCTGGCGCTATTACTCACTGCGCCACCTAGTCGCCCCTGTTCCATTTATTTTTAAATGAATGTAAGGTTGGAATTGGAAGGGGTCCCTGGATCACTAGAACTTTTCCACTGACAATCAATGAAAGGTATGAACAAAATCTAGAATCTCTGCTTCATCAATCAACCCAATCCACTTCAGAAGGCCTCTATGGAATCAATCAATGAATCAATCAAGAATATTAGGTTAGGTTCAGGAAGTCTTTGAATGACCTTGGATGAAATATAATAATCTTGCACACCAGTTGTATTTAGAGTATAGAGGGACCCAGAACCTTGGTCCTTCCTTGTGACTTTTACATAAAATAGTAAACCAGTTCATATTCTAGGATTCCAGTGTATGTCCCATACACATCCCTGAGAGAGAATCTTTATCTTTCCACCCCACCACACATACCCCTCTTCTTTGAGGAAGAAGAAGAAGAGTGTCTCTGTCTTCTATAAATTCCCTCAACCAGAGCATGCTGTTGTGAATTTGGGAGAGTTGGGATATTCGAACTTCTCATTGCCATTATAGTAGCATTCCAGAAACAGCTATGATGTGTGTGGTACCTGGGTTGAGAGGGTATTACTTTGAAAACGGGCAGCTTCAGGACTCTCCAAGAAGGCCAAAGGATATCTAAGCAGAACATCTGAAGGTCTCCAACAAGGGAAAGCTTGCCCACTTGCCCCACAGAGATTTTATCTGGGAACGATCTGGGTCCTTCTTGCCATGGATTTGGTTATCAATAAATCTTGTCTTAAAAGCATATGTGAGCCCCAAATTTTGAGCTCTGGGTCCTTTTACGATGTTATTGCTTATCTCCTTGGCTTCTCCTCCAATATGACCCCCTCATCTGACAAGGTCAGCTCTTTCCTTTGGCCTTGAAGCCATGGGGTGTGGAGAGTTAATTGGCAGAGAGTAATGTCTGGCTCCCCTCATCAGGCAGCAAATCATACAAACATTCTGCAGGCTAAGTCATGCAGACTTAGAAACAGACTGCCCTCTGAACTCTACATATTCAATGTGAATGCCAGGCTCAGGGTCTCTCAAGTCCAGATGTGATTAACAAAATGCTGTTAGGTTCTAAATGGCAGTTTTAGCCTAATTGTATCCATTAATAATTCAGCACTGTCTCCCACTGTAATTCAAGGAGGCTTTCCAGATTCTTTGAACACTGCTGGCATGGTAAAATGAAGTTTTAAAGGGATGAAAATGACTTAGAAACTCTCCATCTTAATATATAATCATCTCAATTAGCTATTCCTAGCTCATAAAAAGTCATCCCTCAAAAACACTGCTATTTTTTTCAAATAGACATTCCAGTGGTAGTTTCACAGCCTGGCCAGCTCTGCAAATCCTCTCTCTTCTATGAGATTCTTGAGGAAGATGACTCCAAACACATGATTCTCTTGTGCACAGGCCTGTGCCTTCATGAACTATTGGCCCCAGTCCAATGTTTCTGTTTTAAGTCAACTTATTCCAAAGGGGTATGCCTTGTGAAAAACACTAAGGGGCTCAACCATCAAGGCCACAATGCTTCCAGTGAGTGCTGCGCCATTGCCCTGTGCAATGCCTGTTAATTAACTAGAAATTGCCACACATGAGATCTTCATATTTTAGTCTTTCTGAGAATGTTTGCAGGGCACATTCCATTCAGCCTGATTTTTAACCTATGGTTCTTGGATGAATTGAAACCCTTTTCAGGTTTGATTGCAATCCATCAAGAATTTAAGAACCTGATAGATTCCAAGTACTGTGCTGGGCACTGGGGTGCCAAGAGAAAAGTGAGAGAGACCCTACTCACAATCCAGTAGCGAGAGGCACACACACAGACACAGATACAGACACATAGACACACATGCACATGTGTGCATACAGATAAAAAATAAGCCAAGAAATACAATGTAATTTGGAGGGGTCTGTGCTGCTGACCCTTGGGGAGAGTGAAGACTCCATCTAGGAGGTAGTGTTGTTTGGACTGAAATTTGAAGAACCAGGAGATTCTAGGAGCTGGGGGGTTAAGGACAATGCATTCTAGAGATGGCAATGGCCAGTGGGGGAGCAAGGAGATGGGAGTGGAGAGGGCACAGTGTGTGAAGAGAAGTGGGTGTGGCTGAACTGAAGTGAGTGGGGAGGAGAGCACTTTTTTAAAGTGGGAAAGGTAGGTTGAGGCAAGACTTTGAAAGGCCTTCAGCCAAACGGAAGTGTTTCTACTCAGTCTGAGGGGGAATAAAGAGCTGTGCTTACTGAGGAGAAGTTTGGCTTTAGCAGAAATGACCTCAGCAGTTGTGTGGCTGATTGAGGCCTGAGGTGGAAAGACTGTCTCCGAATCACCCCAGTTCCAGTCAGCTTCACTCGGGTCTTCCCCCAATGCTTGCTACGTGCCAAGTGCTAAGGGCTTTACAAGCATTGCTTCATTTTATCCTGATGATAAGTCTTGAATGTAGGTTCTCTTGTTATCTCACTTTGACATATGAGGAAACTGAGGCAAATACAGGGTTAGTGACTTGGACAAGGTCATATCATATGGCTAATAGAGATCTGTGGCTGAGTGGAGCTCAGATCTCCCTGACTCCAGGTCCCATACTCTATCCACTGCACCACCTAGCTGCCCCCACTTGTAGCTCTGTGACCCTCTGACCCTCCAGGAGTTTTATGAGGAGCCCACTTCATTTACCACACAAGGGCACATGTGCCAGCAGGACGTATGATAATACCAAGCACAGACATCCCTAGTGTTCTGGGGTTTGCAGAGCTCATCCCTTATGGCATCATCTCATTTGGTCTGTCCATTGTTTGGCACAGGCATCATTATACCCATTTTTCAGAAAAAAATGAATTTGAAGGTCATGGAGATGGAGTAAGCTGTCCTCTGCTGTCCAGTCAGTGATTATCAGTGGCACTTGCTGAGGGCAGAGTTCTCCTCTGAAGCGATGGTTACTGGGGCACCCACATCAGGAAGAAGGCTAAAGAAGATGCTCTAAGAAATCAGTCTTCTAGAGCTACTGGGTGGATCTTCCTTCAGTTCAATGCAATTTTATGGAACCAACATTGACTATCTGCTTTGTACAAAACCCAATATTAATACTAGGGCTATGGAGAGAGTGCCTGCCCTCAGAGAGCTTACTTTGAAGTGGGACGAAGATATTGACAGCCCTGATACTAGGGTGGGGACAAAAGAGAGTGAAGGTGGTCCCAGGAGAACTCTTATGGGGAGAGGGAGGGATTTCAGCATGTGGAGTTTGGGACAGGGGAGGAGCATGAATTCCAGCAATGGCAATTCTTTGGACAAGAATTCAGGACAAAGGCTGATCCAGTTAATATCCCGAGTATGAAGGGGAGGGGTATAAAGGCAATACTGGACACGTAAGTTGACAGGAAGCCAAGGATGGCTTTGATTGGGAGTGAAAGCCAAACCATACTCAGATTGATAACAGTAACAGTGAAAACAGCAGAGCACATGCACGTGCTAATTTACATTTTGCAGAAGCCTTTTTCTTTCCCCTTCACACTTGTCCTGTAGCATAGGTGCCATTATTATCTCTTTTCCACATATGAAGAAATTGAGGTTTAAAGATGTCCAATAACTTGCCCAGAGTCACACCACAAGTAAGTGTCTAATTTGCGGGATGTGCTGAAGTCTTCCTGACTCCATTGCCAATACCCTGCCCCTTACACTACATTGCCTTGCAATCTATAATCACTGGGGAGCCAAGGCAGGGTTTTGAGTAGAGGAGTGCCGCCACCATTCAGGTTGTTCTGGTAATCTTTCCAAAGACATTCACTTAGTTGGATGTTTTCTTTGTTTGAGCATTCCACCCCCAGACTGAAGAGTGCATTTAAACGCAGGAAGTCGAAGTGTCAAAGAGAATCTCACTCAAGTCATTTTTTTGAAGTCTCAAGACAAATTGTGTGCTGAGAGCTAGTCCCGGCAACAGTCATGAAGAAGGTATGCTTCCTTGAGACACTGAGAGATCGTTTTCTCTTCCAATAGGCTAAGCGATTCTTTGAAATCCTGAACTTTCCAACTCAGGCACAGCGAACAGGAAGACAATTATTTTCCCCTTGAAATCAGGATGACTGGCAATTATGGTTTTTTAAAAAGCTGAATAACCTGAGAAAGAGATTCTCTGACAGGGAACTTTGCTGACTCCCCAAAAAGCAGGCAAGGAGGAGCACCTGCTCTTGCTGAATGACAAGCAGAGCTCAGGAAATAACTGCGGGTGTTTTCCCAGTAATGCCCCCATTTTAGTATTCAGGGTGAGGATTGGTAGTGCCAATTGCAAGTCAGAGACAACACATACTTTTACATTTTTAGTCTGGCTGAAAGCCTCTCTATGGGAATGCCATCGAGCTATCCTCCACAGAGCAGAGATCATGGGGGAACATCAACTGGCTGGATAATTTTACCTGAAAGCTGGATCCTGCCCATAGTCCATTTAGAGTAGGAGATGGTTCATCGCTATTGAGTCAAAATGGCCTCATCAGGCTGGGCTTCTCCCTTCTAATTTCTTCATCTCTTAAAATGAATGACAGAAATCCAGAAACTGTCAGATGAGACCCAGGTGCCATTGAGTTGAATTCATAAATGGACAAGATTCCTCCTTACATTGTCCCGAGAACAGATCATCTAGCTTCTAGAATGATTATGTCAAGTGATAGGTCACTGCCTATGTCATAGAGCTGTAAGCAAAGGGCTTTGTAAGAAAGAACTCCATCACTGTGAGTTATCATTATTCCTCCTCCTTCCTCACACAGCCCATTCCCCTTTGGACAGCAATCATTTTTATGAAGCTGAAATCACCTCCTTCCCTCCCCCCCTCCCCCAAATGCTCCTAGGTCTGTCCTCTGGGGCCAGCCATACAGGATCCTGCAGGATATCTTTTCCACAGGTGAAGGCAGCTAGCCTATCCCTCTGCCCCCCCCCCCCCATTCTCAGTCTTCTCTTCTCTATACTAGATATCCCCAGCTACTTCACCTCACCACGAAATGGTATCAGAGCTCTTCAATGCCTTGTCTTTCCTTGGGATGGTCTACAGCTTATTAGTCAATTCACTCATCAATAAACATTAATTAAGCTCTTACCACATGCCAGGCCCTTCTGGGGCTACTAAGAAATGCAAAAGTCATCATTGCCCTCAGATACTTACATTTTAAATGGAGGGGGGGGGCACAACAGGCAAAACAATAGGAGCCTAGAAGACATATGCTGAGTAGACACATGACCCAGAACAGAACAAATTCTGTGTGGGCACCCTTGGGTGCTTCTGCTGAAGACCTAGTCAGATAGCACGTGATCAGAGTGCCTGACCAACCAACTTCCAAAGGCATCTCTGTTTCTCTTCCCAGTCCTCCAGGTGGGATGGCCATTCACTTAAGCATCGAGAATTATTTGTGCCTTCTAGGTCACTCTTGTAGGGTCACAATAATTGTGATTTCTTCTTAAACTGGTTGTAATCAGTGAAGTGACAATAATGAAATCTTGTGATACAAATAGTCAGAGAAGTGGTAGCAATAAAGGGAAAGCCAGATATTGGGGACGGCTAGGAAATAGAAATGCCATCACATGACATTTCCTATTAAATATCAGTTATTTGATTCATTACATAGTATGAACATCAGACTTACCACTGTAGGGACCTAGCTTTGAATCTTCCCAGAAGTCCTAGAGAAGGGATGATATCTTTGACAGCCTTTAATATTACTTCTTGGAAATTTCCATATCCGGAGAGTTAGACCTGGTTTCCTCCTAGGGAAAGGTTTGGAGCTTAGATAAAATGTTCTCCAATCAGGCATGTGGCGTCTTGCCTCTGGGTAATCTGCTGAATTATTTTATCTCGCTGGTTCACATAAGAGCTTGATATCATTGCAGAAATGAAATGATTTCTTTGGCACTCCATGGGTCATGAATTAGAATTTTTTTAAAGTGCAGATGTAGAGAGAGGCCCCCACTGAACTGCAGGGAGAAAATGGAAAGCAGGGGTATTTCTAGGACTCAACAGTTCATAAAGTGCTACCCTACAGTCTGTTCAGCCTGGGTAGTTTTTAATGCTTGGGGAGAAGTAGCATTTCTCCCAAGAAGGTGGGATGGAGCTGAGGCAGGAAGCTCATGTTTCTGGCCTGGGGCCCTGGACCCAGTGGAATCGGTGCCTTGGAAAACAACTGAGCTGAAAACAACAGGAACTTAAAGGCCCCAGAACTATTCTTTGCCAAAATGACTAAAGAGAGAGCTCCCCAAGGCTGGCTTGATGTTCTCAATGACAACTGTGGTTAGTTCCTCACAAGAAAAAATGTCTCACTAAAGAAATGCATATGTACAATCCTTGTCCTTCTGGACCAAGGCTTGCAGAGAGAGGCATCACATAGGAATGACCCACTTTGGGATACAACCCAAAACCAACCCTGCCTAGCCTGGCCCAAGGAATGAGGTTCAGATTCTGGCTTAGGTTTTTCCCAAAACAATGCTCACTCAAGAGTGTCTTTGGGCAAGCCTCTCCCCCCTTCCCAGGCATCTCCCCATTTCTCAGAGTTCTGCCCATTGAGGCTACATCGAGCTAGTCTAGCTTTTCTTCCACACAACAGCCCTCCACAGGCTTGGAGACAATTCTTAGGTCTTCCTCGACTCTTCTCCAGGCTGAACTTTCCCAGTGTTTTCAAAATGGCATGAACTCAGGGCAGCTGGGTGGCACAGTGAGTAGAGTACTGGTCCTAGAGTCAGGAGGACCTGAGTTCAAATCCGGTCTCAGACACTTAACACTTACTAGCTGTGTGACCTTGGGAAAGTCACTTAACCCAAATTGCCCTGCCTTTTCCCCTCCAAAAAAGCAAAAAAAGAAAAAAAAACCAAAAAAACAAAAACAAAAACAAACAAAAAAACAAAAACAAAAAAGAAACAAAACAACCCAAACTGCATGGCCACTGACCATCCCTGAGCTTCTCTGCATACTGTCCAGAAAATCAATACTGTCATTTTTGTTTAGAGGCAGCTAGGAGGCACAGTGAACACAGCTCTGGGCCTGGTGTATGGAAGAACTGAGTTCAAATCCAGCCTTGGACACTTACCAGCTGTGTGGTCCTGGGCAAGTTGCTTCCCTCTGCCTGCCTCAGTGTCCTCCTCTGTAAAGTTGGGCATAAGAGCCCCTGCCTCCCAGGGTTGTTGTGAGGATCAAATGGGCTAATAATTGTGAAGAGCCTAGCCCTGTGCCTGGCCCACAGCAAGTGCTGTGGGAATGTCTGCCCTTGTTTGGAAGCAAGCCCGGGGAGGCGATCATAGGGGAGGGGCTTGTTATCGGCGGGCTCAGGAAAAGGGAGAGGGCCTTCTCCCCCAAACCCAGTGTCATCCCAGCCATCCAGGGCCCTTCCTCAGTTCTGTTTTGTCTGGGAGGGAGTAGAGCATCTGGGGAGGAGGAGGGGGAGCTAGCTTGTCCTGAGGCCCCGACAAGGGCTGAGGGGGATTGCTTGCTCCCCTCACAGAGCAGGTCCCTTGTCCTCATTGATGGTGCCAGGGCACAGAGCTGGCTCAGTCTTTTTGTCGTTGTGGTTAGATTCAGTCGACCTTGAATGTTTGTTCTAAAATACCTCTCAGGGTTTTGTGTGACTTCTGAAGGCTGACAGAGTCTGCTGGGGAGCAATCAGTGCCCATGGCCAAGCAGTGTCTGGGGGGGTTTCAGGCTCCTGAGTTCTTGGGTAGGAAAGAGATTCTCCCCAAGACAATGCCTGAGTCAAAGGCCCTGCTCTCCACTCAAGGGCCTGCTCTCCCCAACACTCCCAGATTACAATTCAGCTGTAAAGCCAGCCTCGGGCATTTGGACGTTCTCCCCAATGGCAGGTAAGGCTGCTGATATGTGCCAGAAGGTGCCAGGGCATTGGTGGCGATGCTGGAGTGTCTGGCTGCCTCAGGCCCAGATTGGATTGGAGTCAGAGATCTTAAAATGAGGCCTGTATGCAATCTGATTAATTTGACAAGCGCTTATTAAGCATTTACTGTGGGCCTGGTCCTGGGAAGGCAAAGACAAGATCCCTTGACTGCAGGGAGGTCTCCTTCTCTAAGGCAATATGACCCTTAGAAAGAAAAGTAGGAGCAAAAGAATGAAACGGACATTTATTGAACACTTACTTTGTGCCAAGGACTGTACTAAGCCCTTCACAAACATTACATTTGATCCTCAAAATAGCCCTGGGGCATAGATGTCACTATCCCTACTTCACAAATCAGGAAACTGAGGCAGTGAGGGTCACCCTGCTGGGAATTGTCTGAGGTCAAATTTGAACTCAGTTCTTCTTGATTCTAGGACCAGGACTCTGTGCTCTGTGGTGACCCCAAACTTCCTCTAGGAATTGAACCTGTTATTTCATTGGTTGGGGGAACACTTGAGTAGGCAGTAAACAGCCTCCCTGGGGTCCCCAGATCCCAGGCTCCCTGGTCTGGTGTCAAGGCCACTCTCTGTGCCTCCCTGATGAACACAGAGCAAGGAAACGGGCCTTGGAGTGGCCCCCATGGGGTACCAGTACACATCTCGAGACAGATAAATTGGCCTAACTCTCACTGGAGCTCAGCTCAGGAGTGCGCACACAGACACACACAATTATAATTAGATCCTTAATATGTCAAATTAATATAGAGTCACCATCTTCAGAACACAGTCATGACTAGGAATTCTTGTGACCAGAGCAAACCCAGTGGAACATAAATCAGTGGGGAGTGGGAGCCCTTCCCATTTGGGCCCAGCTGTGTCCAGAATGGGTGGCCTGTCCCTAGAGAGCTCAGCAGTGGGAAGTTTGGATCCCCGACCCTCTTTTCCCTAGGAGAAGTTGGGGTCATTATGGGTGGGGGCAGTAAATCGTCCCTCATGGGGTGCCCCTAATTGTGACACTGCCAGGGAGGATAGAACCAGAGCAGGACACACAGCAAGGGCATGGTAGTCCAGGGCCACAGCAAGAAGGAAGTGTGCTCCTTGGGCAATGGTGCCCTGGCACTGAGATCTACTTCAGCCTCCATTATTCTAGCTCCTCTCAGCATGGAGACCAAGGGCTCCGAGTGAAGTTGTCTTTATTGGCGCTGCCTTAGTGTGGATGCTAAGACCCAGGGCTCTCTGGAATCAGGGGTGTCATGGCTTTTGGGGAGAATTGCATTGTCTCCTGAAGGTAAAGTCTCTCCCTCCTCCGGAAACATCCCGTCTCTCCCAGGCTCCCCTGCTGTCCTGTGCCATGGAACCCTGTGCAGACTGGGCACACCCTGCTCTGAGTGCACACATCCCCAGGCCCTGCTTATATGCCTTCTGTTCTTGGATGTGATCTCCTTGGATCCTGCATGTATGTAATGAAAACATTATTTTAAATAAAAGTATGACATGTTTAATAAAATCTAGGTTCTGCGGCACCAAAATATGTTGATGGAAAGAGCATCAGGAGAGTGAAATCAGATTATAAGCAGGACTCTGGCTTCTTGGGGGCTTCCAAAAGCACTTACTAAGAACTTGGCTGCTGGCTACTGAGTGGGACAGAGGGTGGGAGTCAGTTCTTCTTGTCTGATAGATGAGGGAAGGGAAGCCCTGAGGAGACACATATGCCCAAGGTCATGCAGCTCTTTTTAATGGGGGGGGGGGCTTCATACTTCAAATCCAGCTTTTACTTCACCCCACCCTGCAGCTTCTCTTGGGGTCCATTATAACAGATAGATGAGAGATGAAAGGCAGATAACTAGCTAGGGCTTGGATGGACAGATGGATGGATGGACAGATGGATGGATGGATGGATGGATAGAAGATTTGTTATGTGCTTCCTATGTGACAGACACCATGCTAAGTGCTAGGGATAGAAACCAAAGCAAGCAAGATAGCTTCTGCCCTCAAACAGCTTACAATCTAATGGAGGAAAAACCACATGAAGGGGAGCTGGAAAGCAGGAGCGGGCAGTAATAGGCTGGCCAAACAGACTAGTAAAGGAGAGAGAGAGAGAATGGGAAGGGGGGGGTGGGAAAGAAGTGAGGCCTGATTAGGATCCTTCCTAACCTAAGACACATATTCCAAAGTATACTGCAGGCACACTGGGCTTACCCGTACCATGCTAGTGGAAGGGAAGGGAAGGGAAGGGAAGGAAGACAGTATAATTGGGATACATCGAAGATGGATTCAGTATTTCCAACATTACCCAGCAGCTTGGGATCTTCAAAAGAACAATATTAAACTTACTTCCATGAAAACATTTCCAATTTGCCTGAAAAATCCTCTCCTTAATGAGTGCTGAATTTAGCCATTTGCATTTCCTGAACTTCTTTATCAGCACATGCATTCAAATTGATTCAAATTCATGCCCTGTTCATGGCAAGCAGGACTCAGCTGGCCGTGGGAGAAACAGACTGTCTAGGGAAGAGGTGGGCCCTGGGCCCTGAGCAGAGCTCTGGGGCAGGGTGGGTGACTGAGTAAGATCCAGGGCTGTGGCAAAGAGGAGCTCCAGAGCAGCCCACATCCAGCTCCACCAAGAGCTCCAGCTCCAGAGCCGAGAAGGAGGCAGTCACCATTCATAGGAGCCTGGCATCAGGGTCATCTGCCTAACAGGGGAGGTGGGAGACCTGGCAGCCTGTTAGGACCCATTTGAAAGGATTGTTGTTCAGGTCTAGGTTGGACTGGCTGTAGGAATCTCTTTCAAGCATGGAAGTTCAGATTCTGTACCCCTTGGGTCTAGTTGTCAATTTCCTTATGGGGAAGGTCATGAGTAAACTTTCCCTTTTCTTGTATAGCTGAGCCAAGAGTGACAAGGGTAAATCCATGAAGAAAATGGAAAGCAAAAGAAAATAAAGAAAAGCTTTGAAGGTTTCTTCCACTGCTGGAACCCACAGCTTTGGATTTCATGATGGTCCTTGACTTCCAGGCCCATGGGAGTGCCAAGGCCGCTGTCGTTCTTTACCTGTAGCTGCGGCCAGGGCTTCCTGTCCATTCCCATTTCCCCATCAGTGAATTGCTGATCCAATCTAGAGTCATAGCAGCTCTGATCCTGAGGGTGGAGCTTCCTTAAGGGAAGATGCTCCTCAGCTTGGCTGCTATCCACCCCATCCAAACTGACTGCCCTGTGGACATCTTAAACTCCATATGTTCAAAACTGGACTTCTGATCTTTCCCCCCCCCCCAAACTCCCTTCCACTTACTAACTTCCCAATTACTGCCAAGGATCCCTGTAGCCTCCCAGTGACCCGGTCTCAAAGCCTAAGTATCTGTTATCCTGAACTCTCTCACCTGCTACCTCCAATCAGTTGCCAAATCTTGATTTTACCTTCTTAGCATCTCTTGAACATTCCCCTTTCTCTTCTCTGATACTGCTACTGCCCTGGTGCAGGCCCTTATCACTTCAGTACTGGACAGCTACAATAGTCCACTGGTGATCTCCCTGATTCACTGCTCTGCTCTCCTCACTCAAGTCCATCCATTCACTGCTCAGCTCTCCAACACACTTTCCTAAAGTGCAGGTCTGACCAGGTCACTTCCTCTTCTCTCTACTCAATAACTTTTAGGGGGCTCCCTCAATCATTCAAAATAATTATTTTTAAAAAATTCTCCATCAGAACCAGCAGTTAATGAATATAGTAATCTATTGTTTGATAAACCCAAAGACCCTAGTTTTGGGGATAAGAATGCATTATTTGACAAAAACTGCTGGGAAAACTGGAATACAGTGTGGCAGAAACTGGGCATAGATCATTATCTAACACCATATACCAAAATCAAGTCTAAATGGGTGCATGATCTAAGTATAAAGCATGACACTGTAAGCAATCTGGGAAAGCAAGGAAGAATTTACCTGTCAGACTTATGGAGAGGGGAAGACTTTAGAACCAAAGAAAAATTAGAGAGCATTATAAAATGCAAAATGGATAATTTTGATTACATTAAATTGAAAAGCTTCTGTACAAACCAAGCCAATGTAACCAAGATCAAGAGGGAGGTGGGAAATAGGGAAAGAATTTTTACAACCTATGTCTCTGATAAAGGACTCAATTCTAAAATATACAGAGAATTGAGTCAAATCTATAAGAATACAAGTCATTCCCCAATTGATAAATGGTCAAAGTATATGAACAGGCAGTTTTCAGAGAAAGAAGTTAAAGATATCTATAAGCATATGAAGAAATACTCTAAATCACTATTGATTAGAGAAATGCAAATGAAAACAACTCTGAGAAACCACATCTCTCCAGTCAGATTGGCTAAGATGACAAAACAAGAAAATGACAAATGCTGGAGAGGATGTGGGCAAATTGGAACACTAATGCATTGCTGGTGGAGTTGTGAACTTATCCAACCATTCTGGAGAGCAATCTGGAGCTATATCCAAAGGGCTATAAATAATTTCATACCCTTTGACCCAGCAATACCACTTCTAGGGTTATATCCCAAAGAGATCATAGAAGTGGGAGGAAGACCCATATGTACAAAAATATTTATAGCAGCTCTTTTCATGGTTGCAAAGAATTGGAAATTAAAGGGGTGCCCATCAATTGGGGAATGGCTAAACAAGTTGTGGTATATGAATGTAATGGAATATTATTGTGCCATAAGAAACGAGGAGGAGACGGTTTTCATATTTACCTGGAGAGGCTTATACAAACTGATGCTGAGTGAGAAGAGTAGAATCAGAAGAAATTTATATACAATCACAGACACATCATATGTGTGATAACCAACTATGACAGACTGGACTCTTCTCAGCAATGCAGTGATATAAGTCAGTCCCGAAAGACTCATGAAGGAGAGAAATGTGACATCCAGAGAAATAACTAGAAAGAACTGAGCTTGAATCCTGATGGAAGCAAACTAATTGATCTTTCTTTTTTCATTACTTGGTTTTATTTCTTCTTTACCATTTTCCATCCCACCTAGTACAATACGCCTTTGTAAATGGACTAATGTCCAATATGAATGTATTTTCAGATCCTATAGTGGTGTCGTGGGGGGTGGGGGGAGGAAGGGAAAGGAAATTTGAAAATCAAGGAACTATGGAATTGAATCTTGTTAACTGAAACTAAACTAATAAATTAATTTAAAAAATTCTCCGTTTGTTTTTTGAAGCCTTTCATAACCTGACAAGTCCCAATATTTCCAGTCTTTTTATATCCTTTCTTCCACCCTCTACATTTTGCTTCGGTGACACTGAACTCTTTTCTGTTCCTTGAACAAGATGTTCCATCTTTGACCCTGGGCATTTTCACTGACTGTTCCCCAAATCTGTAATTCTCTTCTCATTTCTGCCATCTGGCTTAGCCTATCTTTAATTCGTAAGCTAAAGTCCTACCTTCTAAATCCTTCCTTGGCCCACCCAGTGCTAGTGTCTTCCCTCTGAAATTGTCTTCAATTCACTAGCCATATAGTGTTTGGACAATTGTTTGGATTCTACCTTTTCAATCAGGCTGGGAGTTCCTTGAGAGTCAGGACTATCAGGCTTTTTGAACTTTTGAAAATCCCCAGTTCTTAGAAAAGGCCTAACATCTAGGTAGGTGCTTAATAAATTCTTTTTTTTTTTTTTACAGCTTATTAATACAGTATGTATTTGTCTTCCCTCTGTCAAACCCTGAGCCCATGGCTTTCCCCAGGGCTGCCTAGTAAGATGGAGGTGGGGGTATACACAGGCTGGAAGGGACATGGAAGGACCAGGAGGATGAGGAGGAATATTAAGAAATGTAGGGGGATAAAATGGCTCCATCACATGGCAAAGAGGATGAGGAAGGCCACCATCAGGCAAAAGAGCCCCATGGCCTCAGACAGGGCAAAGCCCAGGATGGCATAGGAAAAAGAGCTGCTGCTTCAAGGAGAGTTTCCTGGCATAACTGATGATGAGACTTCCAAACACAGCCCCAATTCCAGCTCCAGAGCCGGCCACCCCCCCAGTGGCAGCCCAGCCCCAATAAACTTGGCTGCTGTGTCAATGTCCCTTGAGATGGCACTAGTTTGGAATCCACATCTGGGGACAAGAGAGGTCAAGGGACATGATGCTGCCAAAATGCTGAGGTTCTCATCTGTCTGAACCGCTTGCCATTTTAGCCCCACTGCAGACAGCTGAGACCTGCTCCTCACAAGGGCAGGGGTAGAGATGAACATGGCACAGGTGTACATTCTCAGGGGGAGGGGCAAAGATGAAGAGCTGCCGGCAGAGCAGAGGAGACAGAGAGGGGTGCTTAATAAATTCTTATTGACTTGCCATGACTGCTTGGACTCCTTATGAGAAGCCAGTCATATTAAGATATAGCTGTAGGCCAACGCTTTCTAGGCAGACACTCGGTTAGATTTTAGGCTTGGGTGATGTGGCTTGGACTGTCTTTCTTTCTCTTTTCTAGCTCACATAATTATTTGAGTCAGAGAAAGATGAACTGGAACCAGACAAAAAGAAGGATGAGGAAAAGGAGGAGGAGGAGAAGTAACAGAAGGCAGGCTCCCCAACCAGCTGTCTGGACTCCCAAAGAAGGTCCACGAGTGGAAAAGAATGAATATCCTCCAGAATGAACAATAAGCCTCAGTGGATGGAATACCCCACCTGTGAGATCAAAAGTCCATGGAAGTGTTAAAGTATAGACATTGGCCTTGGATGATAGGCCAAATAAAGCAACCCTTCACAAAGTAGAAAACGGAACACCAATTCTATGTCTCAATCACATGAGAAAGTCTGGTGAATGGTCCAAACTGCATATCTATGCTCGCCTCCACTCTGGCCCACCTGGTCTAAGCTTCCTATACATAGCTTTAACCTACCCCAGCTCCCCACCAAGGTGAGGGCTTACTTCACCTTCCTCTTAAAGGAGCTCAAGTTGTGCCGGCAACTGCCTCAGTTGCAAGCTCTTGGACAAGCTTCTAGCCTTTGGGAACCTTGTCACCCTGAGTTGAAGCCCTTGCTGCTCCACCTTGGTTGCCTTTTGGGATTTTCCTGCTTCAGACATGGCTTACAGGGCTTTCTTGAGAAGTAGACCCTTGGACATGAGTGTGGCTCAGTCCTCCAATCCTTTCAATTCCAGTTCAAGTCCAAAATTCCCCCTTTTAATTTTTAAAAAATTAACAGACATTTATTTTTTCTCCTTTCTAACTTGTCCATTACTATTGAGAAGGGAAAAAAGAGAAAAGTAAAACCTTTATAACAAATAGGCAAATAAACAAACAGATAACAAAAAGGCAAAGCCCAGAATCACATTGAGCATGCCCCAAAAGACCCATCTCATTTTGCACCCTAGTCCATCCACCTGTGTCAGGAGGTGAGGAACACCCTCCTAAAGTCCTTGAAGGGTGGTCTGAGCTCTGGGTGTGGCATCAGAGCAGCAGAGCTGGGCTACAGCCTCTCTTGGCTTTGTGACCTTGGGCACCAGGGCAACTTCACTTCCCCTCTTGGGGCCTCAGTTTCCTTCTTCATGAAATGAGAGCCTTATAGGAGCTGGCTGTGGAATTCACAAGCCTTATGACTGCTCTGAGTATTAGGACTCCTTCCCTTCCTGCCAGCCTCATCTGAGCTCTTCTGGTGTTGGCTGTTAGCCTGGCATCCTCACTGCTGCTTGGCCCAGTCACATCCTAACCTGGGGGTGGGGTGTCTAAATGCTCATATGTGTGCATCTTGTGTCTACTCCATTGGTCCCACAGGGCCAGGTCCTAAGCAGTGAACCTTCACTCAGTGAAGGAGCCTTCATGCTCTAGCCTTTGCCTCTGAATTACAAAATGGGAAAGGACTTCAGAGAATCTAGAACCTGAGAACAAGCACACTTCTTTACAATAACATCCCAGACAATGGTTGTTCAGCCTTCTTTGCTTAAAGACCCTGCCACCCCCAATCAAGAGCTCACTACCTTCTGAGGAATCTTAGTGTACATCTAGGCAGATACAATTATTATGAAGATTTTCATTAACTTACCTCTTCAACTGATCCTGAGTTGGCCACTCAGATGAATAAATCATCTTTCTTCCAGAGGATAGTCCTTTGAATATATATGTCATGTCCCCCCGAGTCTCCTCTCAGATAAACAGTCCAATTTTCTGCCACTCATCCTTCTATGATGTCATTTTGAGGTCCTTCACCAGCATGGCTATTCTTCTCCAGATGCTTTCTAAGGGTATCAGTATATCCCTGAAACGTTACATCTAGGGCTGAAACCAAAACAGGTTTCAATTCAACCTGGGCAGACAATGGGCAGCCTGTCTCTCTGACACCCATGCTATACTCTTTTAACTGGGCCAATGGTCACGTCATTCTCTCTATAGGGTGGGGGGTGCAGGTTGGGCTGGGTGGGGGTTGTAGGTAAATAAAATGAGGATGAGGAAGAAAGAAAAGGCTGGGGTAACAGTGTGTGCCTTTTTCTCCTCTGGCATCATCTTTTATATCTGAGAGTGTACCTTTGACTTTCAGGAAAATAAATGACAATGCATCAGAATCAGCCTATATATTGATTTCCTAGGTCTCTGATTACTTGTTCAACTTATATGGGAGAATTCATTAACATAGAGTTAGCATAATAATCCGTGTTCACATGCTAATCTCCATTTCATTAATACATTTCAGTCCTGAGCTGCCCCCCAAGTCTCTTGGGGCTATCTAACTGGGAATACTGGAAAGAGTGCTGGAATTAGATTCATGTCACTGTACCAACATTTGCCAGCTGTGCGATCTTGGCTAAGCCTTGGTATGTCTGAACCTCAGTTTTCTCATTGAAATTCACTGAGTGTCTACCTGTGTGAAGCACTGTGTTTCACAATGAGAGTGCAAGCATGGAGATGAAAATGAAAGTTATTCATTCATTCATTCAACGAATAAGCATTGATAAGAATCTGCTGTGTGCCTGGCTCTGTGCTGGGCACTGTGGGTCTAAGTACAAAGAATAAAATAATCCTTACTTTTAAGAAGCCCACATACTTTTATGTGAGGCAACAAACACTATACAAGTGGCCCCTGTATGCAAAGTAGTTCCATCCCAGGTCATTCTGGAGGGGGGGCACTAGTGGTTAGGGAATGAGCAAGGATTTTATATAGAAGATGACCCCTTAACCTTAGCTCAAGGGAACAGAGGTCTTGCTTGAGGGAGAGATGAGACAGCAGCAGGCTTCAGGGACAGGGCATGGTCGATGCAAAGACAGAGAGATGGAAAGTAGAATTCCTTCTGTGGGGAGCAGAGAGCAGGCTAGTTTGGCTGGATCATACAGTATGAGAGGGGGAATAATGGCCAAGGAAGCTGGATGTGCAGTTGGGGGTCAGGTTGTTCAAAGCATTTACACTTAATTCTAGAGATAATAAGGAGCCCCGAGGGGTGGCTGGGTAGGGGAATCATCTGGTTAGAGCAATGCTTAAGGACAGGCACTCTGGTAGTGAGTGTTGTGATGGATGGGTTGGCCTGGACAGTGTTCTCCCCTTCCCAATGGCCCTTGGTTGAGGTGCTGGCAGGAAAGTTCATTAATTCTGGAAGTAGGAGGCCAATAGCTCCAGGTCTGATACATGTTGGCATATGTTGTAATCACACCAAGTAGAACCCAACCTGTGATTTCAGACATACCAGTGAGGAGAAGCCCTCTCACAGTGTAAGTTGTCTCCATCTCTGCAACCTAAAAAATTGGAGAGCTGCCTCTAACTCCAAGACACTTTGAGACTTTCCTAGGGTTACATGGCCAGTGTGTGTCAGAAGGGTCTCTTTGAAGCCTCCCTTCCACTCCCTATTGTAAAATCAAACAATAGATCATTGACTTTAGAGCTGGAAGATATATTGTCATAAGTCTTGACATGCTGCATGGGGGTAGTTTTGATGTCATTAGAAGGTCTCCACCTGTGCCTTCTTAAACTTCGGACGTGCCCTTCCTTACTTTTTCTATGGGTGGACCAGAAGAGTCCAAGATTTGGCAGGTTAGGGCAAACATAAAAGTACCCATGGTCTAGTAGAGGATAGACCATGCATCCACCATCCGAGGGCCAAGTGAACTCAGCTTGATGAGCCTTGGCAGTGACAAAAAGCTTGGACCTCACAAGGTAGGGCCTCCACAATCATCTCCTCTGGCCTCAAGGGCTATCACAACTGCATGATGAAGACTGTTGGAGGCAGGTCTAGCCTAAAAGATTCTTGATTCTAAGACCCATGTTCTTTCCTAGGAAAAGAAGCTGGTTGTTTCCAGAGACACTCACAGACTCACAGAAGCGTTCTACATCCCCATCATATAGTCACACATATTGGATGCTAAGATCTGTTATAGTCACTAAGGAATGATTCCAAGGGAAGTAAAGTATAAAAGGATATTGCCTATACCCAGGCCAGTCTGAGAATGGTTCAAGCAAACAGCTAAAGGTGAAAGACTGAGAACCAAAGCACACATGATGGCCCTTTTCAAGGCAGGATTTTGGAGATATTTCTCCTCAGTCTATTTCACCTCAGCCCATAGGATCCCCATAAAGGTATTTAATGGACAATTGTATGGAAATGTGAGGAAGGCAGGGGCTTTGCTTCACAGCCCATCTTTGCTATAGAGTTCTTTTCTTTCCCCCTATTGTGGGTAGGAAGAAGAGAAAAACAGTGCACATAAGCTGAAGATTACCATCCACTAAAACCTTCTGACCATTTAAAAGGGAGTGACTACATCATGACTCTCATACTTTACTCAGGAAGTTACTTTTGGAAACCTACTATAACATTTTCTATTTCTTCCCATTGAATTTCATCTCATCCAGTTTGGTTCATTGACCAAATTTGTTGATAACTTTTCATATCTGGACCTAACATACTACACTGTCTAGTTTTATATCATTTGTAAATTAGGAAACCATGCCTTAGATCCTTTCATCCAAGTAGTTGCTGAAAATATTGGCCAGCATGGCTCCCAGGGATGGGGCCTTATAACAATTCACTAGTGACTTCTCCCCGAGCTGGTATTGATGGGTTTTCCCCATTCATTTCATAAGTTTTAGACCCAAATCTCACTAATCTCTTTTATTGCCACATTTTCTGCCGGCATTTTTACCAGAAAGGAGGAATATTTTGGTTTTACATCATGAGATTGAGATCTTATTTCTAAGAACTTCCTGAAAGATCTCATAAAAAGCTTTGTTAAGATCTAGTGAAATCAAGTCTTTGGTATTGGACCTACTACGCTTCAACAAAGAATGTGCAGTGTTTGGCATGCTATCGTCTTGATGAACATGTTCAGGCCCTTTGTGACTCTCCCTTGTCAGTTCTTCATTTCTCCCCCTCCTCCTCTCTGGTCATCATTTTTATGCCAATTTTTGAAAGCTACACAACTAGTTTCTCTTCAGCGTTAGCCATAGGGCCATAAAAGGCAGAGGAGTCAAACATGCAGCTTGGCCCCCAACTCTCTTGAGCCCAACTCAAACCAGATTTAAATGTAATTAGGAAATAATTAACAAATACATAAAGTGCAATAGCATAGATAATGCTAAAATGTGGTTTTCTAAGTTAATCTGCCATCTGCAGGGATTCTTCAGTATGCTTTCATGGCCACATTTCTACTTAATAAAGAGGGTGTACTACACAGGATAGAGCACTTCCCAGAAGCCAGGAAGATTCATCTTTATGAGTTCACAACTGGTCTCAGACGAATTTTAGCTGTGTGACCCTGGGCAAGTCACTTAACCCTCTTTGCCTCAGTTTCTTCTTCTGTAAGATGAGCTGGAGAAGGAAATGGCAAGCTACTCCAGTATCTCTGCCAAGAAAACCCCAAATGGGGTCAGACATGATTGAATTTGAACAAATTTAACAAATGAACAATTTTCATTTGAGTTTGACACAAGTGGTACAAGTCATTGCTCCTCTCATATGTGCACAGCTTAGTTGATAAAAAGGAAAGAAAAAAGATTTGTGTAAGGAAAAAAATGATAAAAACTGGTTTGAAAGGAAGCACAGCCTCTCAGATGAATCCCTGGCAAGACAAATGGTGCTCAGGACCGGTTAGACAACTCAGATAAATGTGTGGAGCAATGAATGACAGAGTGAAGGTCCCGGGACTTTGGCCTCCATCAACTCTTCTGCATCTATCTCTCTTTTTGAGAACTTTAAATCTTATAACTGAAAATTGTAAAATAAATGTTGATTTGGAGACTGTGGGAAAATTACATTTGGGCTTTTGATGGCATCTCTGATAGAAAGGAGAAATGATTTAGTTTTGCATCATGAGTTAGAGATGAGTCACTGCTTCCTGGGGACTTTAGGAAAGTTATCGATGAAGCTCTAGGAAGAGAGAGATGGAAGGACAAGCAGGAGAGTCAGACAGGTGCGGGAGGAGTCCCAATTAGTCAGGAGGGAAGACAGAGGCTATCACAACAGGTGCTTCTAACTGAGAAATCACCTGCTGATTGCAAGGGAAATGTGCCTTTGGTGATTGGCTAGAGAAAGGCTGGATGAGCCCAGACTGCTCCAGAACTTCTGTGCAGCTAAGAGGAGGGCCTAGTTTTGCTTCTGTGCACAGAGGTATCAGAGTCTACAGCTCTTAGGTTCCACCCATACCTTGACACAAGGACTGTGGGAGAGGGACACCTCGCAGGTAGGTCTGGTTGCCCTCTATTGCCCTCCATTGTTTAGAAAGAAAAACAGGCTGAAAGACCAAATTTGTATCTGTTTTGCCATGAGCTATGTTCACTGGAGAACAGGCTTGGCCAAGTCTGAAGAAGCAAAAGGTACAAAAAATCCTGTTGAGCAATGAATTGGACAGTCTTGGTTTCATTGCTCCAATCTAAGAAGCTTTAGGGTTTTCTGCTTTTAGGGAACTGCTCATCACTAATAAGGCCAGTGTTGATGTATTTGTTTTTTTGGCCCTCAAAAAGTTTAGCTCTATTTCAACTCCGTAAAAAAGTAATTGTGAGCTACAGAACTTATTGGCTTGAGGGCAGAAGAAGAGTGACTTTGTTTAACAACATAATGGTAAAGACCAGAAGGAGAGTAGCTAACAGAGGTGGTCTGGCATGGCACAGATGTTTCTGCAAAGGGCCAAGACCAACAAGGTTTGGAGCTGCCCTGTACACACATGCCTCCCTCCTCAGTTTCTCTGAATGTGTGCCTGCTCTCCCCCATTGTCGCTATATGCATTGATGACTAAGCACAGGGAGAAAGATGGGGGATTCAGGTGCCACTTTCATGAATGATGCTGGCCATGTGGGTGGGTCTAGAACCATACTTGAACTATACCACACACACACACACACACACACACACACACACACACACACACACACACACACATTTTGATAAGTGAGGACCAGCTAGGGTTTTTACTGATGGAGTAGGCAGGAAGAGCTAAATGTATCCATAGCACGATAGCCAAAATCTCCAGAGGGCCAGATAGGTATCATGTGTTTGTGGTGAATTATGGGGAAAGCTGGAGTCTGAATGACTGAGACAACTGCCTTGTTTTCTATTGTACTGTTACCCAACAGAGCTTCAGAAAAGTAGAAGCAGGGAAGAAGTTACAAGGAAGCCCATTTCTGTTCTACAGGCTCTGCCCCATCACAGCTGCTGAAGGAAAGGATGGCATTGGGTACTTCATGGCTGGGAGGCATCACAGCTCAGGCCTGAGCTTTCATTTCCAGATGCCATCATGTCCCTGTTGAAGGTTGGCCTTGTCAATGGGGTAGGGCGCTCTATAGCAGCAAGCACCCTAGCATCCCCAGGGTGGCTGCCAACACAGGTTCTTAGATCTGCTTTTCTAAAGGAAAGCAACTCAAAATGGGTTAACAAGCTTACTTTACAGCTCACCATTCCTGCTCTCAGCTCAGTGAAGTCAGCATGCAGGCCGTTCTTCTCTCCTGCTCCATGGCTCCACAGAGTCACAGCTACCACAACTGGGAAACAAACAATAATCCCAGCCCCCATACTTTCCTTCTACTCAGTAGATCCCATCCTCATCACCATTTTGTAGCAGCAAGCACCCCAACATCCCCAGGGTGGCTGCCAACACAGGTTCTTAGATCTGCTTTTCAAAAGGAAAGCAACTTAAAATTGATTAACAAGCTTACTTTAATCAAACAAACATATATCGTTTACCTAGTTCAGGGGGAAAAGGTCAGCACCCCGAACTTCCGAGTATACAGACAGTAGTTTCAAAACAGAAACAAACAGATCAAGCAGACACATTTCCAAACTACCCAACCATTACATACATCAGTACCAAATCACAGTTACCAGAAAGGGAAGCATCAGCATCTGGGTTTTCAAAGCCCGGGGGCTCTCAATGGCTGCCCAGAGTCTCATCTGGTCAAAGCACACAGCGCTTCTCAAAGTAAGCCCCAAAGCAAAGCCTCCCATCAGGGTTTATATAGCCTTCTCTTGGCTCAGAGAATGTAACAACCTCCTTGACCCACTGCCCAATCACAAAGCGTCAAGGTGTGGGCTTTCCTGAAAAACAAGCCTCTCACCACAGGCTCCAGGTGCACTTAACCTAGGGGCAGGGAAGATCTTTAAATTTGCATTTCCATCACACCCTCATGGTGTTAAGATTCTGTGATCCAGTGAATGGTCATTGACTTAGCACAGATTTCCCCCAGAGGAATGGGTCACATTAACTCATGACCAGAACTCTGGGGCACTTTGCTTGCTACATCTCTATATATAGGAATATATTTAATCCTGGAGAAAGAGATGAAAGCAAGGTCAAGCAAGCAGAAGGCTGAGGAGGATTGCCTGGTGAATTCTTGAGCTGTGTGGGTGGATTCATTGCACATATGCTGATAGCCAGGCATCCTGGAGTGCACTGGATGGTGTATGAGAAACACTGGGTCATGGAGTGACATGGCCGAGGGGAAAATATCAAGCCCAAGCATGCTAGTATGGAGGTTTCCATCCCCCGAGACATCTGACTGGCGCCTTCTTTCACCGGGGAAATGAAGCTTAATCACAAAAAAATGGCATGCTAGCAATGAGCAAGTGTGAGGTGCTCCTGAAGGTGCTTATTAAATACAAAAATAATTTTTAGTAACAGCAGAGAGCAGCAGTGCGCCCTGACAGGTGTATAGAGTTAGGATAACAACAACTGACATTGATGAAAGGCTCCAAGTGCAGGCCCCACCACTCCTGAAACAGCCCTCTGAGGGCTAGCCCCACTAAGCATGGGCAGGCTCCCCATTAGCAGCCCTGGCCTCCCTGAAGCATAGAGAAAAGAAAAATACAAAATGACCCTTCGCCCCGGGGCAGCTCCCTTTGACTTTTTTATGGCAGTGAAAGAGAGGATGCTTGCAGGGGGCTGAAGCTCACCAGAATTGCCCCTTCTATTAACGTGCTGGCTGGCTCTTCCTTCTTCACCTCCTCTATTTATTTCCTGGCCTGGCCTATGTGCAGGGCCATCAGAGCAGCACTATTCCATCAATTCCCCTGGCCCAGTCCCCTACCCTGAGCCACCTAATACTCTGATGCTGAACCCCTACTAAATTTTTTTTAATTCTGAAAGAATTTTATTTATTTATTTTTATTTATTAATTTATTAGTTTAGTTTTAGTTAACAAGATTCAATTCCATAGTTCCTTGATTTTCAAATTTCCTTTCCCTCCCTCCCCCCACCCCCCACAACAGCATATAGTCCAGTATAGGATCTGCAAATGCATTCATATTAGACATTAGTCCAATTACAAAGGCGTATTGTACTAGGTGGGATGAAAAATGGTAAAGAAGAAATAAAACCAAACAATGAAAAGAAAAAGATCAATTAGTTTGCTTCTATCAGGATTCAAGCTCAGCTCTTTCTAGTTATATCTCTGGATGTCGCATTTCTCTCCTTCATGAGTCTTTCGGGATTGACTTATATCACTGCATTGCTGAAAAGAGTCCAGTCTGTCATAGTTGGTCATCACACATATGATGTGTCTGTGATTGTATACAAATTTCTTCTGATTCTACTCTTCTCACTCAGCATCAGTTTGTATAAGTCTCTCCAGGTAATTATGAAATCCGTCACCTCCTCGTTTCTTATAGCATAATAATATTCCATTACATTCATATACCACAACTTGTTTAGCCATTCCCCAATTGATGGGCACCCCTTTAATTTCCAATTCTTTGCAACCACCAAAAGAGCTGCTATAAATATTTTTGTACATATGGGTCTTCCTCCCTCTTCTATGATCTCTTTGGGATATAACCCTAGAAGTGGTATTGCTGGGTCAAAGGGTATGAAAGTATTTATAGCCCTTTGGACATAGCTCCAGATTGCTTTCCAGAATGGTTGGATCAGTTCACAACTCCACCAGCAATGCATTAGTGTTCCAATTCGCCCACATCCTCTCCAGCATTTGTCATTTTCCTGTTTTGTCATCTTAGCCAATCTGACTGGAGAGATGTGGTTTCTCAGAGTTGTTTTGATTTGCATTTCTCTAATCAATAGTGATTTAGAGCATTTCTTCATATGCTTATAGATATCTTTAATTTCTTTCTCTGAAAAGAACCCATAGTAATTTTAGAATAATTATTAATGAACCCCCTCTGGTCATCTCCTCCCCCTGCCAGTGATCCTGAACCTCTGACTGGTGTTCCACAAGCCCCAGTCTCCATCTCCTGCTGCCTGCTCTCTTCAAGCCAAGTTTCATGTTGTTTCATATTCTGAAAGCTTCTCCCTCCTTCCTCTGGGCTCTCTACCATGTTCCATTGGTAACACACTTAATTTCATTGGAAATATTTTCCTTTCCTCTCTTCTGGCCCTCCTGAGATCTGGTTCCCTCCTGATAGCACTGACTCCTTGCTCACTCTTTCTAGATCTGACTATACTTTCACCCATGCCACCTCACCCCTCATACCCTCTGGCAGAGGTAGGGAGTGGGGATGCTGCTCCTTCCAGGCCTCCTACCTCCACCACTCAGCAGTCTCTCCTCTGTTAAGATTCCATATTTACCACTATTATCTACTGACCTCCAAGAAACTCTCCTAGTCTCAATGAGTTCAGTGCCTGGCTCATAGTCTTTCTCTGTTCCCCAACTGCTTCCCTTCTTCTCTGGGAATTTGACATACACGGTGTACTTGAGATTCCCTCAAACATCCTGACCCCTAGAACCTTAACTCACTCATTGCTGGTGACCTGCTCCTCTACCCTGCCAAAGCCACACCCAAGGATGCCTATTCTCTTGATCTTGCTATCACCCCCAGTTGTGTTCATGAAACAAAGATCCGTGATCTGATCCAAAGGCTGTCATTATATCCCCCAAATACCATCCTGATCTTCATCTTCACCATGACCTCCAAGCTCTCCATCAATGCCTTAGCTCTCACTCTGCTGTCACTCCTGTGCTGTCTTTATTCTCCTCCCTTCCCCAGCTTGTCACCTTATTGACCCAGCTCAACTCTACACTGCCCTTTGGTCCTGGATCCTTTGCCCCCTTCTATGGCTGCTCTTGCCCTGCTAAGCTTCAGCCCTTCTTGATACCTGGATGATGGCTGCAAAGAAACATGGAGCACTGAAGTGAGGGGAATATTCATTCCCAGTGGGATGGGCCACCTTCCTCCCTTCGTCTACCTTCAGGGTCCAGAAGATGAGAGCTCACCATTTATTAGGCATGCCATGCACAGTGATTCTTTGGGGTGTATGGATAACTGGCTAGTTCTTGGGGTCCCCTCTCAACTCTGAAATTCTGTGATTTTGGGAACAAAAGGTTTTTTGGTTTGTTTTCCATGCTTTTTTGAATGTCCAAGTCTGTGATTTTGAAGAAAGAGTGAATTCTTTAGTGATGGGAAAAAAAAGTGCCTAAGCTGAGGCAGTAGGCTTCTGAGGCAATGGCTGGTAGGCTGCACTCGGTGTGACGGGCCCAGTGTAGAGCATGGGCTTGAAAAGGCAGAAATGGGGCTCAGTTCCACCTCAAGGGGAAGCCATTCACTCCTACACCTTCTCCTGTCCCTTCGCAAACAGGGAATTAGCACTTCCAGCTTGGAAAACAAAGCCTCTTCCAAGTTTGAGGTCAGCGTCTCCTTTTCCCTCTCCTCCTGGAAATTAGAAGAGCAAAATTCTGTGTAGGCTTTTGTTTTTGACTTCTGGGCTTTGTCTCCTTAGAACTGATCAGATGCATTAGGCACCCCAGTACTTGTGCTGGGTTCCAGGCCTTTGTGACCTTGGGAAAGATGCTCCAACCTTCCTGGCCCTCAGTTCCCTCAACTCCATCATGTGATGGGCATTACAGGAGATGCCTTCCCTCTGGGCTTACCTCAGACCCCCGGATTCTGTGCTTCTTTCATTTCTTCTGGGGGGATGTTTGCATGACCTTGGTCTCCAAAGACTGGTCTCAGCTTGGGTGTTTCTATCAGATCATTTTAGGAGCCCATTTTTTTATATCATGTGAGATCGAAACTGACTGTGTTTCCATTTTGTGATGAAGAAGACAAGGCCAGGGCAAAGAACCAACTTGGCCCACAGAGTCAACAAGGGAAGGTGATACTCCTTTGGTCACTCAAATTGCCCTATAAGGTTGTTATTTTAAAACCCACAGATAAAATACTATCTTGTCTCAGTTTACTGAATTTGTGATGATAAACTTTGAGAGAATTGGCCTCAGATTTACTGTCCCTGGTGTCCAGACCAGGAGCAGAGGACCAGCAGTCCAAGGAGGCAGTAGATGACCAGTGCTTGGTCACTCAGAAGCATTATAGAGCCCTGGCTTAGCCTCCTGTCCCCTGAGCTCTCCTGGGTCTCAGTTGATACATAGTGGTTTGGCTTTTTTAAAGTTCTTTTTACAAATTTTCAATCGTCTTCTTAAAGTGCCTATGACACAGTGGGAGATGAGGAGGAAATTTGGTCTGCTTATAAATGCATTGGAAATCATGCTCAGTGAGAGCTGGGCTCTCATTGACACCTGTATAAATTGGCCCCACAAAGCTGGAGGCCACAGCAGGGCTCTTTTCTGGTAATGACTGGCCTAGCTAATCTACATAGAAACAGAGAAAGGATACTTGGGGTTTTTTTCTCCTTGTGTGGTAAGACACTGGCTTGGCTCCCCACAGAGTGCCTTGAGCAGACCCAGTGCTCAGTGTTTGTTTGTTTTGTGAAAGAGTTGCATTTATTATAGACTTTGTATTCCAATGAATAAATTCTTCCCATGTGCCTAGCTTTGTGCTGGAAGCTGCTGGTACAGTAACAAAACATCCCTTAACCTCAAGGAATGTACCCCTGGGAGGGAGCCAAGGAGGGGCAGGACAGCTCCAATCCAGACAGGAGGCTACAACATCTTCACAGATGGTAGCTCTTGAAAGGAAGGACCTCAGGGTTCCATGAGGAGGAGGGGGCCCTCCCAGGCACAGGTGATAAAGGGTACCCATATAGCAAGGCCTCATGGGATGTGGTGTATCTGGGCAATAGCCAAAGGGCAGTTTGACTGGACTGTGGGCCAGAGCACATTAGAGGTCAGCCTGGAGGAAGAGGCTGGAGCCGGATGGTGAGAGCCTTCAATTGCTGCCACCAAGAGGTTAGCAAGGCATGGAAAGAGTCAGAACTTGAGACTTTAGGCATCCCTTCTTTTTGTGCTGACCACAACTTGTCCTCCTATAATGCATGTGCTTCTGGCCCTCCCCCAGCGATTAAGGACTCTTTTTACTTTCATCAGCTTAATCCCCAGAGGAGTTCCTCCTCTATTTTAGGGACCCCAAGATCAGAACCCCATTTAACCACTTAATAGCAACCTAGCTTCCCCAAAGGGATATTTACATCAAAGACTGAGCAAGAGGGAGGCTAGGTGGCACAGTGGGTAGAGCACTGGCCCTGCAGTCAGGAGGACCTGAGTTCAAATCTGGCCTCAGACACTTAACACAAAAACTAGCTGTGTGACCTTGGGCAAGTCACTGAACCCCAATTGCCCTCTAAAAAAGCAAAAAAAAAAACCCAACAACCCAAAAAACTGACTGAGCAAGAAAAAATATAGGCACACATTCCCCAAGCCCCTTGGGGCTACCTTGGGCTGGAGGTGGAGGGGGAATTCAGCTTCCAGCTTAGGTCACTTGCTCTCTAGCATTGGTTATTTTGAATTCGAGCCCATAGCTGACAATGCTGGCCTCTGCTGAGCTGGCATCCCCAGACCAGTGTCCTCAGGGCATCGCTCGTGGACTGGATTGTGGGCCTCCTGGAATGCTAGTGCTAATGCTCCCTGGCAAGATTAGAGACTCTCCCAATATAGAATGATTAAGAATGAACCAAATAGTCAAAGACCTAGGCCTGTTTTTACTGCTGAAAGGGGAGGGAAGGAGGAGGAAAGTGCCTTCAAGCCCTCCCCCCTTACCACTTGGTGTGAGCCATGAACACTGCCCAAAGTCCCTGCCATTGCCAGTTAAGTTGTTTAAAGACCTTGACAGACCTGGTTATGTAGAAATAGAAGAAGGCTGCTCCCCCTCTTAGGAAAAGCCAGAACAGAATCTCCCTGTGCTCTATCATCTGTCTTTTGTTCACCAACATCTTCCACATGTCAGATCCCATTATACTAGCATCAGACAGGTTCTTCATGGGTTACCACAGGCAAAAAAATGATTAGCTGATGGGGTCAGCCTTCTGCCCAAAGAGACTTTACCATTAGTTAATCCAGAGCCTATCTGTTCAGTGGATTCCACATTACTCTTCTGGGCCATCTCCAGGCATCCTGATCTCTACCCGGCCACTGGACCCAGATGACTCTGGAGGAGACAGTGAGGCTGGTGACTTCGTTCAGCCCTGCCTCACTTCAATACAATTCACTTGCATGTCATGGCATCACCTCCCTGATGTCACGGTCCTCTCCGAGAACGAAGGACAAACACCAACAATGATATTACTCCTCCTCGTATACTCTGCACTCTAGGCAAACTGCCCTGCTCTCTTCTTGCACATGTGTGGTCCCCTGTGACTCATGTGAGCTGGCCCCCTTGTCTAGAGGCTCTTTCCTCTTTAGCTTGATTTCTTGGAACTCAAACTCTCTCCTGCTTATTTGGTAACATTCGGTAGCTACTTAGCAGAACAGCCCCCAAGTGTTCTTATTATTCACACTTTACAGAGTAGGCAACTGAGGCATAGTGGATATGACATGGTCAGTCAGTGCCTGAGGCTGAGTCCGATGCTTTCTCATTCCAAGACCACCACTGTCTTAACTGTTCCTTGTTGTATAAAGGAGAAAATGGAGGCACCAAGAAGTGAATAATATATAACAAATTATTTATAACGTTACATATATTGCATGATATGCACTTTGTATCTATTGTCACATCTGATCCTTACAACTGCTCTGTGATGTGGGTGCTGTCATGATTCACATTTTACAGATGGAGAAACTGAGGTTGAGAGAGGGAAAATAGCTTGGCCAAGGTCACTCAGCCTGTGAGAGTCAGAAGACTTGACTTTGGGGCTCCCTGGCTCCCAGTGTTGTCTACCCCACTCCCCTTTCCAACAGTGTCTGCACTTGTGCTTCCCAATGCTGTTTAGAATGTCCCATGGCTGTGGGCTGCAAGGCTGTTGAATTCAAATGCAGTCCTTCCTCCAGCCTGAAGATCCCTCCTGGTCCAGGGCCTGGGCTCAGCACAAAAGAGTGCTCTCCACCTTTATGAACAACCTGATGAGTAGTGACATATGTGACGATATTCAAAGCTAGGACCAACCTTCTCTGGGCAAGGCGTTTTCAGTGAGTCAATTCATCTTTCAGTCAGCATTTACTAAACACTTATGTGTGGGGCACTTGGATAAGCACTAGGGATGCCAAGGAGGGAACAAGACCTCCTCTCCCCTTACAGTCTAATGGGGAGACAACAGACAAACAGCATGTACAGAGAAGCTGTTCATGGGAGAAACGGGAATTAACAAAGGGAAGCACCAGGACCAGGAGGGGCTGGGGATGGCTTCCTGGGGTGAGTCGGATTTTAGCTGAGACTTTCATCCATTGAGATAAGTGAAACCAGGATGGAGCCCATTTTCTAGAATTGGAATCTACCATTTCATTGCAGGGTTTAATGTCTGAGATCAGACTCACCTGCTTTCAAGAGAATCCCTTCCTGATAACGTTCCAGTGTGGTGGTCGAGTTCCTGTGCCGAGTCTCCAGGCCACAACTTAGTCTGGTTTTTGCCTCACTCGAGGCCTTTTGAGCTCCAGAGACATATTAGACCTTGCTTTCTGTTGCCAGGAACTTGGAGGAGACCATCACCTCTGAGCCACCTTGGGGCACTGAAGAGGATGCAGGATGGTGGAAAGAGGGAGGTGATTATAAATTCAGGCCCTTTTGGATGAGTAGGTTATTTTCATTTAATGACTATTGATGGAGACATCTTTGTTTTTGTTCATGGTCATGAATCAGGGTTCAAGTGTTGATCTTTTTGTCATCTCACTCAGACATGGGTGGGGCAAGCGCATAAGGGTGGGGGAAGACTCAAGTTTAGAAACTGCAGTTCTTCATTCACTAAAATCTAGCACTCAGTTAGCAAGTCTAGCTAAAGAAAGAACCAAGCAATTGCCACACAGTTATTAAGCAGGTACCAGACACTGTGATTGGGCCTGGGGATAGAAAGACAAAACAAAGCTGAACCTGCCCTCTCAGGGCCTTCATTATCTTGAAGAAGATGGTGTGTCCACATTATGGGAACATTTAGGGCACATACGGGGTGTCCCCAAATGACTTGAAACTGCACAAAAACTTCTCCACAGGGCTAGGGGCAACGTCAGCATCTACTGTAGATATGAGCATGTACCTTGGCCCGGAAGGGGCCATGCTTCACTAACCAACAAAGCCTAGGAAATTCATTTTGCCTCCAAGGTAAGAGGATTAGAGGAAAAACACACAAAATACTTTGAAAATTCCAAGATTATAGGACTATTGGTCTTACAAAGATAAAGTAGGATCCAACCAGAAGCTGAAAACTGCAGGCTGCTATTTGTACTACAGAGTTTTGACATTACTTCTGATTCCATCACCTGTATTTGACTTGAGCACCTGGAATTTACACTGTCTACAGCCAATGGCATGCACAGAGACTCCCATTAGGTTTTCTTAGAGGAAACTATGTTACATTGGTTAAGAAAGAATAAGGATTCTTTTAAAATGATAGCATTGCAATATTTATGTATAGGCAAAAGAGGGTCCAGTAACACAATATTAGCAATTCATCTCCTGTTAATGCCTGGGCACCTTGCTCTCTGACACGTGTGACGATGCATAATGGAAGCCCCTGTCTCTCGTCCAAAGTCCAAGAGGACAATGTGACTGGGCCCCAGTGGCCAGGCCCCAGTTATGCATAAATAACACAAGTGCGATTCCATCTGTGCTTTGAATTCCGGGGCCTCACTGATGAGGATGGGGCTGACCACCCCCTGGGCTCCCCCCATTCCTCTCTGACTTCTCTCTCTTTGCTCCGTGATTACTTGTGCTCCAATTCTCTGCTTCCCAGGACAGGAGTGCGGACCTGGGCCCTCTTCTCTGTGCACTCACTTCATATGACTGAATTATCTTAATGCACTTGACTCCTACAGATAAGAATATTTACAGACAGAGAAATAGATATTGACCATAGGCTTAAAATGCTCTCTCTTAAAAGGGAAATGTGTGTGTGTGTGTGTGTGTGTGTGTGTGTGTGTACACACTTCTGTTTGCCTATGAGTTGATATTCACACAAGACTTCCAATAGGAAATGCCCCGAATATGCCTTCCTTTTCTTTCCCCCTAAACCCAACCCTATTCTGAGCTCCCCTCTTTCTGGCAACAAGACCATTGCCCTTTCCCATTCAGATGAAGGCAGTCTCAGCTCTGTCATTCTCTGTCAGTTGCCCAATCTTGCTACATTCCCCCTCAGCAGCACCTCTCGTTATATTCCCTTCCGTCTTCCCACAAGGCCACTGCTTGGTCCAGGCTCCCCTCACCTGGACTGTTGGAACAGGTTCTAACTGGTCTTCCACCCTCCTGTGTCTCCTCTCACTAAGGCTGTCTCCACAGAGCTGCCAAAGGGACCCTCCCCAAGCACAGCTCTAGGTCACTCCTTGTTTACAAATCTCCAGTCACTCTGGCTCACCTGCAGGAGCACGTGCACCTTCTGGCTAGCATTGAAGCCCTTCACAAGTGACTGTCTCCCTTTCTGGTTGTGTTGCGTGTCCCTCCCTGTCAGTCCCGCACCACAGTCTGGCCAAACCCAGCTGCTGCTCCTCCCCATTCTCCATAGCTCAGCTTTCTTCCCTGGGCATTCCCAGGGATGCTTTCCCTCATCACCTTCACCTCCCGGAAGCTCCTGCTTTTTTCAAAGATCAGCTTAGCCAATCTCTCTTAAATGGAATCCTTTCCCAGTCTCCTCAGCTGCTAGTACCCACTCCATACCAGTTTTTTCATGGATTTCCTTTTTACATATATTTGCATATGTAAGTGGTTATTGTGATGATTGTCTGGCCTGCCTCTCCCAGAGAAGAGCTGGCTATATCCCCCATGTAGGGACAAAATGCTCAAATCCATTTTAATCAAAACTAGCTCTTTTGCCTTTTGTAGTTGGAGGATTGTTTGATTTCAAACACACATGCACACATACACATGTACATACATACACTTTAATATATATGTACACACATGTGAAATATATGTGTGTGATACACTCATATGTCCTAAACAAAGGTGGCTCTGATGGACGAAAGCCTCCTGGGCTGAGACAAGCTGCTCCTGTGTTATCTCCCAGAAGACAATGCAACAGTGAAATGATCTCAGAGTGGGAGCTAAGGAGGTGGAACATGGGAGCAGCTCTTCTCACTGCCTCCACTGGGAACAACCCTCTTCTGAGCTTTTCTATTCTGCCTAAATGTCCCCCATCTTCCTGCTTCACACACGTGCACGCACACACACATACATACACACTCCAATACTCGACACACCTTATCCACACACACTTAAATGGAGCCAGGCACAGCAAGTAGCCAGTCCCTCCTGACACTAACTTATCTGCTGAATTTATTTTGTCAAATAATAGCTTCCAGGTCCCTTTTCAAATGTCAAGGAATGAGAAAAGTCTTGCATATTTCATAAATGTAAGGGATCTTTTGTCTGAAAAAATCTTAGTGTGTGTTTGTGTGACAGAAAGAGAGAGAGAGAGAGAGAGAGAGAGAGAGAGAGAGAGAGAGAGAACAGAGGGAGAGGGAGGGAGAAGCTGGGATTGCAGAGGACTTGATTTTCTTGTTTTTTGCATCTTTAAAAGGAAAATCTGCTACCTGAGTTGACCAGGAAATTGACTGTATTCAGGGAATAGTTGATTGGCTTTTACTGACCTGGTACAATGTGTGAGAGTGTGAAATGTGGGCATTTGTGGAGAAACTTTTAAAAAGGCATAAATAATATCCACTATGATATGGCCATAAAGATGCCTTGAAGGATGGACATAAAGCAGGAAGAAAAAACCAATGTATTCAGTGACAGAGCCAGGCTCCAGAAACACCCTGAAAAAGGTAAATATTCAATTGAATCTAGAAAGATAAAATTTAATTGGGACAAATGAAAAATATTCCATAGACTAAGAGACTGTTATCCATGTACAAAGCGTAGTTGGAGGATTGATTAGGCAGCAGGTTATCTGAAAAAAGGAATGGAAGTTTTAGTGGACTGTGATTTTAAAGTGACAGAATATGGGCTATGGCAGTCAAGAGAGTGAATGAGATTCAGGCTTCATTAAGAGGGACATGAGAACCCAGGAGTAAGAAGAGTTGAAGAATTATGGAATTCTTTCATTGGAAGAATCTCAGGGCCATCTAGCACTCCCAAACATGCCTCCAATAGAACCCCGAACTCTACAGTGCCTCATGAGTGACTGTCCAGCTTTTGAGTGCTCATGGACAAGGAAAGGGAACGCCCCACCTCACAAGGCAGCCCCTTTTGCTTTTGTACAACTTGGCAGGACGTTTTTCTGGATACAAATTCTGACCCAAGGCTTCCTTAAAGCCTTTGCCTCCAATAAATGGGGTTGGATGTTGGGGTAGACCTAGAAAAGCTCATCATTTTCTTAGGCCTCCTGTGGAGAATTTATTTCATGACAATGCCCAAGTACAGTTTATATCTAGGTATCTACACATGTGGTCAATACAGGCACCCAGCTCCCATAGAAATGCTTAAGGCAACAAACATATAAGGGTAGAGGGCAGCCTTGTTTACACCCACAGAACATGAATAAGACACAAAGACTCAAAGAAACTGGTAAACAGACAGAAAACAATCTGGTTCTCACTTTCCCTGAACTTCCCCAAGAAGGCAACTGAGCTTGAGATTGTCAGCGGGGAAAGGCTCCATTTAAGAGAGATTGGCTAAGCTGATCTTTGAAGAAAGCAGGAGCTTCTGGGAGGTGAAGGTGATGAGGGAAAGCATTTTGATATTTCAGAAAAGCCTTTGATATTTCAGAAAAAATGACTGTCTCCCTAGAGTTCTTCGTAGTTTGTCCCAGACATGTAGTCCTACTCTGTGTTCCAGAGCTATCCCCTGGAAGGCAAATGTAGTTGGGGGTTGCTGAATAAACATCCCTTTGATTTTCTGGAGGAGGCCTGTCTGTTATCCACTAGAGATCTCCACGGACATTCAGCCTTACGCCAATATGATGAAACTTGTATTCTCTTGGAATGCGGAACCCACTTGGCAGCTGTTAGTCAGGAACCTCTCCCCCCATTGCCTTTGCACAGTGTGGTTCATTTGCTGCAATTGGAGGTGTCAAGGGCCTGGTCACTTGGGAACTCTCCCCTCCTCTCATCTGATGACTCCTGACCAATGATATGGCTATTGTCCTCTAAGAACCCCTGAACTGCAGAGGGTGCATGACAATCAGTCTCTAGGCACATGGCAAATGTCTTATCTTTCTAGGGGAGAATCAGGTCAGTAACCTATTCTCTTGAACTTGGAGAATCTCACGGGGAAATCCTCAGAACTGCTGCTATCCAAGAAATCTCCCTTTTTTTGAGAAAAGGCTTTAATTCTAGAATCATTCTGCCTAGAGATCAAAACTGCTCTCTTCCACAAAGGAGGATGAGGCTCAGGAAAAATGTCCCTGGGCTCCCCTCCCAGGCTCTGGCCAAGCACATAAGAACATGTCAGCACCTGTCAGGTGCTACTGTGGAAACTCTCTGCACAGTCGCTGCTTTCATCTCTAGGGAAGGGAAAATCCAAGTTCTGAGAAACACTTTTTTTTGCTTCACATGAGTGATAAATCTGTACATCATCACATACAATTCCCCTGAGCTTCTTCCCCAGCACAGAAATTGAGACTCCAGGCCTAGGGGATAGTCTTTCAGCTCACTTTATAAGCCATCATAAATGGTAGGCTCCTTCAACAGGAGGCCATCCTTTTTAGCACTAGCCGACAATCATCTTGGGAGCAGCCTCACTCAATGAAACCCAATCCAGAGTCAGATTATGCTCTCTCAACACAGAAGAGATGAAAGTGCTCCCAGATCTGACCATCTTATAGGTTTAATGAATTGGTCAGAGAATTTATGATTGACTTTCCTTCCACTCTGACCAGAGTTGGGGACAGTGGAATCATTGCCTCCTGTTTCTGGGAACTTGTGCCATTCACTGAAGCCTGAAATCATCCTGACTTTCTTGGTCATGATTGTGCACTGTTGCACTGTTATTAGCTGGCCATCTTGTACTTAGGAAATTGATGCTTTGAACACAAGTATAACTATCTCTCATGTATGACCTATCTTCACATACATATATTGCATATGCTTTGTCATGTATGCATAATATGTATGTGTATTAAATGTTATTAGGTTCAATAGATTCTAGACCAAAGTGTTCTAGAATAGGGGTTTGCAAACTATATCCAAGGGTCAAATCCAGTCACCACCTGTTTTGTTTGGTGCCGTGAGGCTCCTGTTTTTGTGCAGCCCTGAGAGCTAAGAATGACTTTTCTAAATAAAAATAGACAGTATCCAATCTGGGGCTGTGGTTTTCTAGTCTAATTTCTAGATTCATTATGAGAATGTGCTATCCTCTGCATTAGTCAGACAATTCCTGAAGTTCTGTGTTTAGTTTTGAGGGGCACATTTCAAGGATATCACTGAAAAACTAGAAGGGGCCTGAGAGCAGCAACCTGGATGGCAAAGAGCCTGGAGATGATCCCTCATGAGTGGTATGGTTGAAGGAATTGGGACATTTAATCTGGCAAAGAGGAACCTTAGGAGAGAACATAATTGCCCTGTTGGAGTGCTTAAAGACTGTGACCTGGGTGAGGGATTAGCTTTCCCTTTCTGAGTCCAGTGGGCAGAGATAGGAGTAATGAGTGGAATTACAAAGAGGCAAGTTTCAGTTTGATCTAAGGGAGAATTCAGTGTTTAGAGCTGGACCAGTATAATCCTGGCTGCCTCCAAGGTGGAAGGCTTTGCTTCTTTAAAGGTCTTCTAGCAGTGGCCAAGTGGGTAGTCATTAGAGAGGCTGGAGAGGGGATGGGTTTTGGTCACATCAAATTCTGAGATTCTGCTTTTCTGTAAACTGGGAGCAAATGTTTGGCCACCTTTGTAACCATGACAACAGAATGAAAAGTATCCTACCCCCAAAGTGAATTTTGGATAAGAACATCATTCATTCAACCCACAGTTCCTAAATGACTTTATCTGGATGGACCCTGGAGAAGAGACCAAGGTTAAATAAGCCCTCACTGAGCTGACATTCCAGTAGGCTCCTCCATAAAAAGCCCTTGTCAAGATGAGAAAAGGATTTCCCAGATGCCAAAGGGCTAAAAGTATCTTTAGGAACAGCAGCAGCAGCAAACAAAAACAATAACAAGGATTTATTAAGTCACTACTATGTGTCAGGTATTGGGTTAAGCTCTGGGGATACAAATATAAGTGGAAAAAAGATGGTCCCTTCCTTCAAGTAGCTTTTATTCCCAAGGAGAAGACAAGATACAAAAGTGAGCTAGAAAGGAGGGTTGGGGGAAGTGTAAGTGATCTATCCATGTGGGGCTGTGGAGAAGATGTATGCAGTCAGGAGTGGAGCTGGGAGAGTAGTGACTTACCTGGGCACTTTTCTGAAATGGAAGTACTCATCAATCAGAGGAATGCTCTTTGGGTTCAAGGGACGTTTCAGGGATGAGGAGGCTTCTGGGAAATGAAGAAGTCCAGTGACTCGGGCAGAGCTGGGAGAGGAGTGAAGATAATGATTTTCCTTAGAATGCCCAAATGCATTTCCTATTGCATAGAAAACCAAACCCATGGACATTCTGCTTCCTGTTCAGCATTTAGAAACCTCTCAAACTCTGCTTCCTTTACTTCAGACATTTGGGAGAAGGCTGTTCCAGAGGTTTTGAGAGCCTTGAAAGTTGTCCTTCATTAGATAGTCTCAGGTGGCTGTAAATATCCATAGAAACGATCTCTTGGAAGGCATGATTTGTTGAGGTTTTTGCTTTATATATTTATATCTAATAGCAGGTTAATAGATATTTATGGATTTTTATTGAATTACTCAATTCTCTATTAAATTCAGCTACAGAGATTACACCACTCAATGGCACTCTGATTATTCATGTTAAATGAGACATGAATTAGAGGGAGTTCTTAACATTGTTATTAGCCATTGTCTAAAGGACATCCTAATCAGGGTTCAAAATGAAGAGGTATTGGGTCTACTAGATGCTGCTGTCTATGGATGAAACTATGCTGATCACAACTATCCTCAGAACATGACTGGTTCTCCTCAATGAAATCTATGGTGGCTTAAAAAGATCAGTCTAATAAAACACCTAGGAAAAACTCAGTGGATTAACACTTCGTCAAGAAAGGTGTCACACTACCACAACCCTCCAGAATGTAACTGAACCAGATTAAAATGTAATTGGGAAATAGTGAACAAAATAAAAATACAATAAAACAAGAATAATGTCAGTGTTTGGCTTTCTAATGTAATATGCACCTATGTAATCCTTATTTTAGTTTAGTGGTCCTCATTTCTACCTGAGCTTGACACCACTGGTTTAGAATGGAATAGAAGTAAATCAGAGAATAAAAGTGTTGCCATTCAGTGGTAAGGGCCCAGTAGTTGAGGCAAAAGCTTCACTCTGTATCAGCTACATGCAGAGGAGGGGATTCAGAGAAGGAAGATGGTGCCTGAGGGCAGGTCATAAGAGGGGAAAGGGGACCAAAAATATGATGAGGCTCTGCCTAACTTCTTTCTCCAACCTTTCATACTGTGGTTTTGAAACTAGGGTTAGTTAAAAAGTAGAAAGTGCCTGACTGTAATGGTCTTCAGGCGTATCAGCCTCCCAGCTCTGTGAGAGTAACCAGGCATGTCCCATGAGAGGGTCGGAGAGCCAGAATGAGTGTGTTCAACTTCTGCAAGCTCTGGCTTACATTTACTGTCACTTTCTACAGTCAGTGGACTCTACCTAAATGTTAAATGAGTTAATTCCTGGCAGGTCACCAGATGAGAAAAAACAGGAGCACTGGCACAAATGATGCTATGATTTCTGTTTGGAATATCCGCCCTCTGAGGTAGAAATGGGGAGAACACTGAGGTGATGCAGAGGTTGGAGAGCTTGGGCAATGGTTGGTGGGCTGAGTGAATGAGCTGGTAGCTCAGGGCAGAGGAAGCCTTGGCACATTCATGTGTGCCCCCCACATGCTGACTCTGATGGCCATGCTGAAAGACATGCTTTGGTTGGAGCTTAGAGAATCACCTGTCCATTAGCTCAGATGGGACTCCGTGAGCAACTGTTTCTCTGACTGCTCTTCATGCTGGATGAAACCCAGTTACCTCTGGGTTACCTCACAGAGAAAGCATTTGCCAAAGGCAAGCAAGCAAGGCAAGCAAGTAAGTATCACACATCATGGACAAAACTTTAAACTATGCCTTTCCTTTTCTCACACACAAAAAAAGAAAGACAAAAAACCCCAAAGCCCACTTGAATCACTGGCCTTCCCTGGGCTATATATTTCAATATTAAAGCTATTTCTTTTCTTTGGTAAAATTCATAATGGGGGCATGGAAAGAGACCAGCGAGGAGAGAAATGGAGAGCTGAGGAGACAAACGGCTGCTTCAAGAGAATGGCACCGAGGGCAGCTCCCAGGGGAGAAGCATCGGAAAAGGGGTGAGACCAGATAGCGATAAGTTGCTTGGGAAGGGTGGGTGATAAGAAGTGTGCTCATTAGCAGGGACAAAGTTTAGGATCTGAAACAGCCCAGGTTCCATTTGGTGAGACATACAGCTCCTTTTTCAGTAGGGACAGTGGAGGGCAGGCATTGCCAGGGCTTATCTTGTGTGTTAGAATCAGGACACTTTGCTGAAGGCAGCTGGCTTGGTGACAGTTGTCAAATTTCATGCTTGCTTTAGAATTTAAATCAATTTCCTGTGCCTGAAAGAGTTATTTTTCAATAAATGTCCTGCTCTTGTGGTCTTTTTGTGGATAGTAACCTTCACTGAAGACAATGGGAGCTTAACCAGTGTGAAAGCTGTGACTTGAGACTCTAAAGAACCCAACCCCCAAATTCTTTGGGGCCAATGATGGGGAACCATGGAATACACTTTGGGAATGAAGAGGAAATTGGAAGGAAGTGATGGTGAAGGTAAAGGGCTAAGGCATGGCATCCAACAGTTGGTAGAGCAAAGCAATGTTCATGCAAGGTGTTGTGATTCCTGTGAGGCATTTCAAGAAAGAAGCCATGCTACAAAGCTTCAAATGGGAAACTATTGACAATGGCATTAAGAGTGGTGCCAGATTTGGAGGGGCTAGGTCACCCTCAGTGTACTGAGGGTGGAGGCATCAGCTTCTTTCCTGTTTTTCTTCCCCAAATGAATATGGCCTGAAAACCTGTCCTCTTTCTTCTGTGGTGACAAAGTGCTAAGCTATTGCAGCCCACAATCTCCCCAGGTCTACCTTCTTCCTGTAACCAACAACCCAAGCAATCAAACAAGCATTTACTAAGCATCTGTTAGGTGTTTGGAGTACAAAGGCAAAAATTCAGTCGTTTCTGTTCTCAAAGAGCTCAGGTTCTATTGTGGCCTTTTGTAGGGGTCAGCCAGCCTCTCAGCTGCTATCACTGACCCTACTGTGCTGGAGTGACCCCAGTTTTTTTTGGTGCCATTCTGGCCTTTATGCCTCTGGTGGAGCTGAAGGCTTCTCTCTTTCCCACACAGGAAGACCCAAGTATAAACAGTAAATGGAAGCCTTTTTGAAAGCTTCATCATCAAATGAGGAGGAAATAAAGCCTTGGTAGCAATTATAGTTTTGGGAAGGATTAGAGAATCCCAGAGATCTGATATTAGCAAGGAACTGCAAAGGTCAAACATTCAACCTTCTCATTTTGTAGGCCAAGAAAGGTGAAGTAGCTAGACCAAGCTCCCCCAGGTATTATTATGTGGCAGAGCAAGGGCCTAGGACCCAGTCCTTCTGAGCTCACATCTAGCAACATGCCGATGACCAAGGCTGCTAATCTGCCCATTCCTAGTGCTTTCCCTGCCACCACTCTCAGAACACTCTTGAGGCCACACTGAGTTTGTAGTCAATTAAGACATTTCTCTTTGAAAAATGCACAGGCTCCACCTGTGAAGGTTTGGAGGGAACAGCTAATATTTTATTTCAAAACCATTCCCTGGTAGTGGAGGGGGAAGGTAATCAGGCCACCCAGGCCTGTAGTGTTGTGTAATAAGAATGGCAACTCTGGTGGCCACAACAAAAATGGTAGTCACAACAATCGTGGCAGCAAAAACAATCACAACAACCACCACACCAACTGACAGTAAGTCAGTGAGTCTTCTCAGGCATTTTATTAAGTTCCCTTGCAATGACACTGGAGCTACTGCCCATATTGTCTGTCCCATATTCCATATATGGAAAACAAGCCTCAAAGGGGTGATCATGCAGTCACTCATTTCTAGAGGTGGGACTTGTTCTCTCCCACTCTTCACCAGTCATTCCCTATACCCCTTCTCTGTCCCATGGGTTTAACTGAAGTTAAGCAGTGAATGATTTTTGTTTCTTGACCTTCTCTTTTCACACATCAATGACTCTGCTGCTGCTGCTTCCCCTATTGGAAGGGAACTGATTCCTGCCTACCCCTCCTGCCCACCTGTGTGTCTGCCCATTGACCACCCTTCTGGATCTGGCTCATGGGACAACTCTGCCAGGATTCCTTCCCTGACTCTGCATAAAGGATGCCCCTCTTCTTGAGCTCTCAGGGCCTCATTGCTCACCTTCTCCCATGTGCTTAATTACTTTTTTCCTAACCTCAAATTTATCTGGGCTTTAACTCTGCCTTCCAACAATGCTGTTGCTCTTTGTGGGTGGGAATTGTGCCCCCTCTTCATAGATCCCAATATGGAACACCTGCCCTGCCCACAGCAGACACTCATCACAAGCTTAGGAAATCTTAAGAGCCTGGACCTTGGCTTAGTGGCTTGCTGGGGATTCAGAGGTTGTGCCTGGTAGGATTGGCATAGAGTGTCATCCCAGATGCTCCAGAAGAATTCAAGGAGAACTCAATGCCCAGATTAGATCTTTCTCCTTTAGCCCCAGAATTGGGGGTGGGGTCCAGCATAGCCCTGGGACAACAAAGAGGAGGCAATTGAAAAGGAGGCTAGTTTTAGGAGGATGGAGGGCAGGGAGGTCAGAGCAGACAGTGGTCTATGATAGAAAATAAGGCTCTGTAAATTAGAGGGGAAAAGATGCTTGGTGAGCTCAGGCTCTTTCTGCTCCAACAAACAGACACAGCTGGGGAAGCTTGATATTTCTTATTTCCCAGTCCCATGGCACATCTATTTCATTCACTGGAAACTCAATAGCAGCAAAGTCACAGATCCATGAAGTTCAGCAAAGATATAGGACATCAATTTGTTATGATTAAGGCATCATTTCCAGAAATGGGAAAATATAGATAGAACAACCCAAGTACAAGTTGGTGTAGGAGGTAAAGATCATGGCAGGGGGAGCCCTGCAAGAATGGGAGTGGATTGAGTCCAGCTATCTATCAACCAACCCATTCTGCCTTACAGTAAATCTGCCAGTCCTACACTTAGCCTTATCAAGTGAGAGTACATCCATTGAATCAATCAATTAATCACAGGCATTAAACTAATGTGTGCCTCATCAGGCCTTGTTGATTTTGTATAAAATAGCAGACCAGCTTGGAAGTGAGGCACTTGAGTGAGCAGCAGCTTCAGAGAGCTTTGTGAAGAGAGTTACTCCAACCAAGCCCCTGAGATGTTTGTTTGAAGTGGACCTTGAGGGGCAGAACCGCTCCATCAGAAAGTGACCTTGTGAGCTGCTGAAGGTCCACAGATCTGGACTTCTCATTGACTTGCTAATGGCCTTGCTGAAAGAGCAGTTACTAGTGGTAGGATTTGTGACCCTCACCCTCAAGCCTTCAACACTGTTGATCTCTCTCTCCTTGACACTCTTTCTGTAGGGTTTCAGAACATGGCTCCCTCCTGGCTTTCCTCCTACCTATTAGACCATTTCATCTCTGTTTCCTTTGCTGCATACCCTCTAGCCATAGGTATCCCTCCTGGGTCCTCTTTTCTTTTCTCTCTGTACCACTTCACTTGGCAAACTCATCAGCGCTCAGCGATTTCATTACCATCTCTATGCTGGTTCTGAAATCTACCTTCCTGCCTTAACTTCTCTGCTGACTCCAGTCTCACATCTCCAACTTCCTTTCAGATGTCTACAACTAGATAAGACAACCTAAACTTGATGGACCCCAAACAGAATCATTTCTTCTCTCCCTATTTCCTTCTCTCTATTACTAGTGAGACCTGTCCTATCCTCTGTCCCTCAGGCTCACAATCTAGAAGTCCTCCCAGATTCCTCACCATCTCTCACCCCACCCAGAACAATCTTTGGCCAAGGCCTGTTGATGTCACCTTTGCCACATCACTCTTCTGCCACTGCCCCCACCCTACAGCAAGCCCTCAAACCTCACATCTGGCCTATAGCAGCAGCTGCCTCAAGTCTCTCCCCTCCCCAATTCATTCTCCAGTCAACCATCAAGTGATTTCCCTAAAGTGCAAGTCTAACCATAGTACCCCCTCCAACTCAATAAAGGCCAGTGTCTCCCTGTCACCCCTAGGATGAAACACAAAATTCTCTGTTTAGCATTCACAGCCTTTCCTAACCTGCCTCCTCCTGTATGTCTAGTTTTCTTATGCTTTGCTCTTGTCACATGCTCTGCAATCCCTTGCCACTGGCCTTGGCTGTTCTACAAAGAAGATGTTCTGTCTCTTGTCTCTAGACACTTTCTTTGGCTGTTCCCTGTACCTGGAATATGGTGCCCCCACATCTTCCTGCACCAGAATTCCTGGCTTTCTTTTCATCCCAAGGAAAACCTCATGTTCTATAGAATCCTCCCCAGTCCTCTTAATCCTCAAGCCTTCCTTCTGGTAACAATTCCTCTTTTTCCTCCAGGTAGACTGTTTGAGCACATTGGTTTGCTTGTGGTCTCCCCCAGGGGATCAGAAACTTCTTGAAGGCAAGGACTACATTTTTCCTCTTTGTATCCCTACCTTTTAGCACAGTGCCTGGCAAAGCATTTAATAAATGTCTATTGACTTAATGATTGAGCCAAGGACAATGTAGACATGCTGAGATATGTATGCTTCAGGGAGTCCAGTAGAAAGCTTTACCATCACAAAAGGCATGTTTAATGATTCCTAGAAAATGGACTTCCAGGAGCTAGGAATTTCCCTTTTTGCTACATGCATTCTCTCAACTTGGGCCCATTTTTTTGGACATTGTATTTACTGTTACAGAGCATGTTCAGCGTGTATGTTTAGAGAAAGGCGTGTTTTGTACCTATTGGTATTATATTACTTTAGCAATATCAATTCGTAAAAGCTAATTCAATATGGCTGACTGACTGATGTCAATTGATAATCATGAGTGAAATTTACTGATGGGGAATATTGAGTACTAGAAAGAGACCTCTCAACTTCTCAGGGTTCCCTCAGAGGTGGAGAGAAACTATGGTTACTACCTTCTGTGGATGCACTATGCCTAAAGGAGGGTTGGAACAGGAGTTCCAGAGTCATGAGTGGAGAGTACATGAATTTAATAACGAAGAATCTGATCCATATGGGGGGAAGTGACTTGCCCAAGGTTGGTGGCAGAGCTGGACTTTGAATTGAGGCCATTCAGCCAGGGTGTTCCACCCCATACTACGATGACCTTCTAATTGCCTTCTCGATGCTGAGAGGCTGCAATGAGGGCCTTGCTCCAAAGGACTTCCAAATTTTCTGTGCTTACATCGGCTTTTCCTTGTCTTACATCAACCATGCAAGCATTACTTGACATGGTGAAACTTTTTGGAATATTATTGAAATATATGGAAATGAATATATGAGCCAGACATTGCCAGGTGTCAATAGGACAGAAGAGAGTGAGAGCTGGGGTTGGAATCCATCTGGGGTAGCATCTCTCTGGAAGGAAGGCAGCGTCAGACTCTAAGTATGCCACAGTAATACTGGATAAGTGCACTAATTAATGTTTCAGAATAAACTTGAGAAGCTATCTGGGGACAAAATCAAGCTTGTTTTCCCTGAACTTTTTTGCAACTAAAATTGTACTTAAATCTCTATACAGACAGAAATAGCCAAGTTATTTTGTCTCCAGCACCTTCATGGCACACTCAACTTTCCAGTGTGTTTGCAAGGAATCAAGTAAGGCCTAAATCCTGGCCTGGATTTACCTTCTTTCTCAAATAGGTAGACAGAATCAATTGGAGTAAAACCCTGAGAGTTGAACCTTTGGTTCAGCTGAAGGTATATGTAGAAACACAGTTCTAATCATATTATCCCTAACTTTCACCAAAAACGCTAAGAAGGAAGCCAAGGCATGGATGACCTAGCCATGGTTTTCAAATGCTAATTATCTATTCAGGTCCCAAGAAATGGATATGAGGAAACGGCATGAATCTAGAGAGTCAGGCCAAAGAGCCTGTTTTTTCTCCTCTGTTGTTTTTTTTTTCTCCTCAATCCCACTTTTGTTTTATTTCATGTTTTTCTAAATGATTTGTACAACTATGTTTTAGGAGAATGAGTCCAAGATTTGGAGTCAGAGATTTCACGTCCCAAATTGGCAATTTCTTCATTGGTTGAACTTGGATATGTCATCCTCTTTGTCTGCAAAAGGAGAGGGTTATAGTAAGTCAGTTATTCCATAAGCATTTATTTCTTGCCTACTATGTGTCAGGCACTGTGGTAAGCAGCAAAAGACAGTCCCTACTTTCAAGGAGCTGATGGTGGAGACAACTCACAAGCAAATATGTACAAACAAGCTATATAAAAAGGGGAGTAATTATGGAGGGAAGGTACCAGAATTAAGAGGGGTTAGAGGAAAGCCTCCTCTAGATGGTGGGATTTTAGCTGGGATTTGAAGCAAGCCAGGAAATCCAGGAGATGGAAATAAGGAGGGAGGGTAATGTAGGTATAGGGGACAGACAGTCAGAATGTCTGTAGCCACGAGATGGAGAGTAACTGCAAGAAGGCCAGTGTGATTGGACCGAAGAGGGCATGGGGGAATGTAAGGTATAGGAAGATGGGAAAGGTAGGAGGAGTCATAAGTCATGAAGGACTTTGAATGGCATACAAAGACTTTTGAATTTCATCTTGGAGGTCATAGGGAATCACTGGAGTAGGGAAGTATTAAGGCAGGATTTGCACTTTTAAAAATATTGATTTATTTTTAGTTTACAACATTCAGTTCCACAAGCTTTTGAGTTTACAATTTTCTCCCCCTCCCTTCTTTCCTCCTCCCCAATATGGCATGCAATCCGATACAGGCTTTCTATATACATTCACATTAAACATAGTTTTGCATTAGTCATGTTGCAAAGAAGAGTTATAACCAATGAATGAACCATGAGAAAGAAGACACAAAACAAAAAAGAGAAAGCAAAGAGTCTGCTTCAGTCTGCATTCAAAGCCCCTAATTCTTTCTCTGGATGTAGACAGCATTTTCCATCATGAGCCTTTTGGAGTTGTCTTAGATCCTTGTGTTACTGAGAAGAGCCAAATTAGTCATAGCACAATGTGACTAACTGTGTACAGTGTTTTCCTGGTTCTGCTCCCCTCACTCAGCATCACTTCATAGAAGCCTTTCCAGGTTTTCCTGAAGTCATCCTGCTCATCATTTCTTATAGCACAATAGTATTCCATTACATTCATATATGACAATTTGTTCAGTCATTCTTCAGTTAATGAGCATTCCCTCAATTTCCTATTCTTGACCACTACAAAAAGAGCTGATATATATATATATATATATATATATATATATATATATATATATATATATATATATATATATATATATATATATATATATATATATATATATATTGTACGTGTGGGTCCTTTTCCTATTTGTATGATCTCTTTGGGATACAGTCCTAGCAGTGCTATTGCTGGGTCAAAGGGTATGCATATTTTATAGCCCTTTGGGTATAGTTTCAAATTGCTCTCAAAATGATTGGATCAGTTCACAACTCCACCAACAATGTATTAGTCTTCCAATTTTCCGACATCTTCTCCAGCATTTATCATTTTCCTGTTTTGTTATGTTAAACAATCTGACAGTTGTGATGTGGGACCTCAGAATTTTCTTGCTTTGCATTTATCTAATCAATCATGATTTCGAGCATTTTTTCATGACTATAGATATTTTAAATGTCTTCCTCTGAAAACTGCCTGTTTATATTCTTTGGCCATTTGTCAATTGGGTATTTGCTTGTATTTTTTTAAGTTTGACTCATTTCTCTATATATTTTAGAAATGAAACCTTTATCAGAGACACTTGTAATAATTCTTTCCCAGTTTTCTGCTTCCCTTCCAATTTTGGTTGCATTGGCTTTGTATAAAACTTTTCAATTTATTGTAATCAAAATTATCTATTTTGCATTTCATGATGTTCTCTATCTTTTGTTTGATCATAATTTTTCCATACTCCATAAATCTGACAGGTAAACTGTTCCTTGCTCTCCTAGTTTGCTTATAATATTGGCCTTTATATCTAAATCTTGTACCCATTTGGACTTTATTTTGGTATACAGTGTAAGATATTGGTCTGTATCCAGTTTCTGCCATACTATTTTCTAGTTTTCATCAAATAGTGAGTTCTTATCCCAGAAGCTGGGATCTTCGGGTTTATCAAACACTAGATTTCTCTAATCATGGACTACTGTGTCTTATGTACCTAACCTATTCAACTGATCTGCTACTCTATTTCTTAGTACATCAATGTTTTGATGATTTCTGATTTATAATACAGTTTAAGATCTGGTATGGCTAGGCCACCTTCCCTATTATTTCTTTTCATTAATTCCCTTAATATTCTGCACCTTTTGTTCTTCCAGATGAATTTTGTTATTATTTTTTCTGGCTCTAAAATATTTTTTGGTAGCTTGAAGGGTTTGCACTTTAGGAAAATCACTTTGATGGCTAAATGAATGGGGAGAGATTTGAGATAGGTATACCCACCAGCAGCTACTGCAATAATGCAGGGGTGAGATGACAAGGGCCTGCATCAGGGTAGTGCCAGTGTCAAAGGAGAGAAGGAGGTGTTTTTGAAAGATACTGAAAGGTGAAATTGACAAGTCTTGACATCAAATTGCATGTGGGGGTTGAGATTGTTTAGAAAGTCTGGGGGACTGGGAGGATGTTGTCCTTGACAGGAATAGGAGAGTTTTAAAGAGGGGAGGATTTGGAAGGAAAGAAATAATGAGTTCGGTTTAGCACATTTGGTGTTTAAGGTGTTTATTGGACATTCATCTGAGATGTCTGATAGTCAGTTTGAGATGCAAGACTGGAGATCTGCAGGGGGGCTAGGGCTAGATAAGTAGATTTGATAATCATTAGCATAAATATGATAATAAAATGCATAGAAGCTTGTGAAATCACCAAATATAGTATAGAGTGAGATGATAAGAAGGCCCCCAGGACTCCTATGGTTAATGGGCATGACATGGATGAAAATTTCAGGGAAGGAGATAGGGAAGGAGTGGTTAGATCTGCAAGAGCCCCAAAAAAGGAAAGACTAGAAGTAAGAGAGTTTCATGGAGAAGAGGATGATTGACAGTGTCAAAGGATGCAGAGAGGTCAAGAAGACTGGCAGTCACCATTGGGTTTAGTAGTTGATGGATGACCTCTAACTTTCCTCTGATCTAGAAAATGGATTAATTTCCTTTTTCAGGCTTTTAGTCCCTCAGTTGAACACCATCCTTACCCCCCACTTCCTTCTGGAAATGTGCACCATCAATTTATCCCACTTGCTTTCACTCTGCTCTTATTAATTCATGGCTAAGTCCCCCAAGCTCTAGTTTTATATTGACTGAATATAGAAATATTCCATTTATATTGAATTTCCATATTGGGGGCCACCCAAATCAAGCTCTCTTTGACCTACTTGCCATCCTCATCCTTAACATGAAGTATGAGATGTGGGCTAAAGAGCCTTCAGATTCTGTTCAAACACTCAAGGAAATAATACACCTATTGGATACAGGGTAGTTATTATTTCTTTTTTTTTAGCTATTGCAAATATTTTAATAAATGTTCTTTGCAAGGCATTTAAAACATCAGTTTGTGAGGATAAACTCCATTGGAAAGAGAGAAGACAAAACGCAGATTGCCCCGGAGCTGAGGAATTTTCTTAATTTGGGGTAGATCTGAGAGTCTGCTGTTTTCTGCTCAGCTTCACGCTGCTCTGTAATCTTGTATTTCTCTTTTTCTGTGTCAAAAATCTCTCCTTCTTGGTGTCTAGATTAATGGAGCCTTGAAGTAAGCATCAATAAGATGGTTTGGAATTTTCACACCTAAAGGTTAACCCTGGTAGAGGTGGCAATGACAAATGTCTGATGGGTCCTTCTCAGAGGAACCCCATTGATGATCAGAGGTCCAGTCACCAGTAGCAAGCCACTAGCCAGCTGCTTCAGGAAAACCACTGGCTTGCCCCTGTGGCGGCCAGTGAGCATGATCAGAATGGTGCCCAGGGTGATGCCAGCTCGAAGCCTCCTCCCATGTCGGCTGAAGGGCTTTTTGCCATGATTTAGCAGCTTTCTAGGCACATCCTCAGTAGGGCAGTACTGAAGCATTTGGGGAATCTTTACCATTCGAGTTCCTCCATTCTTATCACCACCAACAGGCTTTGAGATAGTAGCAGGCACTTTGTCTTTCTTCTTCTTTTCAATCCGGGTTTTTGGGGCAGTGTATTTCTGCTTGTACATGGCTCTCCGGGAAGACACTGCAGACCTGGAGCATCTACCAATCCCTCGGGCCAGGATGGGGTTCTGACTGCAATGCTTTCGAGGCTTTTTGGCTTTTTCAGCTACATCTTCCTTTTTGTTCTTTTTTTTCCTTTTTGACCTTCTTTTCCTTGGGTGGTATTTTGTCCGACATCTTGAGAGATGGGAAAGAGCAGGGTAGTTATTATTTCAACCTATAGAAAATTCATTAGACATGTAAAGAACCGATAGTAGTCAATAGCTGAAACAATTCTTTGTCTCTGATGAATCCCATCTTACCCCAGGATCCCAAAGTCTGTCAAACAAATACCAACACCCTTTGGTTTGAATTCCTTTTGGAAATTTACCATTGGTTTCTAGTGGGACACCCTTCCTCTCCAACATTCACCTGAGTCCCTTTCCACCCCCAGAGACCTAGCTAGTTATCCAACTTTATGGTACTTCCCTGTGGCTTGGACTGTCCTGGAGTACAAACCTGGAGTTTCCCTTGAATTTTCTCAACAGACAACCCACTCCATACCCTTACAATTTCTACTTTTCTATCTCAAACATGAGCACAGGCATTTAGCTTTATTGCACTATCCTTTGAGGGGAAACACACTTAAGAGTTGCTCCTCAGGCAATTCTCTTTTCCCTAGACCTTTACTACCCAATGATGCTTCAAATGCTTAACATAGCCTAGCCTTCCATTATCTTCTACCTCAGCTGTTTCCACCCTTGATCCCATCAAAATCCCATTCTCTTGGTTCCAGGAGTCTGACATCTAGTCATTCTAGTACCATCAAGGTCCTCCTTAGACTCCTCAGGACCCTCCCTAAGCCTCTCCTCTAGTCACCCCAGACTACTTGGCCGCCCCTAGATCCCTCCCAAAGTCTTTCTGTATATGAGATCCATCTTGCCTCCATGAAGGTGCTCAGATTCAATCTCTCTGAGATTCAACTTGGTCTGCTTGTCAATAGACGTGTCACAAACGCTCAGGCTCCTTAAGAGTCTACCCAGTATGTCTTTTAATAAACTTGGTTTTGCTTTGGCTGAGAGAAGGCTTCAGTCAAATTCATTCAGTAGGACCTATGTCAGTATGTTGGGGTCCTGAGCACCCCTAAACCCCAAATCTCACCACCCGCCAGACCACATGTAAAGGGGATACCCTTTAAATAATCACCACTTCTTAGAATGAGAGGTTATGACATTGACTCCAAATCTAGGGTCAAGAATTTGTTAACTAGCCTGGGGAGTGTTAACTAGCCTGGAAATGACCTTTGACCTAACTTGGCAATGACTGGAGCTGATCAGAATAGGAAAGCACCCCACTCCCCCAATGAGGGCTTAACCTGCAGGGACAAAGCAGTGCTTTATATACATTAAAAAACACAAGTGGGTTAGACTGTGATATAATCATTCTCTCATTTTGAGTTATTGTTCCCACAGTAGGCTCACACATGGACAGTGCAGGTGTTCCTGGGTCCTGTGGTAACAGTCTCCAAGTTGATTGTTTCACAGACACAAACAGAACCAGAGTTAGCATGGTGGGAATAGGAATGCAGTACCTGGTTTGGTTCACTCAGCGGTGCACAACCACAGGGATTGTGAGCATGCCAAGGGAGGGGATAGATGAGTTTAGGTTGTACCATGTTGGCCCTCAGGATCTGGGGAATCCCTCAGTGAACACTTGGTGCTGGTCAAGGCAATACACTTTGCCAGGGGAGATCATGCAGAAGGGAAAGGATTGTGGTTATGCCAACCTTGGGCACAGTCTGCTTGTTGGGCCATAGCTCTGGGAAAAAGGGCATCTCCAAAATATCTGGACATTTCCCCCTTTTGGTCAAAGGAAGGGGGTCTGAAAGAATCGTCACCCTTCTGGCCAATAAAGGAGAGGCAGGTATATACCACAGGATATTGCCTAGGGAGTGAGTTCCTTGAGGGGAATCTATCAGGGTAATGTGTCCCAGGTGTATAATATGATTTATTGTCAAGACTATTCTAAAGGGGGTTCTCTGGTTCCAAATCTAGAAGTTCCTAGATAATTCTGACAATATAGTTTAGTACAATCACCTAAACTTGGTTCTCCAGTTTCTGTTTCTACCCTTACCTAAGTCCTATACTTGATATAAGAATCTTTTGAAAATTCCTGAGGGTCTAACTGAAAATGAAGTCTTCTGCCTTTTAAATTACCAGACAGATACTTAAAAATTAGGAAATTAATTTCACTTTCTTTCCCATTATCAGTATAATTTACGTGTCAAATATAATTAATCCTTAATTAATAAATCCTTAATCCAATTTTGAGAACTTATTGTTAAAACTAAAACTAAAACCTGAATTTCCATGAGAGATGAATTTGGAAGCCAATCATATACATCTGTATGTAGTTCTTAGAGAAAAGATTCTAATACTGTTGCTTTCTCAAATTTTACTGTTTCATTTATTTAGAAAACTTTCACATTACATCTTTGTCTTATTACCTTTTCTAATCATTTCCCCCTTAGAAGGATATCTTCCCTATATTATACTTTGACCACAAATACAGGTTAAAATTGTGACATGCTTATACTCGAATCCTATTATAGTAACTCAGAGATGTTCCAGTATCAACCTTTCATTTAATAGATTTAGTGTGGTACTTACAAAACTTTTTGATTATAGAAATTTGCTATAAAAGGAAGAAAGGACATAGTTCATATATCATAACAGAAAGAAAAAAAAAACTTCCTTAACTCTGTCTGATTCCAGGCTGTCACATCTGGTAGCTAGTCATGTAATCACAGGCCATCAAAAGCATGGATCAGGATTAACGAGGTAGGAATTTGCCATTTTAGAAAGGACACAACACAAGTCAGGTAGATCCTCCCTAGGCTGTGTTCGAGGTCATCCTCAACACTTTTGCCAGGTACAGACATCCACCTTCATTAGTTCCCTGTCTGCAGCAATTCCGTTTTTCTACTATTGGTTTGATGATAATTCAGACAACTATTCTTGTAATCAAAACTCAAAACAACAGTGAATTATAGTTCCAGGAATGTTCACCTAAAATAGCCAAATTTCACTAACCCCAACTTAGGGCTTGAGTATCTTTCCTGATGTTTGGCTAATAGTTAATGTTTCATTAATCCTTTACTCACAAATTAAGAATTCTCCATATTCTGTGATTTCAGATGTACAGCAAGTGCCTGATAGTTTCTTCATCATTAATATATAGAAGCTACACCTTTAAACTACCATACACACTTTCATAATAGCCAAGATTTTCAAATAAAATTATGTTTTAGTCAAATATTTTGATAGTTGACAGCACTTAGAGTTATGGTCCCTCTGTCAGTCAATTAGCATTTATTATGCACCTACTATGTGTCAGGCACTGGGAAGAGCATTGAGGATACAAAGAAAGGCAAAAGATAATTCCCGCCCTCAAGGAGCTTGAAATTTCATGCCTCAAGATAGCTATTCACTAAAGGCTCTACTCTTAGAATCCAGGTTCACTCAGATCTAGTACCCTCTATCCTCTGAAAAGGAAATCTATCTATCTTAGTCTACTACTCAAAACTCTCTCCTATGGTCCCTCATGAAGGCAAGATGCTGTCCACAGTAATCATTCACACTGAAGTCTAAAGCACCAATTTGTCCCTAATTCCTGAGAACTCTTTCCAGGGAGGTACAAAGGGACCTACCAATGGAATATTTGATAAAAAGTGTCGAACAAATTGTCACCTGAAAATCATCCTCTTGGTCTTGGCTGTGTAATGTGTGTGTGTGTGTGTGTGTGTGTGTGTGTGTGTGTGTGTTTTCCCCGTATGGGACAATGTGAATCTGGAAGACAGGGTAGTGTTAAGAAGTCCTTGGTATTTTCCAGTGCCCACATCAATCACAATAGACTAATTGGATGTAATCACCCTTTTCTATGAAGTGGTCTAGGCCAACTTGATTGTTCCTATGGGATGTCTCCCTACTTGCCCTCTCCCACACCATCTCAATTTTTAGCTTAACCAAGTGACAACACCCGTGAGGATGAGATTGTTAGAAGAAAGAACACGGGGACATGTGGTCTAAGTCAAACTGATCCCCAGACCAAGAGCTAACCAATGGTTGGTTAATGAATAATCATAACATTCTGCCTTCAAGCTATTGTGTCCCATGAGTGACTGCTGAACTCTTGGAGGTGGCTGTGATGCAGAAAGGAAGCAAAGCTGGAAATTCAGAATGAATTTTCTCATATTGTTAAGCAGGTAACATAACAAGCATTGTCATATTCTTTACTCTGCCCTTTCACCTGGGAAGACACAGATCTTGTTTTTTTTTTTTTTATTGATGTAGTGATTTAATAGGATCATGGACTCTTAGATTCAAAGCTTAAAAAGATAGGGCCATTCTAATCCAGCCCTCTTATTTTACAGTTAGGGAAACAGAGGCTTAGAGAAATAAAATGGCTCACTCAGGGTCTCATAGGTAGTGGGCTTTATTTTTCAAAATTATTACCACATATCCCTTTTGTTAGTTGAGTTGAACAAGCACACATATAAATGTATTTATAAAAGTAAATGGTTGCTTATATACACACATGCTTTAACATACACACATATATACCCACATACACAGAGTCTTTCTATGTCACAAATGTTTGCTGAGGGAGCAAATGAGCAAATGTGTTTGGTGTAATGGAAATGCAAATTTAAAGATCTTCCCTGCCCCTAGCTTAAGTGCACCTAGAGCCTGTGGTGGGAGGCTTGTTTTTCAGGAAAGCCCACACCTTGGTACTTTGTGATTGGGCAGTGGGTCAAGGAAGTTGTGACAATCTCTGAGCCAGGAGAAGGCTATACAAACCCTGAGGAGAGGCTTTGTCTTGGGGCTCCCTTTGAGAAGTGTTGTGTGATTTGACCAGATGAGACTTTGGGAAGCCATTGAGAGCCCCCCCGGCTTTGAAAACCCAGATGTTGGTGCTTCCCTCTCTGGTAACTGTGATTTGGTATTGATATAATGGTTGGACAGTTTGGAAGCCTGTCTGTTTGATCTGTAAGTTCTGTAACTCTGAAGTTCAGGGTGCTGACCTTTTCCCCCTAAACTAGGTAATATATGTTTGATTAAAGTAAGCTTGTTAACCCATTTTGAGCTGCTTTCCTTTTGAAAAGCAGATCTAAGAACCTGTGTTGGCAGTCACCCTGGGGATATTGGGGTGCTTGCTGCTACATTTGGGCTTGTTATTCTGGGATCACCTAATTCCCATGGCAGTCTAGGAGAAGGCATGTGTGCAAAAAATGGTTACATTAAAAAACTGGGCTCAGGATTCTGATTTCCACTCTAGGGTCCCCCATATTATCTAATCCCCAACATGGAGACTTCTGCCACTTGATGGATGTTTTGAAGGCACCATTCTTTTCTATCTATTACTATGTGAAGCTACATGAGTTGGCAAAAATATTTTGGCTCCTTTGGCCCATATTCTAAAAATGAGTTCTGAGAAGAGATTAGATTCACCTGGATAATGGAAAGGACATGTTGGGAAAGAACTGGCTAACCTTATTGTGAAGTCATTAAACTCAGTTCAGTGGGGACTTAAATTAGGTTCAGTCTGTTGACCTCAAAATGGAAAATACACAGGGACTGTCTGAGTCCCCCTGTTTCTGTCTCTGTGGCTGCCTAGATTTATGCTGTTGTTTGCATGAAGGGAACTGACAGTGTAAGATTGGGATGGAGAATTCTGAACTGCAGCCACATTGAACCGGGCAAATGGCTATGTATTGGCCCTTAGATCACTGTATGATCAATTGTTTAAGGCAGCCCATGACTTTGTCCAGAGAAGGTCCCTCATTCTGGGATCCTGGTGAGCAAGGATGACCACATGGCTAAAAAAGCCCACGGGCACACATGGAAAGATTCCAAGTGGTATTGGGGTGGGTAGACTCCAGACTGTCAGGTCAGAGCAGGAGATGCCCATCACTCCCTGGGTAGGTCCCAACAAAATGTGAGGCAGCATTGCCCTGGTGTCAGAAAACTTTGCATGACACTTCTGAGTGTATCTGTTAGGGAATGACTGAGTCCTTATGACATAGACAGTACACTGAGGACTCTGGAAGCATTTGATTCCCATGGGACCCTTGTCAAAGCAGGAGCACAGAAAAATAAGAAAGGAAAAAGAGAGACTCTGCCCTGGTAAAGTCACACATCTGCACAGTGACAGGTAGAGAACACTATTAAGTTTTCTCTAGTGACAGAATCCTACATTGTTAAAGCCCCAGGGTCACTGAAGACCCTCTTGTCCAGCCCCTGATTTGGGAAGATGGCCAACAAGGGGCCAGAGAATCTTTGCCCACAATTTCCTTCTTCACCCTCTTTGCACATGAAGAGCTGGTCCTTTTTGCCAAGGCACATCCATCTACCACACCATAACCATTGCTAGCAGTCATACGGCACTTTACAAATGTGATCTCATTTCATTCTCAAAACAAACTGGGGAGGCAGGTGATTGTTGTCCCCATCTTAAAGAAGAGGGAACTGAAAAAGACAAAGGTTAAGTGACTTGGCTGAGGCCATGCAGCTATAGTAAGGCAGTATCTGAACTCACATCTTGATTCCAAGTCAATTTTGCATCATCTTTCATTTTGGTAGAGGACCAATGGCATCTTGGGCTAATGACCTGCATGTAACTTGCATTCAAAAGAGGCAGAATTGCATAGCCATCAGCCTCGTGCTCTCTTCCAAAGTCATAGAAGTCCAGCAGTAGGACCGAAGTCAATATGACTGGTGATGGGCAAGGATGCAGTGTGTGCCTGGGGCAGCTTTAATACCTGATCAAGCTCTAATTGCTTCATAGCACCTGCTTCTTCTGCCTTCATGGCTGTTGGAACAAACTGTTCTCATATATCTGTTCCACTGGGGGAAGTCTTAACATGCTTGAGCAGACATCCCCTTAAGTCATCGATGGGTTTGAGGCCATCAGAACCTCACCCTCGTTTGGTTCATCTGCCAAGACAGTTTACCAGGTTTCAGTTTCTTGGAGGCACAGGTAAGAGTTAAGTGAAGGTGAACCCCAATGGTGGATGAACATCTCTGAAAAGGGCTCAGCAAGCCCTTCCACTAGAGGTGCTAGTGCTTTCTGAACACCCCATACGTCCCAGTCAGTCATTAAGCATTTATTAATCAGCCACTGTGTGCCCGGCACTGACCTCTCGTTGTCTACTGGTTGCTTCCCTGTAGCCTTCAAATACTCCCATGTCTGCCCCATCCTTACAAGAATGAAGAAGCTCCATGAATCTCCATGATCTGTTGCACGATCTCTTTCTGGCCTTGCACAGTGCATCTCCTTGAGAAGGTTGTTTATATGGCCTCCACATGTTCTCTTCTGCTCTCTTCTCTGCCTTTGGACGTCTGGTTTCCTCTGCCATTGCCCACCACCTGGGGATGTCTGAGCTTCTCATTCTTTACGGTGAAGTCTTCATTTCTGCTTTTGCTACTTCTTAAAAGCAATTGAGATTTAGGCAATGGCAGACAAATTCCCAGATCCTGAAGAGTCTGATGCAAATTCAGGATGTGCAAGATGTCTAAAGATCTTGGCAAAGGTTGTTTGGATAAAGAGGCTGGGAGTACTTGTTTCTCCTTCTAACTGGTCCTGAGTGGAGACTCAAAAGTCCCTCTGGGCCTCAGTTTTCTGGCAAGATGAATTAGGGGGTGAGATTTATTTTCATTGTCTTTACAAAAGAAACTGTCGGAGTGTGAGTGGGGTACATAGGGAGGGAGAAGTTTAGAAGAAAACTCTTCCATATTTCCAACAACCCTTAACCCAGCTTTGGCCAGAAGAGGCCCCTCCTTCCCAGTCATCTCAAAAGAGGGTTTGACAGCTTTCTAGGAGTCTGATAGAATGTGCATGGATTTTATATCTTTGTTTTCCAGTTGGGAGCAAATGCTGCTAGAGTCTGTTGTATAGTTTGCTGTGGCTAAGGGTGGATTACTGGGGGGGGCAAAGGACCAAAAGTAGGGAATGAACATTGTGGGGGAACTCCTTAAAATGGCTGGCAGAAGAGAGCAGATGTGAGGCTGGGGGGAATTCCATGGTTTTTAGGCCTCAAAGTTTGTTTTCTTATTATTTTTTTGTTTTATAATTTTTCCCAATTTATTTATTTAATTTTAGTTTTCAACATTCATTTCCATAAGATTTTGAGTTACAAACTTTTCTCCCCATCTCTTCCCTACCCTCCACCCCAAAATAACTATCCTACTGAATACCCCTTCCCCCAAACTGTTCTCCCTTATATCCTTCCTCATCTTCCCCACCCCAATTTTCTAGTAGGGCAAGATGGATTTCTATACCCCAGTGCCCGTATATTTTATTTCCCAGTTGCATGTAACATCCACTAACATTTGTTTTTTGAAACTCTGAGTTCCAGAGTCTTTCCCTTCTTCCCTCCTCACCCACTCCCACTGGAAAGACAAGCAATTCTACATAGGTTATACATGTGTAGTTACGCAAAACATTTCCATAGTAGTTATATTGTGAAAGACTAACTATGTTTCCCTCCATCCTATCCCCCCCCCCCCCAACTTATTCTATTTTCTCCTTTGGCCCTATCCCTTTTCAAAAGTGTTCGCTTCTAACTACCCTCTCCCCCAATCTCCCCTCCTTTGTATTATCCCCCCCCCCCATGGCCTTCCCCCTTGCTTTCCTGTAGGGTAAGATACCCAATTGAATGTGTATGTAATTCCCTCCTTAAGCCAAATTCAATGAGAGTATGGTTGACCCATTCCCTCTCACTTTCTTGCTCTTCCCCTCCATTGTAACAGTGTTCTCTTGCCTCTTTTATATGAGATAATTTACTGTAATCTATTTCTCTCTTTCATCTTCTCCCAATAAATTACTCTCTCACCCCTCAATTTTATTTTTTAGATATCATCCCTTCCTATTCAACTCATCTGTGCCCTCTGTCTACCTATACATGTACATATGTATGCATACACTCACATATATATTTATACACCCTCCTATACATATATATATATACACATATATGCCCTTCAACTACCCTCATATTGAGAAAAGTGTCCTGACTTACAATTATCATTTTTCCATGTAGGAATATAAATAAACTTTAATAAGTTTCTTATGATTTCTTTTTCCTGTTTACCTTCTCATGCTTCTCTTGATTCTTGTAATTGAAAGTTAAATATTCTCTTCAGCACTGTTTTTTTTTTTTTCATAAAGAATACCTGAAAGCCCTCTATTTCATTGGGTGATCATATTTTCCCTTGAAGCATTATACTCAGTTTTTCTGGGTATGTATTGGTTTAAATCATAGCTTCTTTGACCTCCAGAATATCATATTTTAAGCCCTTTGCTCCCCTATTGAAGAAGCTGCTAGATCTTGTGTTATCCTGATTGTGTTTCCATGATAGTAAAACTGTTCCTCTCTGGCTGCTTGTAATATTTTCTCCTTGACCTGGGAACTCTGGAATTTGGCTATGATATTCCTTAGGAGTTTTCTTTTTGGGATCTTTTTCAAGAGGTGATCAGTGAATTCTTTTAATTTCTACTTTGCCCTCTGGTTCTAGAATATCAGGGAAATTTTCCTGGAGAATTTCTTTCTTTTTTTTTTTTTTTAAAGCAATTGGGGTTAAGTAACTTGCTCAAGGTTACACGGCTAGTCATTATTTATGTGTGGGTGCTCATTTTCTGAGGCTGGATTTGATCTCGGGTCATCCCAACTCCGAGGCCAGCGCTCTTACTCACTGAGCCACCTAGCTGCCCCTTTAGGGCAATTAGGGTTAAGTAACTTGCCCAAGGTTACACGGCTAGGTTTTTGTTTGTGTGGATTAAGTGTCAGGAGGCCGGCTCTGAACTCAGGTCCTTCTGACTCCAGGGCTGGCGCTCTATTCACTGCGCCACCTAGCTGCCCCCTGGAGAATTTCTTGAAGGATGATTTCTATGTTCTTTTTTTGATCATGGCTTTCAGGTAGTCCAATACTTTTAAAATTATCTCTCCTGGATCTATTTTCCAGGTCAGTGGTTTTTTCAGTGAGATACTACACATTGCCTTCTACTTTTTGATTTGTTTGAATCTGTTTTATAGTATCTTGATTTCTCATAAAGTCATTAGCTTCCAATTGTTCCAATCTAATTTTGAAGGAATTATTCTTTTCTGTGAGTTTTTGAAATTCCTTTTCCACCTGGCAAATTTGGCTTTTTAAGACATTCTTCTCCTTATTGGCTTTTTGGACCTCTTTTGCCATTTGAGTTAGTCTACTTTTTAAGGTAGTAAATTTTCTTCAGTGTAATTTTGGGTCTCCTTTGGCAGGCTGTTGACTCACTTTTCATGATTTTCTTTCATCATCCTCATTTCTCTTTCCAGGTTTTCTTCTACTTCTCTTACTTGATTTTCAAAATCCTACTTGAGATTCTCCATGGCCTGTGACCAGTTCATATTTTTCTTGGAAGCTTTTGATGCAGGAGTTCTGACTTTGTTCTCCTCCAGTTCCATGCTTTGATCCTTTTTGTACCCAAAAATGATTATATGGTCTGATTGTGCTCCCTCATCTTGCCAATTACTTGACTTTTGAGCTCTTTGTATTGGTAGAACTCTACTTCCAGAATGGAGGCAGCTTTGTCCCAAATTGCTGGGGTTTTCACAGCTGCCAGAGCTATTAGTTGGGTGGCCTCTGTGCAGCCCCCACAAGCTTTGGCTCACTGGCTACACACCCCAGGACCACCACCCAAGACCATAATCCAGATCCAGGCAGGTCAAAACAAGAGTGATTACCCTCTGAATGGTTGCTTGGTCCCTCTACGATCTGCAGGCCAGGAGCTCTGAAGGCAGCCATGGGACACAGCCCCAGTCCTGCCATTTCTAGACCCTGGGCAGGGGCTGGACCACATTGTTCTTTCACCATTGCAACAGAATCCCTGACTGACCTTTTATTTTCTCTTTGGTATTTATGGGTGAAGGAGTCTGGAAACTGCCACAGCTGCTGGTGATTCATGCTCCTGAAGTCTGCTCTGGAAAGTCTAGGTGCTGGTCGAGGCTGCCCAGGGGCAGAAACCATGGCTTACTGGGGACTGCACTCAGCTCCCAGTGCACTTCATGATAGACCTTTTCTGTCAGCCTGCCAGGCTGCCTTCAGCAGGAGATTTGTTTCTCTCTGTCTCTTTCTGGGCTCTGTAGCCCTAAAATTTGTTTAGAGTAATTTTTTACAGGTATTGGAGATGGTTGAAACCATAGCCCATGCCAAGTTTGTGCTTTTACTGTCCAAGGTTTGTTTTCTAAGGCTTTTAATCATGAATAACTTAGAGAGTCAAAGAGTCTGGCATGTGGATCTCACAGACTCTCAGACTTCATGTGACCTTGGAGATCCCTGAGTCTAATCCTTTCCTGACCAAGATTCCCTGCAGTCAGGCTCAAACACCTCCCCCCCACCCCATTGGACACTTCCACTAAGGGTGCCACTCCCAAGGCTGTCATTCCCTTGTCTTATGAGGAATATTCACCCACTCATTCCTTCCTTCCTTCCTTCCTTCCTTCCTTCCTTCCTTCCTTCCTTCCTTAAGCCTTCCAACAAGCTGAACTTTACGTCTTTGAAGTTTCCATTGGGCTTTCCCAATTCTGCCTCTGGGGCCATTGGAAGTCTGATCCCTTTCTATTTGCTAATTCATTAAATGCCTGAAGAAAATAATTTCCCACCTTGGTCTTCTCTTCTCCAGCTTAAACACCTTCAGTTTCTTCACCTGTGTCATAGGGCCATTAATTTCGAACTGGAAGGGAACTTAGAGGCCATTAAATCCAAGTCTTTATTTTCACAAATGAGGAAACTGAGGCCCAGAGGCTTAAGCAATTTGCCCAAAGTCACATAGATGATCTTTAAAGTCAGGGAGCAGCACAAACTCAAAGTCTGTCATCATTCTGGTGCACCTTGTACCATTGCCTAGAACATAGTACTTGTCTATAGATAGATAGATAGATAGATCAGCATCTTTGTCTATATCTGTTTTTCCTGACATCAAATCTATCTTTCTTTCTGCCTTGCCCTATTTGTTTTTAGTTCTCCCCTATTACTTTTCCCACTTTCACTTCTATAAAATAAGGATAACAAACTGTAACCTTAAGAGCTACACAAATGAGACCTACTTGTCTGGTCATTGTTATTAATTATGTTCCTCCATGTTACTTCATGTTCTATGGCTTAAAGGCCCTAAGAATGTCTAGAATCCAAGATTCAGGAGTTAGAGGGAGAAATTAACTCATGAGCCTGCATATTAACACACACACAAATCCTACTTAAGAAAGCAATTTTGTATTTATTTCTTACTAGAAAATTTTCTTTTTCAGTCATGTCCAACTCTTTGTGACCCTATTTGGCATGTTCTTGGCAGTGATACTGGAGTAGTTTGCCATTCCTTTCTCCAGCTTATTTTACAGATGAAGAAACTGAGGCAAACCGGATTAAATGATTTTCCCAGCTAGATTTTCATACAACTAGTAAGTCCCTGAGGCTAGATTTGAACTCAGGAAGATAAACCTTCCTTACTGCAGTACCAGCACTTTATCCAGTGTGCCACCTAGTTGGCCCAATTAGAAAATACCAACAAAATTAGTCTATTTCAAATCAGAATGTTGTTGCCCACATTAGAGAAGGAGGGAGGGAGGGAGAGAGAGAGAGAGAAAGAGAGAGAGAAAGAAGGTGGGGGAGGGAGAGAGGCCAGACACTGGAATTCTCTGTCACTCCAGATCAATAGGAATAGAAATAAGGCTCATGGCTATTTGTTTTGTCAACCACACCTTCAAAATATCTTTTATTTATTGATACATTTTGTTTGCATATAATTTTTATTTCAAAATATATGTCTTCTCCTCTATCTAGTATCCATTTCCAGTGTCCATCCCTTGTACTTCAAATTTTAAGAGAGAGAGGAATAAAAGATGTTTGGCCCAATTGAATTTGTGAAGCCCACCTGACTGTATGCAATGTTTCACTCTCCTAGTCTTCCATTTTTGCAGAGAAAGTCAGCGGAACATGACTTCTTTGTGTCTCAGCTAGGTAGGTCATTAACATTCCACAGATTTCAGTTTGCCATTTCCCATTTACATTTTTGTCATTATTTGGTAGATCGTCGTCTTCTTTCTATTCCCTTCATTCTTCATCAGATCCTTTGATCTTCTTTGGCTTCTTCATATTCATCTTATTTAATCTTCTAGCATATAAGAATACATTCATGTGCCACAGTTTATGCACCCCCCAACGGATGGGCATCTATTGTGTTTCAAGGTCCTGACAACTCTAGGAAGTCTTACTCCGATTATTTGGTTAGGCATATGGGACTTTGAATTTCCTGTTCTTTAGTTCCTTAATGTATATATACTTAAAGTTGAGATCTCTGGGTAAAATGATATGGACATCTTAGGCCCTTTCTTATCACAATTTCCAAATACTTTACAGAATATTGGGCAGCACAGCTCCGGCAGCAGTACAGAGAAGCCCCTGTCTTTTGGCATCACCACCAGCACTGGGTATTCCTGTCTTTTATATGTGTTACCAATGTAGTGGTTTGAGGTGAAGCTGCACTTGTATCAATCCATATGTCTGATTATTAGTGATCTGGAACCTTCTTTTATCTAAACTGTTGTCAATAGTCAATAGCAAGCATTTTCTCTGTCTCTCTCCTCCTCGCACCTCCCCCTCTCCCTCACAGCCTGCTCTGTTTTTCCTTGAGAACGGTGGTGGAGGGGACAGAATCCTGAACTTGGAATGCAGTCACAATAGCTGAGCTTGAATCCCAGCTCTGTAATGTGTAGCTTATGGGATCCTGAGCAATATCTTGCCCTTTATGGGCCTCAGTTTCCTTATCTGTAAGAAGAGGGGGCTGGACTAGATGACCTTGAAGGTTGTTTCTGGCCCTAAATGTATGATCTTATGTCCTTTGACCACATGTCTCTTATGGAATATCAAGCACCATATTTCCAATCTTCTTTTAAAATATCCTTTAAAATATGCATTCCCTTGAATCATTTCTCTGTGGAATTATAGGGGCTAAGAAAACAAAAGGAAAGAGGGAATATGAATTGGTAATTCTGTGGCACTCGAGGATTCATCATTGTTGACATAATATATTGGGCTTTGATTCGCTGTGGCCCATGTGGCTATTGGCCCTGCCTCAGTGCCTAGGAATGTAAATGATTGAAGGCAGCATTTTTTTGCCATTGCTTTCCTTTGGGGTCAGGCCACACTGGACTAGGATTAGATGGAGTTTTAGTGCCTAGAAAGGCACCTTGAAGGGGGTCATGGCTTAGCCCCATGGTGTCTGGAATGGTCTTCTCCGTGTTTACTTCTCTGCTTGTTTAATTCTATGATTGTGCATTAGCACATTATGAATCCACACCTTCACTCTGAAAGTGGGCACTTTATTTCACAGTTCAGCTAGAAAGTATATGGCAGATAAACAAGGCCAGCAGCTAATAAGCATTTTAATGGAAAAGGCATCCTGTTCAAATGATTAGAGGCATCTGTCATACATTGCCAAATGGTGGGAGAAGCTGGAGCAAATTAGCCAGGCCAGCCCAGGCTGGCTGTGCCATGGGAAGGGAACTCATCTCTTTGGGGGCCATTTTCCAAGGACAACCAGAATTTGCACTGGTGATTTTGAGCTGGCACCTACCTCCCCCCACCACCCGCCAAGCAAGGACAAGCAGAACTCACACTGGCGATTTTGAGCTGGTGCCTATCCCCCTTACCCCCAACAAAGGACAAGCAGAATTCACACTGGTCCTAGTAGTTCTGAGCTGGCTGTCCTCCTCTCCCTAGAATTCACACTGCTAATTCTCCGTGCCCCAAGTCAATAGTGACTGATCCCTTGCCCATAATCACTGACTTTCATATGGCTCTTTCTGCTTTGGTAAAGCCTTTACTAGTCATTATTTCAATTCACCCTTTCAACAACCTCATAGTGCAGGAGTTTCCGGTTGTATTAACCTCTCCATTTATTTTTCAGATGTGAAAAATGAGTTTCAGGGAGTTTCAGTGGTTTTCCCACGGTCACACAGCAAGGACACATTCAAGGAGTAAGATCCATAGCCACCTGGCTCCTGGTTACAGTGTTCTTGCAAATCTGTCACATTCCACTTGAGTGAGGGTGTGGTGAGGCACGGGATTTCCATTCTATACTGTCCCCATCTCACCTTGGTAATGGCTTTACCTCTCAAGGTTTCTGTGGTGATTAAGCTGTGCAGGCCAAATTTGCCAGGTGCTCATTTTATGTGCTGTAGGGGTTACCAGGAGCTGGGAGGCTGGAGCCTGCTACCTTTTTCCAGGAGATGCCTTCCTTCTTCTCAAGGAGAGTTAGTCCAGCACCTTTTGGGCAGTATGTGAGCCACAGAGAGTCCTCTGGTAATATGCCCCAAACTTGGCATGTTTCAGTCCTAGGGACATCATTTAGCAATTGAGTTCTTGGAGAACTCTGCTCATGATTCTCTTCTGCCCCCCTCCTGTCCTTCTGCCCCTGTGAATGCTGACCCTTCGTTACTTCCCCCATGTCTCATTGGCTTCAACTTAACGTTCAGGTTTTGTTTTCCTTGGCTCCTGTGGTGAAAGTCATTCTGCTTACTCTCTAAGAATGCCCCTCTTTTGTGCTCCTTTCAATTAGCAGGGATTTAGAGGTATGGTTAGGTGTGGAGGGATCACACACAAAAACCCATCCCACTATAGAGATCCTGGCCTTGATCAAATGGCCTATGATGAATTTAACATCATTTCCGTATCTCCTGGTTTATTATATACCTAGCTGTTATTTTGCATAGAAAATGCTAGTGTTTCTATCCCACAACATCTATAGAAGGTGATGGATTGTAGATGGTGTTATTTTCCTCAGAAGTCTGAAGTCAGTTGGAGCTGCAGGATTCATGCTTTATTTAAAGGAGAGCATCATTGGCCTTTGGCTGGATTTAGGACTTCTCCGTTCTCTTCCAGCCTCATGATCACCACTAAATTATGTCCCCACTTTAACTTGTTTTAAATTCCTCAATTTATAGTATTGATTAGAGAAATGCTAATTAAAACAACTGTGAGATATCACTTCACACCTATAAAATTGGCTAATATGACAAAAAAGGAAAATGATAAATGTTGGAAGGGATGTGGGAAAACTAGGACACTAATGAATTGTTGGTGGAGTTGTGAGCTGATTCAATCATTCTGGGGAGCAATTTGGAAGTGTGCCCAAAGAGCAATCAAACTGTGCATACACGTTGATCCAGTAGTACTGCTAGGTCTGTATCCCAAAGAGATAAAAAAGGGGAAACAATTCATACAAAAGCATTTATAGCAGTTCTTTTTGTGGTGGCTGAGAATTGAAAACTGAGGGGATGCCTATCATTTGGGGATTGGCTGAACAAGTCGTGTTGTATGATTGTGATAGAATACTATTGTAGTATAAGAAATGATGAGCAGGATGCACTCAGAAAAACCTGGAAAGACTTACATGAACTGATGCAAAGTGAACTAAACAGAACCAGGAGACCTTGGCACACAGTAACAACATTATACAATGAAGAACTCTGAGTAGCTTAGCTATTCTCAATGATCCAATGACAATGCAATGATTGGACACAATCCTAAAGGACTCATGAGGATAAATGCTATATGCCTCAAGAGAAAGAACTGATGCTGTCTGAATACAAGCTGAAGTTCTCTCTCTCTTTGTCTCTCTCTCTCTCTCTCTCTCTCTCTCTCTCTCTCTCTCTCTCTGTCTGTCTCTGTCTCTGTCTCTCTCTCATTTCTTTGGGATAAAGATCTAGCAGTGGTATTACTGGATCAAAGGGTATGTGCAGTTTTATAGCCTCTTGGCTATAGTTTCACATTGCCCTCCAGATTGCTTGGATCAGTTCACAACTCCACCAACAATAGTGCAGTAGTGTCCTCGTTTTCCCAAATCCTCTCAACATTTATAATTTTCCTTTTTTTTGTCATATTTAGCAATCTGATAGGTATGAGGTGATGCCTCAGAGTTATTTTAATTTGCTTTTCTCTAATCAATAGTGGTTTAGAGTATTTTTTCATATCACTATAGTTAACTTTGATTTCTTTGTCTGAAAGCTACCTGCTCATGTTCTTTGACTATCAACTGGGGAATGCCATATTTTTATAAATTTGATTTAGTTCTCTTAGAAGGTGCTTTTAAAATTTAAAATGATGCATGGAACTCTAATGAGGACAAGATAGCTAGCAACTTGTACGAAGGTACCAAGGCCATGGAGAATATTCTCATTGAGCCCCTTCTCTGGCCAACCTATGCCTCTGCCTATCATCTATTAATTGTTCCATTCTTCTTCCCCTCTCTGAGGGATAGGGCATTGGGGATTTGCTACAACTTGGGGCATGAGGACAGACTTTCTGAAAAAAATTGGTTTTCCCCTTTGGGGTAAGCTAGTGGCACAGTGGAGGGAACAGCAGTTCTGAATCAGGGAGGCAAAAGTTCAGCTCCAGTCTTAGACACTTACTAGCTGTGTGTCTTTAAGCAAGCCACTTAAATCCTGTTTGTCTCAGTTTACGAATCAGCAAAATGGGACAATAACAGCACTTTCCTGGCAGGGATTTTTGTGAGGATTAAATGATATAATATTTGTGAAGTGCTTACACAGTTTCTGGCACATAGCAATCACTGCTTAAATAGCAGCTATTATTTCCTGTTATGAATGCACACAACCAGTCTTCACCATTCCTTCTATTGCCTCTCCTTCCTTCTGCTTCCTCAACTGTGTTCTCCCTGGGTGCCAGAATTCCCAGTTACTTGGTACCATACCACCTAAGTCACAGATGTTAGCAATTATCATCAGGCACATGCTCCAGACCTGACTAGGTCATTCATCTCTACTGGCAAGGAGACCTCAACTTCTTCCCCACTGAGAACCTGGAGCCTGCCCTGAGTCTCCTGGTTCTGATAGATCGGCCTTCACTTCAGCTGATGAACCACAGCATCCATGTCACTGCCTAAACTGCTGGAGATCATGCTATTTCAACACTAGAGGGTTGCCTTCTCCTATTACAATGTACGATCCTTGAAGACTAGAACAGTCTTGCACAGTGTCCACCAAATTGAAAGAACCTAAGAAATTCTCTGTCCATCCATCCATCTATCCATCCATTCATCCATCTATTCATCCATCCATCCCTCCAGTCATACCCCCATCCATCCATATCTGTCTCTCTAGCCTTCTGTGTCTCTCTTTCTATGTCTCTCCGTTTCTTTCCCTGTCTCTGTTTCTCTGTCTCTGTCTGTCTATTTGCTAGCAGGCTGAAGAATATTCATAACAAAAAAATCGGGATACTGGAAGAGGGAGGTCTAATTTTTACAACAATCAAACAATGAAAAGGTGAGGAAAATGATGGAAGTCAGAACTGTGGAAATTGATTTAGCATAAAAAAGTTGAAAAATATTTTTAGGACTTGAGGAAAACTATCATTGGAAGGGAAAAAACCCTTTCCTCATAGTTGCTCTTTGTATTATAGGTGGGTTGGGAAGGAAGATGGAGATCAATGGGCATTCTGAATGTCACTATGCGTCCTAGTAAATCCTTCAGAAAAAAAATCCATTCAGACCAAGAAAGCAGGGTGTGGGGCAGCCTCACCTAGCAAGAAACCATTTTATACTGTGGCAAATGACCATGTAGAAGAATGATTCTGCAGCAACTAATATTTCATTTTTGAATGAACTAAATCTTAATAATCCTGCTCTTATTTAATTAATATTAGACACCATAGAGCATAGGATCCTTTTGAAGTGGCTATTCAGGAGCAGATGCACTCAGGCTCCTGGGTAAGAATGCACATTCATAGAAAGGAATTGAAAGTAAATTGTCTACAGGCACAACTGAGTTTGCACCTAAGTATTGCAGTTCAAGTACTGGCCTGGGAGTCAGGAAGTCCTCAGCTCTGATCCTGCCTCTCAGACTTTTCCAGGTGCATCACTCTAGGCATGTTATTTCACCTTCCTCATTTGTAAAATGATAGCATTATGTGTAATCACTGTCTAGTGCTCCCAGATGAGGGGCAGGTTCAACTGAGATCATGTCTGTGGAGGGCTTTGCGTGCCACAATGATCCATAGAAATATGAGCGATCATTAAGGCAACCTAGTCTTCTCTCCCTGAATCATTATAAAATGTTAAAAAATGAAGCATCTCACTCAATTAGTGGCTTTTTAGCAGAGTTCAGAAATCCTCATCAAAATGAAAGCAACTCCTCATTTGTCATTCTACACATATTTAGTACCTCCTGTTTCCAGAAGACTGTGCACAGTCTTGAGGGAAGCTTCAATGGTTAGACAAAGGGCTCTACCAGCCTTAAATGGTGTTTACAATTTTGTGATTGATTAACCTTAGGTAAGGGACCAGACTTTGGTGACCCAGAGATAATGTTGACCTATATAAATTGCAAGCGATTAATTATGTAAAGGGTGGATTTTGCTCTTCACTTGAGACTATCTCAACTCCAGATGGATGTTGTTGGTTTCTATTTTCTGAGAAGAATGAATTTCTGGCTCAATTAAACCAAGAACAATGAGTTTGCTAGCTCTTAATTGCAGGGCTCTTTAGGGAGCTCTCCCATGTCCTATGAAATTTGGTCACCCAGAAGAGGGGAATTAGAAATGACAAATAAAAAAGCCCTCTTCAGTTAAGAACTTGCATAAAACATTTTTATTCCTTATTCCTCAAGCAGACACATGATTTAATTAGCTGAAGAACTTGGGGAACTGGACTCATAGTGCCTAATGTGCTTGGGGAGGTTTTCACTTTAGGGAAAAAAATCCCCAAACATTTGCCTGCTCAGTTCATCCCAATGAAGAGACCTCAGAGAAACCAGCAGCACAGCTGCTTTGATGTCAGTCAAGTGAACACAGCGATAAACTCACTGTCACCCTGAACCCCAACTCATTGTGTCCTAGACCTCAGCTGCTGCCACGTTGTCAAGGAGGATCTATGCTTTTCTATTCAGAAAACATAGGGATGAACAGATTAAGATGCAATGTTCAGGAATTAGCCAGTCAAGATCATTGCCAGGAATCCCAGTGAGGAAGGATTAGAAGATGAATGGGCAAAAGGACTTCACCAGGCAAAAGGAGAGCCCTGGAGACAAGAAGCAGCAGATATGGGGCATGACGCTGGAGGGACCCCAGAATCAGAATGCTGCTCCTGTTGACTCAGCTAATGCTAATACAGAGACGCAGGATGGACTTCCCAAGGCTAGAATGTTAGCAGGGATTTTAAAGACCTTGCAGTTGACTCCCCTCCTCATAGGGCTCAGAAGAAATGTCCTCTTCTCTCTGCTGCCAGTATCATCTTTCTTTTATATTTGGTACATTTATTTATTTACTTTTAGTTTGCAACATTCAGCGATACAAGCTTTTGAGTTCCAAATTTTCTCTCCACACCTCTCCTCTCTCTGCCCCCCACCCCCATGGAGCCACGAAATCCGATATAGTTCCTACAAATAACCTTCACATTAAACATTAGTCAGGTTGTACCAATGGAGTGAACAATGAGAAAGAAGAAACAAAACAAAAAAGAGACTGAGTAGTTTGCTTCAATCTGCATCCAGACACTTTAATTCTTTCTCTGAATGTGGATAGCCTTTTCCATCATGAGTCTTTCAGAGTTGTCTTATAGCCTTGCATTGCTGAGGGGAGCCCAGTCTGTAATTGTGTACAATGGTCTCCTGGTTCTGCTCCCCATTACATTATGTATTCTTTCCTCAAAATATTCACACCTACTATGGCTCCCTATTGCTTTCTGGATGGATGGTGGGGGGAGGTAAACAGGGAAGTTTTCTGATCATCTTGATAAACTTAGCTGATAGCTGGGGCGGCTAGGTGGTGCAGTGAGTAGAGCCTTGGCCCTGGAGTCAGAAGGACCTGAGTTCTGATCTGACCTCAGACACTTAACACACACACACACACACACACACACACACACACACACACACACACACACAAAACCTAGCCGTGTGACCTTGGGCAAGTTACTTAACCCCAATTGCCCTCCAAAAGGCAAAAAAACAAAAAAAACAAAACCAAAAAACAAAAACTTAGCTGATAGCAAGCCACTTTGGGGGCTTTGTATATCATCTATTAGGTACTAAATATAGTCTGATTATCAGAAATGAAGTGAGTACCTTAAACAATTGTACACCAGTAAAAATGAGCTTCCTGATGACTCATCCACTTCTGACCCCCCTTTGTCCTCTGACCACTCTGTCTTCTTTCTCCTTTCTACATAGAGGCCAGAGATCAGAGACAAGATAGGTGACCTTGGTCCCAATCGATTCTGCCTCAGCCCCAGAGGTGGCAGCAGCCAGGGCAGGGAGAGTTCTGACAACTAAGGTTCCTAGTCTCTGAAAGTCTTAAGTAGGTCTTAGAAAAACAAAACAATGGTATTGGACAGTTGTGGGCTCAACCACGGTCCCAAGAGAGGGGGGACCATCTGGATAACTTGGGGGAGTTTAGAAACCCTAGGCTAGTAATATTATTGTACTACTATCAATGTGTTTTTTTGCAATTTATTTAGTTTTTACAAGCAATTATAGACACACATATTCACAGATATATAAGCATATATGCATATAAACATTTTCACATCTACACATATATGCAGATACAGGCAATATGCATGCACATATAAACATATAAACACACGAAAATACACATAATACAAACACACATATACACATTTGTACATATGCATATGTGCTCACATATATACACATTTACATATACATATACATACCTATACTCATACCTATACCTACACCTACATATTGTTGACCAGTGGAGGCTAAATTAACTAGTATGTCTTCAGCCCTCAGGATGCTTGGGTCCCAAGGCAAGTAAACTCAGAGCCTGCACATTAACCTCCTTGCCCCCTCCCCCCAATTCAGCCTCTTGCTGAATTGGTATCATTAGAGTTCAGATCTTCCTTCTGTCCCTGGCCCTTATTCCTCACTCCTTATGAGGCAGTCCAGAAAATTGTTGTTTGTCCTACATTTTTGAAGAGGATCAGTGACATCATGATGCTTTGACTCACATGTGAAATGGATTTAAGTGAGGTGAGTTACACAAAGTCATCAGCCTCACTCTCTCTTCCAGAGTCATTGAAGTCTAATGACAAGACAGAAATCATGATCGCTTGCAATGGGCCCTGGATGCAGTGGATGACCTTGGCATTTTTGATGTCTGACCAAGCTCTGAGCTCTTCACAGCACCTGTTTCAGTCACCTTCATGGCTATTGGAACACATTGTTCTCATCCACCCATTCCATTGGGAGAAGTCTTCAGGTGCTTGGGATAGATAACCCCTTTAACTCACTGATGGGTTTGAGACTCCTCAGTTACCCTCATCCTGGTTTAACCCATTTGCCAAGACAGTGTTACTGGGGTGTGGTCTCTATGAACAGCTTTTTGGAGCCACAGGGAGAGGTGTGTGGAAGGTGGAAAAGCAGTCATGCAAAGGATTTGGCAAGCCTTCACACCCCATAAATAGCAGGGCAGTCTCCCACTGGGACCATTTGATTCTTTATTTAAAATTCTCCATAAGTCTGAGCCCTGAGGAGCTCAGGGCCTTCAAGTAGATCACATATGCTGCCCACTCTAGGTACAGAGGCCACACACACAGGTTCCCCCTGCCAGCAGTTATTCTCTGTTTTCTTCTGTGAGTAGCAATACAATTTGCTAAAAGATATTACCATGTGGGCCATCTCAATCTGAACCACCCCCGCTGCACTATGCATGAGAGAACATGCCCATACAAGTACACACACACATACACACACACACATCATCTCAGTCTCATCTCTGTAATTAGGAGGATATGCAGCTGAAGTGCAGGGAGCCAGTGAGATGATGAAGAGATTGCAGCAGGTGGGAATTACAGGAGAGAAAGGAGCAGATGTATTGGCTTCCAGAGATATTCCATAGCAGGCAATCAATGTAATAGCCAATCACCAATAAGGTGGGGCCTATGAAATGAAGTTCAGGAGACCAGGGCCCAGCCACTAGTATGCTGTGTGACCTTAGACCTGCCACTCACCGAGGCTCTACAAGAAGAAGGGAAATCAGAAGTCATCAAGGCTCCTTCTCCCCTCTGGACCTCAGGGCTCACAATCATAGATGGAGAGTGAACTAGATGGATGCTAAGGCCCCTGCCAGCTCTGATGCTATAAGACACCTCTGAAAAGATGAGCATGGGCCCTGTTAATGTGCCAAGAATGGAAATGTTTGCATGCTGGAGCCCACACAGGCAGATGGCACCATTTACTCACTGCTTTCTAATACAGAGTTCAGGATATGACTGTCCAAGCCCACAAGGAGCTGTCACTCATAACTGTGGCTCCCATGGGCTCTTTTGGGGGAAGGGTGGAGAGATCAGTGAAGGCCTTCTCTTTGATCTCTCCAGCGAAATCAGCAGCATGGTCTTGACTCATTCATCAGTGCTAATGGTCACTCTTCTTAGGCTCTGGGCTATCTTAAAGTAAGAGCTTGTCAGACTTTCAGGGAAGCAGACTCACAGGATCACAGAATTCAACAATTCCACTGTTTCATACTATCAGAATCCAAGCATCCTGGCATGAAGGGTTTTCAAAGTCACAGAACTCAACAGTCACAAAGACTGGGGATCTGAGGCTTTCAGAGCATGGGGGCAGCACAGAGGAGTCAGGCAGCAGAAACTAGGAGGGAAAATCAAGCCCCAGACTCCACCCTTAATGTGGGAGAGGGGAAGACCAGCTCAGAACCTGGAGACAGCCAAGAAAGAAGACGTCGCCACCATATTTTCTACAGAAGATGGTTCTCCACCTTGTCATTTGCAGGTATTCCAAAGAACCTGATTTTGTGCAACAGCAGGCATTGTAGTAGCTCACTGTTGGATGGGAAGTGAATTCCAAAGCCTGGAAACCAGAAGGTGATTAATTAATTCCTGTGCTCATCAAACAGACTGTAGTAGAGAAATCTGCTGAATCTGGGCAGTCCCAGGCAGACTCTTCCAATGATTTGGTCCCAGTCATAGAAATGGGGAAAAGTCAACAAATGCAGTAACAAGCACCTTTGGACACTTAGGAGTAAAGTCCAGTGCCCACTACTTGTTCAGTGGACTCCTGAAGGGAGACATTTGGTCACTGATCATTCTAGTGCAGATTACCTTATAGAATGGACTAATTTTCAGTCTTGAAACAATATTACAGGCTCCCAATAACCAATGGAAACCATGGTCTGGCCACTCAGTGACAGTGGACCACTGGCAAATGTGAAGTGCTGTTAGTCCAACATGAACAGAGCCAAGCTGTTCCAGGTATATCGGGAGGTGATTAGAGAGACTGGCTTCTCAACCATGGAGGATGAATGTGCTACCCGCTCTGGTGATGGAAATGTTAGAACCTGGGACACTTGGCATTACCATGAAACAAGCCCTCTTTGAGGGTATGGTACACAAGCAAAACAGATAGATTGGAACCCAGCAGAAGGCTGAGGAAGCAAAGATAGTCAAGGGCCAAATGAGCTTATGTAATCCTACTATGTTCCAGGAACTGTTAAACTCTTTACAGATATTACGTCATTTGATCCTCATAAGAACTCTGGGAAGTAGATGCTATTATTATTATCCCCATTTTACAGTTGAAGAAACTGAGGAAAACAGAGGTTAAATGACTTGCCTAAGATCAATCACAGCAATGAAGAGTCTGAGGCAGTATTTAAACTCAGATCTTCCTAACTCCAGGCCCAATGCTGCTTTCACTAAGCTGTGTAACTGCCTCCAAATATAGGAGGCCAGGGGGAGACTATAGAGTAACCATCATTGTCTTAGTCCTGGCATCTATGACTCTCTTAATGCATCCTCAAATTACATTAGTTTAGTGGAGTAAGCTGTAACATAGTTGGCCTGTATTGAACTTGTGGTCCACCAAACCCCAGATCTTTAGAAAAGGAACTAGGGGCATAATGAACAATGTTGACACACCAGGCAAGCAGCCTTCATCACACTTTTAAGTCAATTTTACAAAAATAGAAGGGGTGTATGGAGTATTCAAATAGGGCTAGTACCTTTGGGGTGAGGGCTTATCAAGCCCTTCCCATGGTTGCTTATCCCCCTTTGGTGTCTACCTGGTGCTCACCTGTGGTGGCAAGAAGCTGTAGCATATGCACTGGCCACATCCTAATAAAAATCACATCAGCAGAAGGGTTAAACCACATTGTGGATAACTGATAGGCCTCAAACCCATTGGTGAGTTAGGGAATGTCTACCCTAAGCATGAGAAGATTTCTCCCAGTAAAATGGGTAGATGAGAACAATTCGTTTCAGCACTCATGAAAGTGGCTAAAGCAGGCATTATGTAGTGTTTCAAGGGTGATCAGACATTAGAGATATCAAGGTCACCCACTGCATCCTGGGCCATTGCCTGTGGTCATGATTTCTGTCATACCATTGCACTGAAATGACTCTGGAAGAGAGAATAAAGCTGAAGACTTTGTGCAACTCTGCCTCACTTAAATCCACTTCACACATGAGTTAAGACATCATCCCAAGACATCCCTGGTTCTCAACAAACAACAGAAAAAAGAACAGAAGTTCTTAAAGCAGTTTCAGTTGAGTGGGAGAGGCCAGTAGTTATAAGGGTAGTTTCAACCCTACAGAAAGGAAGTGCTCCTACTACTAAACAGACAAACAAAACCCACCAAAACTAAACCCTTAAAATCTTCATGCTGTTGTAATACAAAGATCTCTTTGTTACTTCAATGGTGCTTCCCTGATTTATCAGTCTGATGACCAGGTCAAAAAATGAAATGTGGATTATTCTGGCACAACCTGTTCTTGAAGAAGCCATGATACTTTTTTTGGTGATTGTTCTTTCTTTTTCTAGGTATTTATTGAGCTCCTCTTTCATTATAGGCCCACTATGTTTTCTAAAAATCAAAATCAAACTAAGTTGTCTCTATCTTGAAGATTTCTGTACCTTCCCTCCAACATTTTTTAAAAATTGCAATGTCCTTTTCCCTTCTCAAATAGCATGACTCCCCTTCTCTGTGATCTTTCCTATGTAACATTTTTATGCAAATCAAACTATAACAATATGTGTCATGGTGGTAAACAATAGTTTTTGCAACTTTGAAGCTTGGTTTGAAGTGTCATTGTCTGTTTCTGGTTATCTTAGCTGGTTTTGAGGGACTCAGACATGGTGAATAGGAAGAATTTGTTAGTGGTTTTTTCTAATGCTACATTTTCTAATCCCTTCCACCATTTTTCTTTCCTTTCTTCTGTTCCAACCATCGAACTCAGTATCCAACCATTCTTGCTTTAGCTGACTATTAACCAGTCTTCACCATTGAAGAAGCTAGCTGAAAATAAATGAATTAGAATCTCTTTCTGGAACAACTTTAAAAGTGGGGAATGTAGGATGGTGGTGACAAATGAGGGGCCACAAAGACACCTAACCAACAGACAACTGCCATCCTCACTCTTTCCACCACAGAAGTGAATAAAAATGTGTGTTTTTGCCTTCCTTTAAAAAGACAACAAATTATATGTCAATAAATCTGACAATCTAAGTGAAATGGAAGAATATTTATGAAATATAAATTGTCCAGATTAACAGAAGAGGAAATAAAATACTTAGCCCTATTTTTTGAGAAAGAAATGGAACAAGCCATCAATGAACTCTCTAAGAAAAATCCTTATGACCAGATAGGTGTACAAGTAAATTCTACCAAACATTTAAAGAGCAACTAATTTCAATATTATATAAGTTATGTTGGGAAAAATAGTAAAAGAAAGAGTCCTACCAAATTCCTTTTGTAACACAAATATGATGTGGATGCCTAAACCAGAAAGAGCCAAATAGAGAAAGAAAACAATAGACCATTTTCCCTCATGAATATTGATGCAAAAATTTTAAATGCAATACTAGAAAGAAGATTACAGAAATATGAAACAAGGATCACACACAAGGTCAGGAGGTGTTTATAACCAGAGATGGAGGACTAGTTCAATATTTTAGGAAAACTGTAAGCACAATTGACCACATCAATAACAAAACCAACAGAAACCATATGATTATCTCACTAATTGGAGAAAAAAGCATATGACAAAATACAACATGCATTTCTATTAAAACCATCAGAGGGGCATCTAGGTGGCACAACAAATAGAGCACTAGCCCTGGAGTCAGGAGGCCCTGGGTTCAAATCCAGCTTCAGATACTTAACAACTAGCTGTGTGACCTTAGGTAAGTCACTTAACCACAATTGCCCTGCCTTGCCCCCTCCAAAAAAAATCAGTGAGCATAGGAATAAATGGGGCTTTCTTTAAAATTATAAGTAGTATCTATCTAAAAACTATCTATCAGCAAGCATTATCTGTAATAGGGATAAACTATAAGCCTTCCCAATAAGAGCTGTAGTGAAGAATGTCCATTATCACCACTATTATTCAATATTGCACTAGAAATGCTAGCTATAACAATATGAGAATAAAAAGAAATGGAAGGAACTAGAACAGGCAATGAGGAAACAAAGCTATTACTCTTTCCAAGTCTTTCCAGAATATATGATGGTATACTTAGAGAAGTCTAAACAAAATACTTTTCCCACAAATAAGGTCAGATCTAAACAATTAGAAAAACTGAAAAACATAAATTGCTCATGGGTAAGTCAAGGTATAATAAAAATGACAATTCTACCTAAATTAATTAATTTATTCATATCATAGCAAACTACTAAAAAATTCTATAGAGCTAGACCTAATAATAACAAAGTTTATCTGAAAGAACAAAAGGTCAAGAATATATGGGAATTAATGAAAAAATGGGAAGAAATGTAGTCCAATCATACCATATCTCAATCTGTATTATAAATCAATAATCATCAAAACAGTCTGTTACTGGCTAAGAAATAGAATGGTGGATCAATGAAATAGATTAGGTATATAACACATAGTAGCAAATGACTGTAGTAATATAGTGTTTGATAAACTAAAAGATCTGTCCTTTTGGGACAATAACTCATTATTTGACAAAGACTACTGAGGAAACTAGAAAATGTTTTGGCAGAAACAGTTATGGACCAGCATTTCACACCATATACCAGAATGAGGTCAAAATGAGTACATGATTTATACACAAAGAATAGGAACATGGGCTAAGGGGAGCATGGATTGCTGTTTGGCCTTCATTCACAAAGAGCACCACAACATCAGGGAGGTGATGCCATGATGACATGCAGATGAATTGGATTTAAGTGAGGGAGGGCTGTGCAAAGTCACCAGCTTCACTTTCTCCCCCAGAGCCATTTGGGTACAGTGGCCAGATATGGATCAGGACAACTGGAGATGGCCTAGGGTGCAGAGGGAAACCTTGGCCTTTTCAAGTTAAGGTCCTTAATAGGTCTAAATTTGATGGAGAAAGTGCCCAGTTAGTGAGTAAAGCTTAATAAAATGAGGCAAAAAAATGGCCTCTTAAAAAACAGATCTGGGAGGGGAAGACCTTCAGGGTTTCTGGCCAAAACAAAACAATTGTTATTTACTTCATTCTGAGCCAATCAGAGTCCAGATAGCACCCAAGTAAGGCTTAATCTGGGACTGGAGTGAATTGGGGTTAAAACTGGTCTTTACCTGTCAGATCTATGAATAAAGGAAGCATGTGTAATTAAACAGGAGATAGAAAGCATTAAGAAATGTAAAATGGATAATTTTGATAACATTAAATTGAAAAGGTTTTGCATGAACAAAGCCAATGCAGTCAAGATTAGAAGGAAAGCAGGAAGATGGGCAGATTTTTTTATAGCCAAATGTTTCTGATAAATGCCTCATTTCTCAGATATATTGATTTATAATTGATAAATGGTCAAAGGACATGAATAGGCAGTTTTTAAATGAAAAAAATCAAAGCTATATAATCATATATAAAAATTCCCTAAATCATTTAGCAATCAGACAAACACAAATTAGAATAACTCTGAGGTCCTACTTCACACTGATCATATTGACTAATATGACAGAAAAGAAAAATGATAAATATTGGGGAAGCTATGGGAACATTGGGACAGAAATGCATTGTTGATGGAGTTGTGAGCTAATTCAACCACTCTGGGCAGCAATCTGGAACTACGCCTAAAGGGAAATCAAACGGTGCATTCCCTTTGGTCTAGCCACACAATCACTAGGTCTGTATCACAAAGAGATAAATAAAAGGGAAGAGGAATTATTTGTACAAAAATATTTATAGCAGCTCTTTTGTTTTGGCAAGGAATTAAAAGTTGAGCAGATGCCCATCAATTGGGGAGTGGCTGAACAAGTTGTGGTATGTGATTGTGATGGAATGCTATTGTGCTATATAAGAAGTGAAAAAAAACGGAACTTGGAAAGACTTAGGTGAGCTGACACGAAGTGAAGTGAGCAGAATCAGAAGACTATACAAAGTAACAGTGATAATGCACAATCATCAACTGTGAATGACCTAGCTATTATCAGCAGTACAATGATCCAAGACAATTTCAAATGACTCATGATGAAACCTCTAGAGAAAGAATTGATGGAGTCTGAATACAGATTGAAGCATATTATTTTTCGCTTTCTTTATTTTTAATGGTGTTTATGTCTGTGTCTTCTTTCACAACATGATTAATATGTAAATATATTTTGCATGATTGCACATGCACAACCTAGATCAAATTGCTTACCATTGTAGGGATGTCTGAAGATAGGGAGAGAATTGGGAACTTGAAAAAGTATTTATTTATTTATTTTTCAATTTTTCAAAAAGCTTTATTAACTTCTATTTTACATAATTAATTTCCACAAGATTTTGAGTTACAAATTTTCTCTCTGTTTTTCCCCTACCCACCACCCCAAAATAGCAATCCCACTGGATATCCTCTCCTCCAATCTGCTCTTTCCCATATCTTCTCCCATACCCCCTCCAACTTTCCAGGAGGACACGGATTTCTCTGCCCCGGTGCCTGTATAACTTATTTCCCAGTTACATGTAAAATAATGTTGATAATAGTATATATATATATGTGTGTGTGTGTGTGTGTATAGATATAGATATATGTGTATACTATTATACACACACATATATATGTGTATATAGATATATACATACATACACATATATCTATATGCATATATATATATATCTTTTTAAACATTCGATTTTAAAATTTTGAATTCCAGATTCATTCCTTTCCCCCCTTGTCACCCACCCTTACTGAGAAGATAAGCAATTCAGTATAGGTTGTACATGTGTAGCTATGCAAAACAATTCCATAGTGGATATATTGTAAAAGACTGACTATATTTCCCTCCCTCATATCCCACTTCCCTCTTGTTCTATTCTCTACTTTGATCCTGTCCCTTTTCAAAAGTGGGTGCTTCCCTCCCCCCAGCCTTCCCTCCGTTCCATCATCCCC